>LNAC01000106.1:3954391-4110147 GCA_002007465.1 Ailurus styani
TTTTTATTATTTGCCCAAGGGGTACAGGTCTGTGAATCATCAGGCTTACATCTTTCACAGCATTCACCAAAGCACAAACCCTCCCCAATGTCCATAACCCATCCACCCTATCCCTACCCTCCCACCCCCCAGTAACCCTCAGTTAGTTTTGTGAGATTAGGAGTCTCTTATGGTTTGTCTCCTTCCCCATCCCATCTTGTTTCCTTATTTTTCCCTCCCTACCCCCCACAGCCCCCCACCCTGACTCTCAAGTTCCTCATATCAGAGAAATCATATGATAATTGTCTTTCTCTGATTGAGGAGTAGGAGACCGATTATCATCAGGTCCCAGGAATTCACCCAGAGAGCTATCAAACTATTCTGGACACCTACAAATTCTACCTGAGATCGAAGAGAAGAAGAGCAGCAATTCTTGGAACCGAAAATAAGTCTTTCTCCATTTCTGCTCTTCTTTCTTGTAACCCTCTCTCATTCTCCTTCCCTCTCATGTCCAAATATCTTAGATATCTCCTTCTCTAAGAAATTTCTGGGACCCCTCCCTCCACTTCCTTTCCAGGTGAGATAACCCACTGGTAGTCACACACTGTTTTTTGGTATATATTGCTTGTATTGCTCAAGTCACACTATATCATGTCAGTGTGTTGATCCCTGCCCCACAGTAGACTGTGCTCATTTTGAGGGCAGGGTTGTGCTTTACTGTTGGTGCTCTCTCCCAGAACCTAGCAGATCACCGCCCCCCATATCCTACTGACAACCAGCAAATACATTTTTAAAGTAATCGATGAACAAATCAGAACTACAATAATGAATGTGTAACAACAAGAACTAAACCTAGTTCTTCTTGAACTAAAGAACCAAACCTTTACATAAAAATTTGTACAAAGGACACTTTTTTTAAAAAAAGAGAACAAATGGCCCTTTGTTCAAGAAAATGCTTCCTTTTTATTTTGAACAAATAAGTTAAAAGTCAAGTTTTCCATTATAGAGGAGGGGGTGAGCTCATTTTTGCCTATAACAAGCTATCAGGTTAGAACTTGGAACTAGAGAAGAAAGAAGAAAAGAAGGCTGGAGGGGGAGCTTGCCTGTAAGAGGTCCGCCCCAGCATGGAAAGGATGAATTTTTAAGTGACACTTAATATTAAATCATGAGTTGCTGCCCAGACTGTGTAGGGGTGAAAACCACTCTCATTACCGCAAATATTAAGTAAAATTTTGACTACATACAATCATCAAGAGGTGTGTTATGGGAGGTGAGAGGAGATTAATGCATTTATGAGTGAACGATGTGGCTTAAAATGATCAGAGAAGTGGAGGAAAAAGAGACTCAGTGTGAGTTCTGAGAGACTGACAATAGGATATCAGCAAGAGTTGAAGAAGAGAAATGACAGCTCTCAGAGAACGCTCGAAGAAATCCTTAAAGATAGTACCAACAAGCAGGATAGAGACTCTAGCTTTTTAAAAAATTAGTAGCAGAAATAAGAGTTTCCAGAATGCTAAAAGATTTGAGGATAGCAAGGCTGACTTGTAAGTACATAGAAGCTTCTAGTCTGAGAGAACTTTAAATGTCTCAGAGGGTACTTTCTGATTAACAAAACATTCCTACAAACAATTTGAACCCATATATTTGTTAAAGTAGTAGCGAAACTGACATATTTATCACGTAATGTGACAAAGTTGAATTGTCCTCTTCTTAAAGCACACTTAAAAGGGTAAACTTGCTATGAACAGTGATAGATAATACGTGAAACACTGTGTGCCAAGTAACAAGAAAAATACAGGACTCTTACTCGGATCGAAGGAAAATACTTCAGAGAGAACAATCCTGGTATGTAAATGAGAAGTCGGGGACCAGTCATCCTCTAGAAAGATGGAATACATGAAACGGTGAACAGAGCTGAACACATCAGGCAGGTGAACAGCTCTCAGTACAAAAGAGACTGAACTCTTTTTTTTTTTTTTTGGAGTCAGAGATGAAGTGGGGCCCTGAGAGGGTACTGCATCTCTATCTAGGAACCATGATTTCACGTTCAGGGATTTGGTTGGAATCATAATTCCTCTGTGAGCAGACAATATAAAAGAGAGAACATGTCTGCCTCTCTATTTTTCAGATTAAGGCAGAATGGAACAGGTACAACAGAATTCCTTCCAACACCATCATTAATCTGTATTTGTCTTAGGCAAGAGTATGATAATGAATTTCTTTGGTATCTTACGTCATGAGAACCTGCATGTGAAATGCAAAAAGTTACTGTTGAGTGTGACATTAAATCTGAAAGTCTCCAGAGGTGAACTGAAGGCCATTCTATGTCTCAGAGTCAAAACTATGATTAGATATATGGTAAGCTACAAGGTGGCCAGCCATTTGAAGAGTATTACACATACTTTACAAAGACCAGAGTGAACAGAATAGAGCAAATGCTATGAAGCCAGCAATACGTCATGGTGACATCTGTGGATGACTGTGTATCTCATACCTGGCTACTTTTTTCTTACAAAGCCAAAAACTAGTTGTATAAATAAAATCAGATATATGAAAAGTTTTGGTCTTTGAATAAAAGATATACCATGAGCATTGGAATTATCATTTAAATGTGTATTTTGTCCTATGTATGAGGAAGTATTCATTTTTATGAATAATTTTCAGGATGATAAACCTTTTGGTTATATTTCTATGTGTTTGATCTATTGAATTTATAAAATAAAATATTCATATGAAAGAAATGAAAACATATGAAGACAAATTACCAACTGTCATCATCAATTGAACTTGCAAGGAAAATTCTAGATCCAACAGGCTTCAATTATTTAGCTGGGGTTTTTCCATGATAAATATTCATGTCCTGTACCTCCAAGTTGGTGACTTACTTTTGCTACCAAGAAATCTACAATGGAGTGAACTATTGTCAGATTCACTGTTGTGAGATATCATTTGCCTTTAAAAAAATATTGTCAGCTGGTTTGAAATGTGAAATTGAGTAAATCTGTAGCTACAGAAATGTAAGTAGTACTCTCTCTCAGGATATACACACATATGTATGTATATATACATACGCACACACATTCATATATGTATTTATATGAAGGTAGAGACTAGCTCGATATTTTTAAAGTAAAATACCAATTATAATTTCCTTTCAGGTATATTTCTTAGAGAAATTATCTTTGAAGAGTCAAGCCTGAAAATAAAACTTAGGGACCAAGAGAAGGAAGAACAATTAAATAACTCAATAAAATCAGTTAAGAGTTGTGTTTCTCCATCTATACTAAGCTAGGAAGATATTTAGTTCAACATAATGGTTTTTTTTCTCAAAATCTTATATAGCTAAAAGCCAAATTCTTTCAAATAACGAAAATGTTCGAAAAATCTTGAAAAAAGGGCGCCTGGGTGGCTCAGTGGGTTAAAGCAGCTGCCTTCGACTCAGGTCATGATCCCAGGGTCCTGGGATCGAGGCCCACATCGGGCTCTCTGCTCAGCAGGGAGCCTGCTTCCTCCTCTCTCTCTGCCTGCCTCTGCCTACTTGTAATCTCTCTCTCTGTGTCAAATGAATAAATAAAATCTTTTAAAAAAAATTAAAAAAAAAATAAAAATCTTGAAAAATTTAACCACAATTCTCTTTCATACATTATGTTAGAGTACGAGAAAATAATTTTTTTTAGTTATTACAAACCTTGAATACTTCTTTACTTAATTCATATCGCTAATAACTTCTGCATTACAGACACACACACACACACACACACACACAAATATTACCCTCCAGGTAATATTTCTACAATAACATTATATGAATGCATAATTGTGCTTGAGGTTATGTACATTAATTCACTTTAATCTCTTTATTCTGCTTATAAATATGTACACACTGATACAGAAAGTATTGTTCTCACAGAAAATCATAATGCAGTGGTTGTTAATCAAAAGTTTTTTAGCTATTAAATTGGCAAGAGAGCAAAGTTGAGGATAGCTCATTGAATACAAGCTTTGAGTATACACTCTTATTACAACACAGAATAGGTCTTCTGACAAATACTGTCCTTACTGAAGAGAAAGGAAACAAGGTCAAAGAAGCCAGAAGCTTCCTCCTTAAAGTGGGCTTTCTTTCACACACAGGCAATTTTAACACTGGGTCACAGACTGAGAAGAAGCAAGGTGACATGTTCAAAGTCCAATTACTGACCTTTCCACTCACTTACAATTCAAAGTGTTTCAGAGGAATCTATTCATCAACGTGGGAGAGTATTAAAACTCTCATTTTTTAGGCACTAAGCATCCGCTAAGAAAGAAAAGAAGTTGCTCTAATTAACACAGCATGAATAAGACAATGCGGGTAGTTGGCTGCATCTGAAACTGAATTTTCAGGGCGCCTGGGTGGCGCAGTGGGTGAAAGCCTCTGCCTTCGGCTCAGGTCGTGATCTCAGAGTCCTGGGATCGAGGCCCGCATTGGGCTCCCTGCTCAGCGGGGAGCCTGCTTCCTCCTCTCTCTCTGCCTGCCTCTCAGCCTACTTATAATCTCTCTCTGTCAAATAAATAAATAAAATCTTTAAAAAAGAAAATTGAACTTTCATACCATGAGAAGAGCAGGTGCAACAAAGGGAATACAGTGTCATTAGCATTTATAGTTACTTAAGAAATACTGAATGGCATGGAGTCTCACCATACGATTTGCATAGTACGAGCTAACTTATAGACAAGAGTCACAATAATTTTTTTAAAAGATTTAATTTATTTATTTGACAGTGAGAGAGAGAGGTTACAAGTAGGCAGAGAGGCAGGCAGAGAGAGGAGGAAGCGGGCTCCCTGCTGAGCAGAGAGCCTGATGCGGGCCTCGATCCCAGGACCTTGAGATCATGACCTGAGCCGAAGGCAGAGGCTTTAACCCACTGAGCCACCGAGGCGCCCCGAGTCACAATAATTTTATACTACATGCTCATAATGAATTCCAGAGGGAAGTGAAATCAACTATATTTAATATCTCTCCTCTTCCTCAATCACATTAAAAAACTATATTCAAGTCAGAGATAGACCACCTGAGAGCCATTTTCTTGGCTTTCAGATTGATTTAACTTAAGAAATTAAAAAAATTGGGTGGCAGGAATTTCTCTAAAACTTAAGATGCTAAAACTTCCTTTACTTTTTTTTTTTAAAGATTTTATTATTCATTTGACAGAAAGAGAGAGACAGTGAGAGGGGGAACACAAGCAGGGGGAGTGGGACAGGGTGAAGCAGGCCTCCTGCTGAGATGGGACCCCAATCCCAGGACCCTGGGATCATGACCTGAGCCAACGGCAGGCAGATGCTTAACGACTGAGCCACAAAGGTGCCCCTTTCTTTACTTTTAAATATAAATCTAAAAAATTGTATAATACAGAAACAAAGGGTATCATGTAATTGTTATTGTTACATTATTAATTTAAACCTTATAGGCAATGTGGTAACAGCTAGGTTATAATTTGATTGATATGGAAGATATCTAGAATATAGAATTACAAACGTTCCTACTATTTTTCCCTTTAAGATCGGATCAAATAATAGACTATCAAGTATTGTAGGGCCTAAAAACATGAAAGAATCTAAGAACACCACATGCCTTCTGGCATTTTCCAGAAAGAATAATATCCAGTGCAGCTTTGCCACAGAAATATAAGTCCAAACTAACAAAAAACAGACTAAAATATTGACTGAGACAATCACTTTGACGATCTAATCCAGGGTTCCAGAACACCAAGAAACAGCTTGACAATGAGAAAATGATTAACGGATACAATCGTCTAATTGACAAAGTCAATGTCAGAAGGTTTGTAATATCATAGCGATGAAATGGTTTTATCTGGATTAAAAAAATGATTAGGAATAACCTGTCACTAGACAGTACTCAAGAGAGAGATATAGGAGGAAAATGACACATTTGATTCCTTGGTTATTCTTCTAATTAATAGACTTTCTTTTTTATCTTTATTTTTTAAAAGATTTTTATTTGTTTGTTTGAGAGTAAGAGAGAGAAAGAGCTGGGGGAGGGGGAGTGGGAGAGGGAGAAGCAGACTCCCCCTGAGCAGGAAGCCTACCGCAGGGAGCCTGACACAGGGAACCCAAGTAGGGGCCCCACGCAGGGCTCCACCCCAGGACCTGATTATCATGACCTGAGCGGAAGGCAGATGCTTAACCTACTAAACCACCCCGATGCCCTAGACTTTGTTTTAGAACAGCTATAGATTTACACGAGTATGGCTCAGGAAGTACTGAAAGTTTCCCAAAAGATGCTTCCCCGGCACACAGTTTCCCCTGTCAGTAACATACCGCTTTAGTGCGATACATCTGTTGCAATTAACAAACCAATATTGAGCACTTATTGTAACTAAAGCCCAGAGTTTACATTAAGGCTCATTCTTTGTCTTGTACAGTTCCGTGGATTTTGAGTGAGTACTATTCCATTGTGTGGCTGCAACACAGTTTGCCTATGTTCACCTACAGAAGGGCATCTCGATTATTTCCATGTTTTGACAATTATGATAAAACTGCTATTAACATTCTTGTGCAAATTTCTGTGTATACACAGGATTTCAACTCAATTGGATAAATATCTAGGAACATGATTGCTGGATTGTATGGTAAGACTATGATCACAAAGGCCAAACATTTTAAGCCTTCCTTCTTTTTTAGCTTAGGCATTTCTATAGAACAATAGGATTGAGGTTTTTGCAGGGCAGCAAATGCATTAAATGTCTTTGTTCATGACAAAAGGTTAAAAAACACAGACACAAAAACCCTGCTTTCGAAAGGTATCATGGAATGGCCATCCTTTTCAGAGAAAACAAAGTTTAACTTTGAAGAAAAGAGATGTATATCTAAGTAAGCTTCAAGAATTAAATTCATTGAAACTATGAGCAACATGGATATTGTTTCTTAGTGGTATTTTGTGAGCCTATCTTTTGCTGAACTTCATTTATTTTAAGAGTAACATAGCAAACAAGAACAAAAAAGAGTGACAACTTGAAGCAATTTCCATCCTTATTTTGGCTGAAATGGCTATAAGGTAAGACAGACAAATTACTTTTCTCTGGCTCTTCTTCTGGAAAAAAAAATCAATCTTTATTCACTTTAATAATGCAGTTAAATCGAAATTAAAACTAGAAAGTTAAACAAGTAGATCCAAACTTCTAACCTTTTCTTTAAAGATCTGTTTTTTTATAAGTGTCTAAAACATAAATATTTTGGCAGTCTGATTTTCAAATAATAATATGGAAAATATTCAAAAAGGGGCATACATCTTAACATAGCAATTTTATTCTAAGGAATGTAGCCTAAGGTAATATTCAGAACTGTACACAAGATACGTGCACAGAGATATCCATGGAGGTGCACTCACAAATACAGACAAGACAGAAAAATCCAAATGATCAAAAATAAGGGTTGGTGATTAAAATATGTTATATCCATGTAACAAAACATGATGCAGTCATTAAAAATCGTGTTGAGATGAAAATTATTATTCCTATTCTCTAGGGAACATGGACAGACTTTCTGTTTGTTAGGGTTGGGATTCTCTCATTGTTCCAAGGGGGTGTAAAAGGACTCCTGAGACCCTCTGTTCTGGAACTTGGTGAATAATCACACTCATTGGATAACCAAGGGCTATTATTCAACATTCATTTAGCATTTACTCACCAGGTACTTTCTCTGTGCTGGATTCATCTAAACAATAAAAACACACAAGTGAGTGAAGAAAACAAACAAGCTCCCTATTTACAGGGAGCTGAAGTTCAAGTGTGAAAATGAGGGGGTGATGAGAGAGAATCAAGGCAGACAATAAATACATTAAAAAAACCCACAAGACAATTTTAAACAATGTGTGCTATTTGAAAGAAAAGTGAGGTCAAAGAAAGGGAACATATTGACTAGACAGCTATTCAAAGGGAGCAGTCAGGGAAAACCACTTGAGGGATGACATTTGGGTTGAGAACTGGTAAAGATCAAAGAAATGAACATTCCAGATATGTTAACACAGTCAGTAAGCTCTGAGTCAATAATGAGTTGGACATGTTCAAGAACAAAACAGAAAGAAGGAATATATAACCCACTCTTATTGAGCAGAAAGGTAAAATGATAGGAGACAAATTTGGAGTGGGCGCCTGGAACATGTAGGGTCTTGCAGGTTAGTTAAGGTGCAAGATAAGAATGCAAAGGAGAGGAAAGATCAGAAAAGTTCTAAGTCTGGGAAATAGGGCATGCGATTCAATCCTGCCATCAGCGTAGAGCTGATGTATGTCAGTGGCAAGGTATGGACCAGGGGACCAGGGAACCAAGAGACAAGTGTTGTCAGGAACATGAGAAGTATGCAGAAGGAAGAGGATCCACCCAGGACCCAGGGTCCAGGGATGATGTACCAATGCAGCTGATTTCATAGCAGAATTCCTTTCATTGCCTATATTCAAAGCTATTACCTACAAATCAACCATAAATGATATTCTTAATGTATCTGCCATCCTTTCATTTATCCGCTCGGGATGTAAGGACTCAGTCCAACAAAAGCCTAGGGATAGGCTTCCAGCCCTCACACTTTACAGACCCCACTTTATTGTCACAGTGTTACTTAATCTGGGAAAGACAAAGATACAAAGTATCAAAAATGTGGAATGAGTAGTTATAGGCCGTTCTGATATTTTTTTCACTCCAGTGTTTCCCAAGTTTTCTGACATGGCAATGTTTTATTTTGGTAATTATGAATAAAAGCTATTCAAAAACCAATCAATAAAGGAAGCCTTTCTACTTTTTTAACCTGGTCTATTCTTATAAAAGCCTGGACAAGCTGTTATAATCACCTGAATCAAAATACCAAAACACAAGAAGACATGTTAACAAATAAGGTAAAGAACATCATAAACCAAGACTGCACATACAAAAACCAAATTCATTGTGTTCCGAACCACAGCCTTATGTCTTTCCTAGTTCTCTAACTTGGTCCCAGTGTGGTTACTAATAAAATGCTTTGTCTTAAAAATACAAATGGACATGGTCATCAGTTTGAGGCCTTACCAATAGTCTGCTCCTCTAAAACCTCCAAACAAATCCAGAGAACAAGAAGAATACATACATATTAATGATACTGATGACAATCATTTCCTCAGTGTGGCTATGGCACAAGCCCAGTCAAATTATGCGTAGAGCCTGGTCAACAAAACCATCAGGACTTTATAAGACCCATTAATTTGAGAACTGAGCTTTACAGAGTCTGCCAAAGCACAGTCACATTTCTCTGCCCTGCACTCAGGGACTCCTCAAAATGACATTTCCGAGCTGGAAACGCCATTGCTCGTAGTTAAATGAATATTCCCCTAAGCATTTGCTTTTCAAGATATGAGTTTCCAGGAATGAGATACCACCCACTGCCAGCTGGGTACAGATATAAATAAAGAGAAATTTACCCTTGGATAAGGAACGAAATTTTTTGTGTGTTTATATATTTGAAACTTGGAGTTTCATCGTTTGTTTTTTTTTAAGTTGTCCTTTTAGAAGTTATTCAGAAATATGTTAAAGAGTGAATGACTTGCCTACATTTGCATTAATTAGGATTTTTAAAAAGTGTTTGAGTTCAGTGCAGTTGGTGAGTGGTCAATGGTCAATCAGCTCATCTCAAAATGCCAATCTTTTGTGTCCATGTATGTATTATTCCATATTTTCTCAGGAAACTTTTGTAATAAAACAGATACGTTGCATTTTATGTAAAGATATTTTCAGTCACATGAAATAAGTGCATCTTAAAACTTTCAAATATTTTTAACAAGATGATCAGTAGAAGGTATTATCACTATCATGAGAGAATCAATGACAAAAACAGTAAGATGCTATACATACGTGTAGAGCATCTATACGTGTCAGTATATAGATACAGATAGTGTGGTTATGTTTCCAAAATCTATTGCCCTGTGTAGCAGTAATGTAATAGGCAGGCTCCAAATTCATTCTCTAGTTCAAATTGAAATTAGCATGATTATTAACCTAAGTTTCTATCTTAATAGTAAATGTTGAATCAACTGCAAGTGCATACTTGTACATTTTTTCTTTAATTTTCTTTTTGAAAGTGTTTGAGGGGAGACAAAGGATTAAAGCTGTCAGAGCAAAGACTGAGCACTAACAGAGGAGAGAAGCATCATCCTTTCTGCATATGGTCCTAGACACTTTAGACCCACTGCAGTCTTTTTGCTATTAGAGTTCTCTGAATATTTCTTATTCAACAAAACATGCACAGGTTCCTGCAAAGTATAAACATTCCTTAAGCATTATATACATTTGGATGAATGGCATTTAAAAGATGACATTCTTAATCTCCTAGGAGTAACACTTCCATAATTGCTTGGTAGTATTTCCAAAGGTATTTTATGTAACAGTAACTAGGATAAAATCATAGCAGCAAAAACATAGCTCACTTTCTTTTCTTCTTGAAGCTTTGAAGGTTCTATGGAAATTTTCTGCATCCCTAGAAGCACTGCCAATTCAAAAAGTATTTATAGAGTATATACTGCATACATAAACCATATTACTAGCATTTGTCTCTCATCTTACAGCTCAAAATATGATTTCATATACATAATCCAATTTGACCCTTGTAAGAAATATAAGGCTTCAAATATGGCTAGGAATTTCTTGAAAACTGTGAAGACATGAAGAGAAAAAATGTGTTTATTCACACTCATATAACACAATTCTCTTACTACTTAGATTGAACGTCTGTTGCTGTATAAAGACTTACAAATAGCATGGAGATTTACAAATGGGAGGAGAAGGCATTGAGTCCTACATGTTCTAAGGGCCACAGTCTACACATAAGCCACTGAGAATAGCTAAAGGGCCCTGCCTGTGTTTCCACAGACTCAAAGTTATGGAATTGTTGTTTAGACTCCCAATACCAAATAAGATAATAAATGGTTGGACATAAAACATTTTAAACCTTGTAATTTAAAAGAGACTTAAGTTAGCTGTCTTACTGGATGGCTTATTTTTCAAAATTTCTTATTGCAAGTTACTTGATGGAGGAGATAATTTATAGTTAAGGATTCAACACACAGTATGAAACTATGACAGTAGATACAACATAAGTCCACTCCATGGGAAAAAATATTCCCCACTAGTAATAGATGCATTTTCTCCATTTATAGAAATATGTATTATTAGTAATTATTTTAAAAATGTGTGAGGAGATCTGCTTATGAGTTAGAAAAGCTCCTACCCTAACAATAAGGAAAAGCTGGATGATTTGCAACATCATGATTATTATTGAGCTCCTAAGAAAGCTAAGATTGCTAAACAATATGAAATAATTACAATCAACAAAGTATGTTTCCTCATACTGGAAATAAATTAATTTAGCTATCAATAACACACTTCTAAATAGCCATAAGTCAATGGAAGTCAAAAGCAAAATTGGAACATCTTTAATTGAATGAAAATTAAAGTACAACCTATCAAAACTTGTGAGATCCAGTTCTTAGAGAAGCATTTATAGCATTAAATGTTTATCTTGGAAAAATAAATGAATGTCAAATTAATAATCAAAGATTCCACCTTAAGAAACTAGACCCAAGGAAGAAAGAGCAAGAAACTAGACCAAGAGGAAATTAAATCCAAAGCAAACAGAAGGAAGGCAACAATATACAGGTAGAAATCAGTGAAACTGTAATAGAGAAAAATCAATGAAACAAAAAGCTTGTTCTTTAAAAATTATTAATAAAATTGGCAAATTACTAGTCACACTGAACCAAAAATCACCAATATTAAGAATAAGAGAGTCATTACCAATTATAAGGAAAATGATAAAGACATGTCTTAAGTAAACTGGTAGCAATAATTTTGACAACTTAAATGAAATGAACAAATCATTTGAAACACAAAGTGACAAAAGCTCACTTGGGAACAAATAAGTAAGCTTAAAACCTTCATAGAAAATTTAAAAAGTTGAACATCTTCTCATAAAGAAAACTTCAATTCAGAGAGCTTTACCAAGCGAGCGTTGGTGGTATAGTGGTGAGCATAGCTGCCTTCCAGAGAGCTTTACTGGTGAATTCTAAAGGAAAATTTGAGGAAGAAATAATACCAATTCTCCACAAACCCTTATAGATATTTGAAGAGAAGACATTACCTGACTGAATCTTTGATGCCAATATTATTCAGGTACCAAAATCAGATAAAAACATTACTAGAAAAGAAAACTACAGGCCTAAACCCCTAAAGAACATAGACTCAAAAGATCCTAAAAATATCTGCAAATAAAACCCAGCAATACATGTATGTTAAGGGATAATATATCATGACCAAATGAGTCTTACAAAGAGTGAGACATTGATTTAACATTCAAAATTAATGTTCTTTCCCTTACTAAAAGACGAAAACAGCAAAACCATAGTCTCAACAGATGCAGAGTAGAATAGATGTGGAAAAATCATGTGACAAAACACAACACTCATCCTTGATTTAAAACTCTGCTAGGAATTAAAACAAACAAACAAACAAACAAACAAAAAACTTCAACTTCCTTAAAGGCATGTATCTTAAAACAAAAAACAAAACAAAAAAACAAGCAACAAAAAAAACCTTACAGCTAAATATCACATAATGATTAGACACTAAAGTCTTCGTTTGTTAGATGAGAAACAAAGCAAGGGTGCATACATTCATTCACCAATCAACCTTGTATCGGAAGTCCTAGACATTACAATAAGGAAAGATAAAGAAATGAAAGACATAAAGCTTGAAAAGGAAGAAGTAAAGCTGTTTTTATCCACTGATGACATGTTGACATGATTTTCTATGTAGAAAATCCTAAGTATCTAGCAAATGTTAGCTGAAACTAACAAGGGAGTTTAACAAAACTGTAGGGTACATACTCAATATACAAAAATCAATTGTATTTCTATATATTAGAAACAATCAATTAGGAAACAAATTTTAAAACACCACTTATAATACCATCAAAAATAAGATATTTATGGATAAACTGAGCAAAATATCTATAAGATCTATATACTAAAAACTATAAAATAAAGGAAGAAATTAAAGAACATCTAAGTAAATTGGAAGATACCCCATGTTTATGGACTAGAAGATTCACTAGTGTTATGATGTCAGTTCCCTCAGATTCAATTAAAGATTCAAGGCAATGACAATCAAAATCATTGCAAAATTTGCAAGCTGATTCTAAAACTTAAGTGATACAGCAAAAGCTAGAATGGCAGTTCCCAACTAGGGGACGTTTCTTTCCCAGGGGACTTTTGACAATGTCTGAAGACATTTTGGTGGTTATACCTAGGGTAGCTGCTACTAGCATCTAGTGGGTGGAAGGCTAAACATCCTGCAATGTCAGGACAGCCTGCTATAACCAAGAATTATCTGATGGAAAGTGTCAATAGTTGCACAGTTGAGAAACCCTGGACCAGAATTGCCAAAAACTTTGAAAAAGAAGAACAACAATGATGAATTTATTACCTCATGTCCATGTGATACTGATGTAAAGGTAGATGTAGAGATCAAAGGAACAGAACAAAAAAATCCCAAAACTAATCCATATATATGACTAATTAATTTTCAGAAAGGGTATCAAGACCTTCTTGACTTACACTTCACATGATTTATAAAAGTAATTTTAAACAGATCTTAGATCAAAATATAAATTCTAAGTCTATAAAATTCTAGAGAAAAGACAGGAGAAAACATCTGTGATCTTCAGTTAGGCAAATTTTCTAAAATAGGATTCAGAAAGCATAAAATTAAAGTAAAAATCAGTAAATATGACTTCACCAAAATTAGAAACAAAACAAGAAAACAACCCAAAGTGCTCTTTTTTTTTTTTAATTTTTCTTTTTATTCTTTGCCCAAGGGGTACAGGTCTGTGAATCATCAGGCTTACATCTTTCACAGCACTCACCAAAGCACAAACCCTCCCCAATGTCCATAATCCATCCACCCTATCCCTACCCTCCCACCCCCCAGTAACCCTGTTTGTTTTGTGAGATCAGGAGTCTCTTATGGTTTGTTTCCTTCCCCATCCCATCTCGTTTCATTATTTTAAGACACTCTCAAGAAACTTAAAAGGCTAGCTACAAACAGTAACAAAATATGTATAAACACCTATGTGATAAAGAATTGTATCCAAAATAGATAAATTAATCTTGTAACTTAATACAAGACAAAAAAATTAAATAAAAATAAGCAAAATACTTGAATACTTCATAAAGATACATATGCCAAATAAACATATAAAAAGATACTCAACATCGCTAGTCATTAGAGAAACATAAACAAAATTTGCAGGGAGGAGATTCAGAACACAGGGGCCCATAAAACCATTTTGGGGTCTTGGGAATATGTTACATCTTGACTGTGATGGGGACCCTGTTTACATTTGTCAAAACTCATTGAAATGTACCCTAAAAAGGGTAAATTTTATGTTAACTGGGTAACTCAGACTAAGAAAACAAACAAAAACTAGGTGTTGGTTTTCCTTTAAAATTGAAAAGTGATGGGCGCCTGGGTGGCTCAGTGGGTTAAAGCTGCTGCCTTCGGCTCAGGTTGTGATCCCAGGGTCCTGGGATCGAGGCCCACATCGGGCTCTCTGCTCAGCAGGGAGCCTGCTTCCTCCTCTCTCCTCTCTCTCTGCCTGCCTCTCTGCCTACTCGTAATCTCTCTCTTTATGTCAAATGAATAAATAAAATCTTTAATAAATAAATAAATAAATAAATGAAATTGAAAAACGCAGATGTAGGAGAAATTAAAGCTCAAAACATTTTCAATTCATCTCTATTTTGGTGTTTATAGCTTGGGCCCATAGTTGGGAGTTACGAAAAAAAGGATCTCAATATGAGGAAGTATTTGCTAACAGCCCAAATGGACTGCACTTCTTCAGGAGGATATAGCGGTGTGTTTCTTAACACGTATTTTAATAACTATAACAAAGAAAAAAATCCTATGGTCAGAAAAACCTTGGTTTAAACAATACTAAATGTATATTTTTTTTGCAGATTCTACTAGAGTCTTTAATATGCGCAATGAGGGATCTCTGAAAGGGACTGTGAAATCATCATGTACTGCCAAGGTGATGTTCTAGATGGCAGTGAGATTAAATGTCTTTAAGTTTCTCTTCTAATGCTAAGACTCTCTACGTTTAAAAAAAAATGCATTCAACATCTTAGGCTGTGCTTATAAATAATCATCAGAAATATAAATTCTTAATAGCAAGGACTTGTAGCATCCGCAGTGGCAGGGACAAAAGGTTCTTTTTCTTTCCTGTTCCTTACGATACAGTGAACTGCAGTAAATATTGACTGACTTAGAAATGAATAAGTTCCATCAATATGTAAACAAACCAAACACTGAAACAAAGTTGTACTGAAAGATCGTGTGGGATAGAGTACACTATTCTTGCTATCTTTCCTAAAACATGTTTGCTGTTATATAAACTGTCTGCATTCTCAGCACTGTTTGACTTTGAAAACATGGAAATGAATCCACTTGACTCAGGATGGAGAGACATATCTCAGGGGGGAAATCTCATTATTTCTTGCTCCTCCAATACCTGTGCTGGTAATCATACTCCTGTAGCTTCTGCACCACTACTTTCGGGGCTGGGGAGGGGTGGAGGGACTGCTGCTGGGTAATGAGCTCCAACAGAGATCAGATTCCAACTTCAATTGTTTAACATAGAGAAATAGCTTTTCTGAAATAGCAAAAATCTATTAAATCCTGATAAATTGCTTTTGATATTCAGCATTTAATAAAGCTAATTGAAAGCAGAGAGAAAGTTTTTTCGTCTTCATAATTTGCGCCAGGAGAATTATTGGGTAGTGTCCGTGATTCTGTTTACAGCTAGCAAACATGAGGGTAGAATTTATCAGCATGCAGGACAAGTCACACCCATACATTTATGTACAAAACTGTCATTCTGGTCTTGGGGAAAGAATGCCATTAATGAACCTTATTGCATTTAAATGTTACAGGACTACAAATCAATTCAGGGAGATATTGCCCCTAAAAACAAGGTCTTCAATAGTCACTGCCATAAGATACTCAGTGGTGAATATAAAAAAGGCAGTGGAAAATGCACTTGAAGGAGAATGGAAATACTTAAGAAAGACGTGTCGAGAAGATCCAACATACATAATATGTAAGAACTCAAGACTAGGAAAGACCTCTTAATGTTCATTTTTACTTGATGGTAACACTTTGTCTGAACTAAATACCTTTGTTTTTTTGTCTCATGCAATTCTTTGTTCTTTCATATATTTATTTAAAATTGTTAACTGGGCACCTAGAATACTCTAGGCTTTTTTTTTTTCTAGGATGAAGAGACACATAAAATACAAAGACCCTATAATAATTCAACACAAAAAAACAAAAAGCCAAAGCAAAATAAAATGCAAACACCCACCCCAAAGTACAATCTCTCTCCATTCTACCCACTCTGCTTCAGTCTCTACTAAACACACCCCTTTCACTCACACGCATTCCAGAATGAACTCAAGTTACTAATTTTAAAGGAGACTCCTACATGGTCTTACATATACTAGGAAAGACGTGTCGGAGCACTATTGGTTAATTTGTGCCACGTTTTACCAAGCACCAAGGTTGTTGTAACAGTTGTGTTCTAGGAGACCTGTGTACTTTGTTATGAAGGATGGACGGACAGATGGATGGATGTATGGAAAGAAGGAAGGAAGGAGAGAAGGAAGGAAGGAAGGAAGGTAGGAAGGAAGGAGGAGGGAGTGAAGGAGGAACAGAGGGGAGGAGGGAAGAAGGAATTAAATACTCCAAATCCTAGGGAGGATTAAAGTTTTGAAACGATTATTAGTTGAATAACTTCCAAATACAATGAAAAAAACAAATTTTACTTATTTTTTCAAATTATGGTTATTTTAATTGAACTATAGCTTACACACATTGTAACATTAGTTTCAGGTGCTCACAAGGTAACTACCATCTGTTGTCACCACACAACACTATTACAGTACCACTGACTATATTCTCTATGCCGTACATTTTATTCCTGTGACTTATTCAGTCTACAACTAGAACGAATTTTAAGATAATTTTCATAAAAACATATGGCACCTACCAAGAAAATGGAGAGTAAGAGCAAATGCACATGTATTTAATTTTTTCCTTTTCCATCTGGAAAGCGTCAGTAGTTCTGGGACTAAAGTTTATCACAGCCTAATGATTTTTTTTTAAAGATTTTATTTATTTGACAGAGAGAGAGACACAGAAAGAGAAGGAATAGAAGCAGGGGGAGTGGGAGAGGGAGTAACAGGCTTCCCGCTGAGCAGGCAGCCCAGTGCCAGGGCTCAATTCTAGGACCCTGGGATCATGACCTGAGCCAAAGGCAGACACTTAACGACTGAGCCACCCAGGTGCCCCACAGACTAATGATTTCTTAACATGTTTCAATTGATCAAATATAGCCAAGTATTTTGAAGTTGTTTAAATGTTGGATTACTATTTCTTTTATTCACTCACTAATTCTTTCGACAAATATTTACTGAGCATTTTACTAGATTACAGACAAGGTGGTAGGGTCAGGGATGATGATGTGCAAAATTTGACTCAACTCTTGATTATGTGGGGCTTATAATCAGATATAGGAGATAGACAAACATAATAAGTACATACAAGGTTGTTATTGTGGTCAGAACTATTAAAAAGTTTATGCCAGATTACATGAGAGAGACGTGTCCTTTCCTTTATCATTTTTTCAAGAAGAAAGAATACATTGGCAATTAACAGAATATTAGAAATTCATAAAATTTCTTTCTATGATGGTGGGATGGTCTTCCTTACATTCTGCCTATATCATCATCTAAATAATAAAGTAAGCGGCCTTCACACTCCAGTTAAACTGCAGACTCTGGTGAATTCAAGAAACAATAACAGCAATCCCACTGTTTCAGAGACACATGCATAAAATCTTTGTGCCAAAACACTGAACTTGTCTCAAATATAAAATGCCAATTATTTACCTCTCTGAATTATCATGCATGGATTAGCCATAGATTTGATTTTATGATTTCCTTCCTAAATTTAGATCTTCTGTGCCAACACTGGAATTATTTTATGAATAATTCTAAGTCTTAGGCAAAGAAGCAGCTTTCCCAGGAAAGTTTATACTGTATATGCAACTCCTACAGCAAGAACATCAATAAAACTGACTCGCTGAGGCAAAACACGCACATCAAATTCCCCTGAGCCGGTGACAAAGGAGACAGATATGCAGAAACTACTGAATTATAAATGCTATGGTTCAGTTCCTGAGCTATTGACCAAAAGGAGAAGGCCAGTGTACTGGCTAGTGACGGCTGGATTGTATTATCTACTGATGATAGGAAGGATATTTTCTCGTAGGGAAAAAGCCTCTGATAACCCTCTGTATTATCTCAGCATCATCTGAGCATCAGATGAGATGATGCTACATCATCTCATAGGTATAGTGACAACATAAAGGAGCACCTCTATGATGTTGGGTCATTAAAAGAGGAGGATGCTAGAGTCCTTAATTTATTTGATGAATCATAATGCCAGAACCATCAAAAGTTTTTCTTTTTCCTAGCGAGTGGTCCCTTGAACAATCCGTGAAAGGTCAGCATGCTAGGCCATTAACTCTCCCTTTCTCCCTTATCAATTACCACAAAACATAGTGTCTTAACTCACCGTGCATACACATCCAATAATTCTCTTTAATGGTAATGAAAGTTCAATACATTAATCATAAAGATAATTCAAGAGACATGAATCGAAGCACTTTTTAAATCGATCTGGGACATTTTTTGCAACATAAGTCTCGATTTACATTCAGATACTTGTTCAACTAGAAAATGTGGCAGATTTTTAAAATTATATTTTTCTTGCCAACTATCTCTCTGTATTACAGATCAGCTGGCAAGTTGCCTTTTAAATTGTCAAAGGGTTAGTTGGCTATTTGTGATGAAATCTGACAGAGAAACACTTTCTATCTCTCCTTAAAGATGTTATAGATCACTTACCAAATATTAATATTCCTGAGATTCTTAACTATCGCAACTGTATCCAGGAGGCAATCAAGTAAATTTCTCTTATTAATGCATTTTTAAAATAGTTTAAAACTTGAGACATTTGTTGCAAAATATAAAAATGAAAACTGAGAAAAATATGTAATATTAAATGTTGCTGCAAGTACAATTCATGTCCTAGTGAATTCTGAAACCTGACTCTTTGGTTTTATGAACCTTTCAATAAGTTCTGTAGAAAATATTAAATACAGAAAATGTTTAAGATTTCCATACATGTTTACGTGGACACTCCACAACTACACTGCGTATAACCCGGACATACATTTTCCTGAATCATCCTTCTTTAAAGAGACTCTAAACTAAATCCATTTTGGGAAATTGGAAAAAAATCTCAGATCATCAAAAGCTTGAAATGATTTTGGACTCATAAACATATTAAGAATAGATCTTTGTAAACTTAAATCACTAAGAAAAGACAAATCACAAAATTGTAATCTCTTGAAAATACTTTGAAATCACCATTACAGTTCTGATGGAATCGCAACAAAATCCATCAGATTGTTGCCAAAACAGAAATATTTTTTGTTGTCAAGCATACCCTCTCTTGCCAACTAGAATCAGGAAATGTTTACAGCAACCTAGTGCTATCGCGAGAAGAGAACGTGGATTTCATGCACATAAAGACAGAGCAGCAGATTCCTCAAGCAAGTCCTAGATGTCAGGTGTCCTACCACCAACTGTAAAAGATATGGCATGGAGCTGTCATGAATACAGTGGTTTCATAATCCATAGCACCATCAGAAGTCATAGGTGATAACATATATAGATCTGTTGATAATCAGTACTCACCTTTTAGCTAGAAATCTCTATTAGTGAATAAAACTTTGGTAAATGTGTAAGTCTGAGATTCTTCCTGACCCACAAATTAATTTATTTTCAGGACCCTAAAGATATAGTCAAAAGTACGATTCACTAAGATTTCTCGACTGGTTACCTCATCTTTATACAGGAGCACACTCACATCCATTGCAAAACCACCTCCGCTTCCGTACCTCGGGGGAAGTTTAATTTCTACTGAAAGCCACAGAAAATTTTCAGCCTAAGCGTTGTGTATGATAAAGGGACATTATCTAGGAGCTCAGTACTACATTCAAGTTTAGAACAGAAATCAGGAAACATTCCGAGAATTGGTAATATTGGGACTAGCACCAAATGAAAAATGTACCACGACATCTTAATTCTCCTTGGTTTTCATTCTTTACTCACTGAACTACTTAAGACAAGAATGTAAGTGAATATACTGTACAAAATATTTGTGTCAGATAGGAGCCAACCAAAAGAATTTGCCAGAAGGTTGGTAATGATCAGCCAATAAAAATAACTAGGAAAACAATAATGGCAGTGATCCCACTCAGAGCTGCAACCAAGAAACAAAATACTTTAATGTTACTATCTGTGTTTTATCATTCATACTTGGATATTACATACTACTTCTCTTCCAAAGCTTTCCAACTATCTGTGATTCAAGACTAATGTCAGGCACGCTGACAATTTTAATTTGAAGGGCAGAAGGAAGGGAGAGAGAGAAAACTTCAGAGATTACCTTGTTCACTAAAAGCATCTCTGTCATTTCACTTCTTTTTTAGGGAAACACCCCTGGATCTCTTCAGAAATCAAAATACAGACTAAAAATAGGACATCCTAAAAATGTGTGCCAGATGTATCATATCTAGGGCTTTTCTCACCCTGGGGTATTTGCCAACTCCTACTTGACACATCCCAAATATTTTTAGCACTTCAAAGTCCCTTACTTCTTGCTGGCACAGCTGGTAGCTAAAAATACTCACACTGTATAATGCTACTTTATAAGTCAAAGATTATTTTTCTAAGTATCATTTATGCAGAATATGTTTTCATAATGGGAGCTCAGGTAGAAGCAGTTAGCTGAGAACAGAGAAGGTCAGAACAGGAAAGGCCAAGCACAGTGAAGACCATTCTACAAGAATGAAAAGGTAGACAAGACTCAATTAGCTACATTTTCAAACAAATCGTAATGACTGGGTGGTCACGTGTAGCTAGAGTGGACCCAGCAGCTTGGAGATCTACAGATAGGTAATGGTAACAGGGAGGAGGTTTGGTAGGAGCTATGGGAGACACAGTAATGGATAAAGCAGGAGAGGAAATACAGGCTCGTGGGAGGCTGGTCCATGAAATAATTCCACTATGAGAAGAATTAAGCAAGTATGGCAAAAATGTAAATGCATGGCCATTTAAGGACAAGGTTCAGACAAGGTACCATTCCTATTACTATAAATGAGGAGGTAATGAGGGTCTGATGGTGAAGCCATCAAAAGGGGTAAAAGTCAGTAGGAAATACATGTGCTTGAAAGAGAAGTGGTGATCGCTTGGGAAAAGGCTAGAAACTAATTAATTACTGGAAACTGTAATATCCAGATCACAGAAAGAACTGGGGAGAGGGGAGGAGACAGAGAAATTCTGCAGGCAGTGAACTTGTGTTCTATAACTGGATTTGTCTCAAGGCCCAGGACAAGGTCAGGCTGATTCTCAGGCTGCCAATAAGATGAGAAATACCTAGGGTCATGGATTCAAGCAGTTCTCCACACATGCTTCACTCACGACTCCAAGTGAGCATGGCGTCTCGGCACATCGACAAGGTGATGCTCCTCTTCATATATAGAAAACTTTGAATAAAAACCCCTCTGGGTTTAAACCACAATACTGTTTTCTAGTACAAGCACTGCCATTTGTTCCTTTAATAAGGTGAGTCAAATTTTCTCCGAAATGCATTTGAGTTTCTCAACTCTGATTTCACCGAATATGTTTATTTCTATGTGCAATTTGATCTTAACAGCACTTGAATCTACAGAGTATTCACTTGTGGCTGCTCGATGCTTGCTTTGAATAGGGCAGTTTCGAAAGCTGGCTCTGACTGACCATATCCAGATGATAAATTCTCAAAATCCTGAAAAATCTGTCACTTTGGGCACAGCTTTCATGATTGGGGCACACCCGGGAATACAGGAATATGGCCAACAGGATCTTAAAGGACCTAGTTCCTCTTCACTCAGCCGCCAGGATCTATGAGCTGCTACTCACTTTTTCATTCTTTTGGGGAGACCTGCACTTGTGTAACAAACCGCAAGGCAGCTGTTTCTTTTTTTTCCCAGGCAGCCATCAAGCGCAGATCTGTAATTTAGTAGAAACTAAGACATGAGAATAAAACTGGATGTGTTTTCATCTTTTCTTTTTAATGAAATCAGAGACACAAAAAAATGTTTAGCAAAAATACAAGTTCTATATAAAGGTAAGTTCGTGTTATCTTCGATTGGTATCACAGGGAATTCTGAAGCAGAATTAAGAAAATCACCCGGCGGTGATATCATGGACATTTCAATGTTGGACAGGGGGAGAAATGAATTAGGAAATGCCAGCTAACGAGAACGGGGTACACTGTTACTCTCCTTCCGCCTCCAATGAGGACTTTGTAAAGAACCCATAGGATGTGGATAATTTCTTTGGCTTTGAATAAGAATGAAAAGAATGGAGCAAATACATCTGCTTCAGGTTCCCCTGAACTTGGTGACTGAAACCCTGGATGGTCTCCACCCTTTTCCTCAAGCTCTGCCTTCATCAGCTTTACCGGGGACTTCAGCTCGCTCCCTGGAATGCAGTGAAGAGTTCGAAACCATCACATGCTGCCACTGTCGCAGTATTTCCTACTTGATGTCTCTAGAGCACGGGGTTTCCACTTTAAGTTTTTGGCCCAGGAAACACGTTTCTCGCCAGGGTCTGACTCCACTCTATAAGGCAGGTCCCTTCACCTGCCTAGATTCCCTATATCATGCTATTTCACTCTGCCTGATAGGGACTGTGCCGCGATTGTGAAGATCACTATGATTAGGGTCTTATTCTGATTTTTGTCTTTTCTACATGCAGGGCTTTCCCTTCTGCCATGCTTTGCCTTGCCTGCTGGATCAGAATCGTTGCCATTGACACCTGACTGCTCTCGGCTCGCTTACCCCGTCCCTTCTTCTCTGGGCATTCAATTGCACAGCTGCTCCCGTAGGACTAGCTGCTGCAGCCAGATTGAATTCCTCGGCTCTGAGAAGGGCATCCAGCAATGAATTTTTTCTTTTTTCCATTATCCCTGTTTTTTGGGGGGTTTTTTGTTTTTGTTTTTTATGTTTCGAGTAGCTCTCGTATATGAGCCATCTCCAATTATAATAAAATAGAGGCCATTCTTAACTCGAATATGGGTTGTTTGCAGAACGGTCATTCAGGAATGCATTTTTCTCTCAGAAACAATGCTTTAATTAGTAATTATATCATATTTTCAATTTATTATGTACTAACCAAAACATTTAACCCCTGAGGAAACTAAGCTGTGGCTATCAAGGGGTGCTGCAGAAGATTCCTGGTTGTATCATTAGTGTCCCAAGCAGCCATATACTTTTCCTTTTATTCATAACCCCCTGGAAGCTCTGCTGTGCTCGAGCTGCCCCCTCAACACGGTAAGTGAAAGAGTGACAAAGCCTCCGTGGCCATCCACGGCAGAAAAATCGGGGTTGCTGAGAACGAGGTCCACATAGAACTGTGGGCACGTGGTTTATGTGCAGTGAAAGAGCAGGGATGTGGTAGTGTGTCAGTCTGCCAGCATGGCTATAACAGAATGGCACAGCCTGAGGGGCTGAAACTAC
This sequence comes from Ailurus styani, assembly GCA_002007465.1. Classification (NCBI taxonomy): domain Eukaryota; kingdom Metazoa; phylum Chordata; class Mammalia; order Carnivora; family Ailuridae; genus Ailurus; species Ailurus styani. The sequence continues at coordinate 3,978,132 of LNAC01000106.1, forward strand.
AGAAACTTACGTTTTCTTAGTTCTGGAGGCTAGCAATCCCAAGATCAAAGTGCCAACAGGTCTGGTTTCTCCTAAAGCCCCTCTCCTAGGCTTGTGGGGGGTCATTTTCTTGTTGTGTCCTTGCATGGTCTTTCCTCTGTGAACACAGTTCCCTGGTGTCCCTTCGTATATACAAATTTCCTCTTCTTTGAAGGACACCAATCAGGTTGGAGTAGGGGACAACCTAGTGACCTCCTTTTAACTTAATCACCTGCTTAAGGACTTTATCTCCAAATAGGGTTACATGCTGAGGTGCTGGGGGTTAGGTCTTGAGCACATGGATTTAGGAAGACATCATTCAGCCCACCGCAGGTAGGAAGCACCAGTCTCCTCATGGGTAGCACAGGCCCTCGTATGGCAGGATCCATGTGTATGTCATGTGTAAGTAAGTGATAACGGCCTCAGAACAGAGCAGTGACCAAGGTACTTGTGCTTAACTGTAAGACCTATTTATTGCTAAAAACGTTACCCATGTGAAACCTGTGAATCAGAAATTAGCAATAATTCACAGGCAGAACATTGATAACTAATGCTAAGTAGTACCTCTATCACAGTGCACAAGGATTTGGGGAAAAGAAGTGTTTTAACCAAATGTAGATCCACAGCATAGTCCTCCATCAGTTTTGTTACAAGTTACTTGAAAGATTTCAGTGACTTCTAGACATTGCTCAAAATTATAAGTATCATCAATCAAGATAAAAAAACAAATAATTTACTCATCAAATCAGAAGTATTTACTATGTAAGTCAGAGTTTTAGATGCTAGTTGCACAGCAGTGGACAAAACAAAGACATTCTCGTTTTCAGGGAGGCTTTTGGGTAACAGAAGAGATCATGAGCAGAAAGGTAGGTATGAATTCAAAGTAATGAGAATTCAAAGTAATTCAAAGGTAGTAATGAATTCAAAGAAATAAGAAAGGTATGAATTCAAAGAAATGAGTAATGAGTAATGAGTAAAGAAATCATGAGCAGAAAGGTAGGTATGAATTCAAAGTAGTGAGAAATATTATTTCTATGAATAAAAATAAAGTTGAAAGTGGAGATAGAGTTACAAGTGTTATTTTTGTCCTGAATAAATGAGGGAGCCGTGTGCACCTCTACAGAAGAGCTTTCCAGGCAGAAGGGTTAGTGGGTGCTAAGGCTTCATTGTTTGAGGAACAGTCAAGAAATTACAGAAGAGTGAGTCAGAAGTCGGTAAGACACAACCAAGTTGGTAGATGACGACATATGATGTAAGGATATACAGGGAAAAAATCCTTGCCAAACATGTAACAAACGGTTGGTGTTATAGTACCTAAAGAGCCCCTATAAGATGATGAGAAAAGTGCAAAAGAAGGCATAAGAATAGGGCAAGTCAGAGATAGGGAAATCTCCTAGGTCAATGAAAATATCCCTAAGCTACCATGCAGATAAGGAACTGCAGATTCAAACAATAACCAGATATGATAGTTTTTCACAAGTCAGATTATTCTAGAAAAGGGGGAAGAAAGAACAGATGAGAAATGACAATATTTAGAATGGCAAGAATGCATGTAATGGACAATTTCACAAATGACTGCTGGGGAAACAAATTCCTTTAGCCATTTTTGAAGACAATCCAGCAATCTTTTAAACATACACACATCCTCTGGCCCAGCAACTCAATTCTTGGGAATCTATGCTAGAGGAAAAAGCTTACCAACTGGAAATCTGTCTGTTGACACATTATTTGTAGTCGCAAAGCAAAAACACAGCTAGAAACAACATAAATGCGTATTACTAGAATGGCTGCCCACATCGTGGGACATGCAACTTATAAAATACTAAACAGCTGCTTAAAATAATGTTTTAATTATTTTTATTGACCTAGAGGAGTATCTGTGATATCTTAAACACAGAGAGCAAACTTACCTGCTATAACTCCATTTTTGTAAAATAAACTTACAGATATTTTCATTTTATATATGTCTACCTTATTCCTGTATGTTTGTATGAGGATAGACTAAGGTTGAAGGACACATACCATACTGATAATATTTATGGCCTCAGAAGAAAAATGAGGAAGATGCTAAAATTAATCACTATTTTTTAAGTGTTTATTTAAATTCCAGCTAGCTAACATATAGTGTTATATTAGTTTCAGGAGTATGATGTAGTGATTCAACACTTCCATACATCACCCAGTACTCATCAAAAGTGCCCTCCTTATTCCCAGCACCTATTTAACCCATCCTCCATCCATCTCCTCTCTGGTGACCATCAGTTTGTTCTCTCTAATTAACAATTTGTTTCTCGATTTGCCTCTCTCTTTTATCCCCTCTATGCTCCTTTGTTTTGGTTCTTAAATTCCACAGGAGTGAAATAACATGGTATTTGTCTTTCTCTGACTCACTTATTTCACTTAGCATAAAACTCAACACCAAAAAATGAATAATCCAATTTAAAAATGGGCAGAAGACATGACTAGACATATTTCCAAAGAAGACATACAATTGGCCAATAGACACATGAAAAGATGCTCAACAACAGTGATCAGGGAAATGCAAATCAAAAGTACAATGAGAGATCACTTCACACCTGTCAGAAAGGCTAAAATCAGCATCAGAAGAAACAGGTGTTGGTGAGGATGCAGAAAAAGGGGAACCCTCTTTCACTGTTAGTGGGAAAGCAAACTAGTGCAGCCACTCTGGAAAAGTCTGGAGTTTTCTCAAAAAGCTAAAGATAGACCTACCCTATGATCCAACAATTGTACTACTAAGTATTTACCCAAAGAATACAAAAATACTAATTCAAAGGGATACATGCACCCAGAAGTTTATAGCAACACTATCTATAATAGCCAAAATATGGAAACAGTCCAAGTGTCCACTGACTGATGAATGGATAAAGAAGATATGGTGTATATATACAAAGGAATACTACTCAGCCTTGAAAAGAAATGAAAGCTTGCTATATTCAATGACTCGGATGGAGCTAGAGAGTATTATGTTAATCACTATTATTTTTACGTAAAAGAAAAATATGTATTCCCGAGACATTTGCACTAGATCATACCCTTTAAAGACATTTAAGAAGGGAAACATTTCAACCACATTTTTGTCTCCACAGCACCATATAACTGATTGAACTTTGCAGTAAATTGATCATTTTGAACAAGTTAAATGAGTTATTTTGTCTTAGACAAAGGCAACCACAATTATGTAACTATAAAAAAAGAGGATTACATGAAAGACTTTTCCATTTATTCTGACAGCAGAAAAATTACAAGACAATTGTCCATAATGGTACATTGTGAATCTAGTTTTTTATATAAAACTCACCAATAAGCAGAGTTTAACATGGAAATGGACTTAATGGTATCTCAATCCACTGGTGGTAAAGTATCAGGCAGTCCTGTGGCATAAGAACCAAGACAGCATTATAGAAGTCTAAATGGTCTCTTACATACAAACACAGTAATGAACACATTCTCTCTCTCAGATCTCTTTGTGACGTAAGTCAACTCATGTCATCCATGATCCTTTAACAGAAAGCCTACATCTATCTTGGTTTTCAGATACCAGCGATGAGATTCTAATTAAATGAGAATATAGGGGCACCTGGGTGGCTCAGTAGGCTAAGTGTCTGCCTTCAGCTCAGGTCATGATCTCCAGGTCCTGGGATTAAACCCCATGCTCTCTTTCTCTCTCAAATAAATAAATAGAATCTTTGTAAAGAAATGAGAATATGAAGTGATGATGGACAGGAAAACTATGAAATGTAAAGTGCATATCTGTTCGCTGTCTTCAATAAGTACTTAATCTATTAGAATTGGATGTGGTTTAAAACCATGCAGTTTTATGTGCCCTTTATTGATACTCGAATATTTTTTCTTTCCAATTTCAGAAACATGAGATGGATAATTTACATTTTACTTATTAGAAGGCCATAAATTGAATTATTTTTTTCCTCAAAGTAGAATTGAAAATGAAAGAAATGCAGCATTTAATTTTGGCCTTTTTAATTGATCCATCCCTATCTTGAAAATTACAATTGTGTAACATTGATTGCTGTCACATTGGTGGTTGTAAGGGTCACACTGTACATCCTTCACAAACTATATAATACATTTACCTATGAGGCAAATCGGAAAAAAAATTAATTAAAATTAAAATAAGGGCTAATTTTTTGAAAGATTTAAAAAAAACTAGTTTGGTACGTAAATGTCATTTTATTAAAATATGTGTATGCCTATGAATTACACAGCTATCTCTTCTAGTAACTTCTCATAATAATTTTAGAAATGCAACAGTCTAGTAAACATTGACCTGTCTTTCATAAAAAGTGAAAATTTCAAGGGCTAGACTGACTTCAGAATTGAGAGTTGTGATGACCACAGCATGAAGTGAAAGGGACAGGGTTTTCTGTAGCTAAAATCCCAGGGAGAACCACCTTCAAATCATCCTATCAAACTGAGAAATAGGACCGTCTCCAGGAACAAGTGCTGATAAACTTTTCCAGTGGCTTTTTGCCATTTTTTAAATAGGGAGTTCTAAATGCACATCTCATGCTTTACTTCGGATATTAATCTTAACATCCAAACAGACAGTCACAGGATAGGAAGACAGACAGGGTGAGGAGATTCTGAGACTTGGTGATCCTGAAGCTCTATCATAATCTTGTGCCATTTCCTTCTCACTACAGACTGTTCCCAGAAGGTAACATTCAAGCAGGTATTCTGATAATGAGCCAGAAGTGTTATTAAATTTATGTCTTGTTCCCTAGGAAGAAAGGGTTTTAATCAACTCGTGTGTGATTCATTTCTCTACTTGTTATTGCAGATATTTGTACCAATAAGAGAAGGCAGGTTGACCTGGTCTAGTTCTCTAGTAAACAGGCTGGTAACCATCCTTCCCAGAAACAAACAAAGGACCTGTGTTAGAGCGTCTTGATCCATTAAAGTCTTTTGGTGTGTAGTCCATGGGTTGGGATATCTAGATTTCTTGTAGGAAACAAACCTAGAATCTGTGGATTTATAGAGTATGGTTCTTGACAAATATCACACAAGCTATACAATTATTTACATATAAAAGATGTTTCATTGTCTAAAAGGTTCCCTGATGAATGAAGTAACCCACATGCCTGGCATAGATATATCTTCTCTTATTCTGGGTGTAAAGGTGCATCTGATGAGAAAAGGAAGAACCTTAAGCGCTAATCATGGAGTCTTAGAGACCTCCAGGATTTGCCCATTTCCCTTCATTGTTTATAGCATATAAATTATTAGTAAACCTTAATATTTAACTTGACCATCTAGTTCTGTGTTAAATTATTCCTCCTCTCCACCAGCTATATATTTCCCTCTCTATCTATCCTTACCTTACCCATCTACCAGGTCTTAAGCACCACCTATCCCCTATCTCTCCATCACCCCACCTCATACTCACCCTTCTAAGACATAAAAGAATCTTAACATTGTATAGCCAAAAAGGTCTTGGTGACAATCTCATGCAGTTTCCTCCTTTTATCGATGAGGATACTCATTCCCAGAAAAATTATGTGACCTATGATGATAATTTCAAGTTCAGGACTTGACAGGTGATATTGTAGCTGTTGCTAACCATGGACTTTGAGGATTTATTCTCTTTTGATTTGGGTTGGTATACAAATATTTACATATCTCATGTCTTTAGGCTATGGAGTCTTATATGAGGACTACATCTATTTTATTTTAATTGTTCTCAGATAATTATGTGTCTATAATAAAATGCTCAATAAATATGGATATGAATGAATAATTTTCTGTATCTATGAGTTTTATACTAGATTATGCTCTCTGTATTTAAATCATCATCAAAATCTCCTAGTAATTTCAATTAAAGTTCAGTTTTCCAGTTTTTTCTTTCCAGCTTCCTTCTCCTACTTGCAACATCCATACCCACTTCCTCCAAGTAGATACAGATTCAATAGATTTACAGTAGAGCCTGAAACTTCTTTCATTTTATAATACCTTAGGATATTCTGATGCTGAACTAGGTTTCAGAGCAAATGAACTAGATGATTCAATAAGTTGACTTCTAAGTCTAAATTTAAGATTTAACTAATCTAATTATAGAAGAAATTATTCTCTAATGTAGGGTTTATTCTACACTATGTGTATTTATAAAATGTGTTTCACTCATGAGGATCTTCAGACTAGTTTGTATAAGAATTTTTGATAACAAATGAAACGTAAATGTGCACATCCTACTGAAAACAGGTTAGAAGCATCATCTATATATAGTATATTTGCTTTAGGATTTATAGTAAGATATGTAATATAAATCATTGTTATGTTATATTCAGGGGAAGAATTAAATGTTTTTCCTAAAGGATGTACATTATGCTTGTTTCCTTTCACCTAAACTGCTGTATGTAGGATGGGAGGTGATTTGATCTTTGGCCTATCTGAACATATGAAGCATATTTCCTATAAGAATGTTGCTAAACATTTATTAAAATTATAGTTTCCTCTTTATTAGGCCCATAAGAGAAATATCTCTTATGTTTCAGTATTTCTGGATAACTGGTTTGTTTTTATTTAGTGAGTAAAACAACTGATCTTGTTTCTTACTCACATTGCTCCCTAGAGAGCTGGAAGTCAAATTTAAGGCTCACCTCTAGCAAAAATAAGCACTTAACAATACGCATTTGTTTTGCTAACTTCCCTCCGTGCTTCAGTTTTAATTCTTATAACTACATTCTTGTCTCCCCTAGATTTCTTCATGCATTTACCTTTTCTAGTTTAGTATAGTTTTGTATACTGCCTTGAATACTTTTTAGAACAGTACAAGGACAAATAATTTCATAGTTACATAAATGCATTTATTGCATGAGGCTATTGGATACCCTAGCTGAAAACAAACTTGTGATTCAGTGGTCACAATGGACTGCAATCCAGCTCATTTGCCTGTCGGAACACTAACAGAACACTGACCTCCCTCACCAGATCAAAATAAGGCCATAGCCATATGACACACAATCTTGAAAGTTACTAGGTGAGTACCATTAGTAATGCTACGTTGCAGTAACAATCTTTAATGTGATTCCAGTACATACAATTAATACCATAAAACCAGGAGCTAATTTCCATCCAAATTACTATTATTCCTTCTGAATTAATATTAATATACTTTTATAGACTGTACTTTATAAATTACAAGACAATTATTAAGGAAGGTTCTGATTTATGATTAGTTTTTAAATAGTTCTAGATTTTAAAGTTCTTTTAAAAACCTTCCGTGCTAACTTCAATACTCATTGTAGTTGTCTTTTAGTGTTAAGAAGTAATACCGTCCTTTATGACACTTGGATTGTATTTATCTAAAGTTCTTTCTACATCTGTCAGGCTTCCCTCATAACATGCAGGCTCAGAGCTCTTGGATGTTTTCTTTTTTGAACTGCTTTGAAGGATAGACCTTCACCTCTGGTGGGTTCTGTACTTAACACATGTCTGAGTACAGATTCAACTACTTTTCTTCTCTACTGATCTGTGTAATGATTAGGATATAGGAGGTCATGACTGACATTTAAAATCAGGCTTGTCTCAGAATTTAGGCTGTTAATCAGAATTATTACACTAGGGAAATCTATTACTTTTGCAGTTTAAGTAATGCCACGGTAGAAATGTATCTGGATCACAGATTTTGAGTCAGTCTAGGACCAGATCCACGTGACATAAGACGCAGACTATCCTAAAACCACTTGCATTCAATTTTCAAATTTTGGAATCACCGGAATAAAAACAGAGCTACTTGTGAACCAATATAACAAGTCTTTAAAAAATGTAACTCATTCTCCTGCCTTAGCATAATCTTAAATTTTACACTAACAGAGAGTGCTGCGTTTGGGGACCAAATGGAGACCAAGTGGATGCTAGCATGTCCTGCTTTAAGAATACTGTCCTTCTCAGTATATAGGATATTGGCACTCCTTTGTTCCAGAGTACAACCTCCTTTTCTGGATAACAACTAAGCCTCGGCGCCTGGGTGGCTCAGTGGGTTAAAGCCTCTGCTTTTGGCTCAGTCATGATCTCAGGGTCCTGAGATCGAGGCCCGCATCGGGCTCTCTGCTCAGCAGGGAGCCTGCTTCCTCCTCTCCCTGTCTCTCTGCCTGCCTCTCTGCCTACTTGTAACCTCTCTCTCTCTGTGTCAAATAAAATAAATAAAATCTTTAAAAAAAAATTTTTTTAAAAAATAAAAAAAAAACAACTGAGCCTGACTTCCATTTTCTCATGCATCATTAAAATGTCTCTTCCTCTCTATTTCAATGAATGAATCTGTTTCATATTACCAATAACCAAATCCTAATTATCTGAAGATTTCTTATTTCACTACACTTCTTTGTAAGCAATTATGGGCTTAAAAACACCAACAGTTCATAAGAATAATATCTTTTCCAAGACACTTCAAGCACAAAAAGAAGGATCTAAAAATACCCCTACGATGATAATGCCACAGTTATATTTCAACATGAAGCTCTAAAGTGAAATAAAACACATCCACCCATTGATAATAAATAATAGCACTGAGTTTTGAAAGCTGAGCAATATTAAGTACCGCCCAAAATTAAGCATGACTTTAACTAATTTGATTTTCACAGTCCAAGTCAACTAAAAATTTCCATTCCTCTGTTTGCCTTTTGCTGAGTCTCACATATTCCTTTGGTATGTTTCAATTGCTTTCCATAAGAAATATAGTCAGAGAATTCACTATAAAAATAGATATATATACAGCCAAGCTCACGGAGAAACACTTGTTTTACTCCAGAATCAGGAGGAATCTATATTTTCTCCCTAGATCTCAGACACTGAAGCCATGAAGCATTTTACTGAAATTAAAATTCATCTTGATTTATCAATATATGTACAACCAGCCTCACTCCCACTCTGGAAACACAATGTCAAGAGCATGGTCTCATTAATTACATTACCTTTTAGCTGTGAAGAGGCATGAATAACACTGGACAATTCATTTTTCATAGTGAGATTTTAAATCATATTGCACCATTTTGCTTCAATGTAAACATTTTCTTTAATTGTTGAAAATTGAACTAAGACTCTAGTGAAACAAAACACTCTTATTTCTCAACTCTGCTCAGCAAATAGAGCAATAACTCACTGAAAGAATCATTATGAAATGTAATGTAACAGATATCCCTTGAATGAATGAGCCAGTAGTGTTCCTGAATTTTGACTGATAGTAAGAGATCCTGAAATCTCCTCATCATAACATAACGGAGCCAAAAAAACCAAACCAAAACAAAAAAAGACCTACAAATACAATTGCTTATATAATTCAAACACTGCCAGTAATTCTAATATTCTATACTTCTTTAAAAGCACAGGCCAATTGACTCTAGTGTTTCTTTAAAAGGATTTACTGAACTATGAAACCCGAACTAAGATTCCCTAAACGCTTATCTTGTCCTTTCTGCACCACATTAGTACCACAGCTGATGGCTTATCTTGCTGAGTTTCAAAATGCCGCTAAGTGAAGAGAAATTCTATTATCTTTCCAAGAGAAATTACTCTCTTTTATTACTCAAGTTTCATTACCACGGTAGTTTTTGCTGATAATAATGCCGGCATATTTCTTACCTTAATTTATTTTTATTATTTTGAGGTAAATCTCAAATTAATCATTTCTTTCCTTAAACGGTACTTTCCTCTCAATCAGACATTGACTCATTTTGAGTTCTCCTACCCATTTCCTGACCTATGCATTCTGAACAATTCTCACCTTTAATTCATCTCTAGATTCCTTTCAATTTGCTCATGAATTTCTTCCAATTAAAAAATAAAAGAGGATGGAAGAAGTAGCAGCAGGTTTTCAGAGCAATATCCCCAAATCCTGTGGCAAGGAACTACCCACCACCCACATTTTGTGTGTGTGTGTTCTATCATCGAAAGTTAGTACTTAGCTATTACATTTAGCTTGGTAATCTTGATGCAATTTACGAAATCCTCAGAAAATATCTTATAATCATCGTTTTACTAAAGAAAAATAGTTGAGTATCTATGAGAGTTGTACAATGGGTGTCACTCTATTCTGAGAACAGATTCTTGGTCTCCTGATCCCAAAGATACACTTAAAAAGAGCAAGCTGTTGAATCTCTTATTTCCACTTGAATCACATAATATACCAGAAAAAAATGCTGAACACAACTGTGGAAGATCCATAACAGAAGTGTTCAGTTGTATTTTCTGTTGGAATCATTATATTCTTCATTAGTTTCAATATGTGTAATTGTGGCCTTTGTACAAATACTAACATTTTAACATGTGCCATCAATGTCACTACTGTATTCAATGTGCTCAGATCATTTAAATATTAATTTCTTTAAAGCACATTATATTTCAGCTAGTTTTTCAAGGTGAAGAATCTCCCACTAAAAACAATACAATAAAACTCATAAATATACATATACCTTTAATATGAGTGATACCATATTTTTTCCAAAATGATACTGCATCATTTTCTTAAATTTTTAGATGTTGGTGATTCATAATACAATACGTATCTTAAAATATAGAGTATTCTGTTTTATAATGTAACAGACTACAGTGTTACAGGTAAAGGACTTTATAACATTCCAATGTTATTATGGCAGGAATAAAAGGCACATAGTAATATGATATCATCTAACTTGTATATATATTAAGTAGGTATTCCTCTAGATTTCTAAATAGCGAGACAGAAATAATCAGTAGCACATGATGTTTACATTTTATTCTATGGAGCCAAAGACATAATTGCCACCGATCTTTAATTTTGCTTTGTCAAAGGAAAGGCCACCAAGATGCATGGGCTCTCCTAAGCAGTTCCGTAGCAACAAAGCATAGTGAGACAATGATAGTCAACTGGACCACAGGCATTGTTTTCATTACCGATATCATTATGACAGATTATAATGTACAAGATGCTCAGGAAATACTTTATACCTGTCATTTACTTGAGAAATCCTTGAGTATTTATGAGAGTCAGTGATTATAATTCATTCATAGTTACTAGGTGAGGTTTGACTGTTCAAATCTGAGCTGTATCCTGACTCAATATGTGATACAACCTACCCGTGGAGAACCTGGGATCTAGTTCTATACATTAATTTTGACATAAATAACAGAACACACAAACTCAAATCACCCATATATACATTTCATACAAAAGTCAAAAGGGTCTTTGAAGTCAATGTAGGTCAATAACTCTTCCCAAAAAGACCTTTCATTTTAAATGACCCATATGATTTTTTAAGCCAAGAGAAATATTTTGCATTCTTTATAAAATAAATTTAAGATGATTTATAAACTTAAATGCTTGCATTCCAAACACGTGTTATTGGAGCCATTTGAATTATTTTGATACCAGTAATTAACTGTTTTTGTTGTTGTTGTTGCTGCTGTTTTTTACTATAGAGCCCAAATTCCTTTATAACATTTTTGGACATACTATTTTAAATATATTACATCATAAGTTTATTGCAATACTCACATTTCTGTGATGAACCTATAATCTTACCAAATGTCTATTTAATTTTGGTAATGCACTTAACTACTACCATTAAATAAGTAACTACATTCCCATTCTTTAACCTCTTCTCTTTTTTCAATATAACACTATTTAATTTTTTTCCAGATTTTCTTTTCTACATTGTATTGCTAAGTTCCAGCTATTGAAAATAAGGCTCCATTAACTTACACTTCATGATTCAACTTCTCTAAGTCCTAAAACATAAAGGGTAAATTTGAAACAAAAATCTATTTCTGAAAATTGGATAATTCATAAATAGATACCTAATATAATCTTTTCCATTACTCTTCTTTCCATTTATAAAAGCATAGGCCATCTCAGCCATTAAATTCAGCTATGTAATTTGCTCATAATGTGTACTCATTTTTAATCTTCTGGTTAGGGTAGAATAGAATCTCTACTGGGAACATTTGTCCAAAAGCATTTCATGCATAACCAAGAGAGTATGAATATGTCACTGATTCTGTTTGTGACAATATGCACTTTGGGAATTTAGAATTCTCCAACTAACATTGCTCAGGTAAAATTATTGGCAGTATCTAACTTAAGGACACGTATCTGGACAATGTTTGTGTTGTCAGGAAGTTGTGCTATTAAAAGAAAGATCAGTGGTAATAGAAAGTCCCATTAAAGATAAGCAAGTTATTTTCTCTTAATACTTGGTTGATATTATCAAAATGATACCCAGCTACCTAAAAGTATGCATAGAGGTTTTCTAAGTCAACTCTTGTTAGTAGATCATTAAAAAGTAATTGCTTGCTAGAAAAGGATGAGGAGAGATCATGTGCTATAGTTCTAGTTTTTAAAATATAGATTGGGTTAAATCTAAATCTATATACAACTCAAAAATAAGATTCCCACTTGGGAACATTTTAAATTCTAACTTAGAGTACAGAATTTTTAGTATGAGAATGTATTATTGTATACTCTAATAAATCCCTAGATGTATAGTTTTTTCCTCAAATTGCTTAATAAACCAAAGACACAAGCCAAAATAAAAAATCATTATTTAAGTTAAAACACAATCCATTTGTCAACAATCTTCTGAAAAAATTAACCATACATTTGATTTATGGAGCATACATTTCTATTTTTTATTCATGTATTAATGATTCTCAGAAGTTTCTATATAATTTAAATAAGAGACATAATCATTAAAAAATGTTAGTGAATTGTACAAAAAAAAACCAGAATAACATTTTCTGATGATTAGTTATGTGTAAGACTTTACTAATTACTATTTTCGTGCTTAGCCTTCAGAGGGGTTGTTAAATATCTAAGACTGATCAAACACTGATTAGGATAAAAGACTCTTGCTCCACATCTGGCCTTGGTCATTTGTTCCTAGCAAAGAAAACCCTCTAGGGCCACATTCATCTCATTTGTAACTAGACGAGAAGGGTTTGTAAGGGTATTAGTGATAAAGAGGGAGAAAAAAAGAGAGAGGGAGAGAGGGAGAGAATGGTGAGGTTGTGCCAAACAGGGGCCTTCTCAGTAGCCAAAATGTCCAACAAAGTCCTTTCTCTAAGAGATGTTAGATTGCCCTTGAATGGAATACAATGGAAGACAAAGTCTGCGTGAGAGGAGCTTCATTTCCATTTTCAAACTTCTGTTGAATTTGTCACCCACAGTTAGCTGCAGTTCTGAATTTAAAGAGGAACTGGTGCAAGAGAAGTTGTGGAAAGATAAACAGGCAAGAACACCCGCCCACAAAGCCACCCGATATCTAGCAAGCCCTCAGGCACATTGAGTGGGACTGGGTAAGTCTTTTTCCTAGAACCCAGACTTCAATTACTATTAGTGTTTTGGGTTTAGTTTCTGTTTTTGGAAAAGTCTGCAAGTTTCCCATGGCAACTTTGCTCAGTCAGCTCTATTTACAGCCTGCCCCTTTAGCAATACTGTAATGTCATAGCCTCTTAGAAATCCTCAGGCATTCACAAAGTAAAGTTGAGCTTCTTGGAAAACAGGTTATCTCTTACTATTTTTGCTAGAACTAATTACCATTTTGACAGTTAGCTAAATGATTTCATCAGTAAATCCATTTGTGGCATATAGACAGGAGGACAATGCACTTTTTAAGAGTGCAGATCATGCTTAAAATTGCATCAAATTCTAAGCTCCTTAGGAATAAAAACGATATTGCTCTTTGTGCCATTTCCAGAAACTGGCAGAAGTAATGAATTCAAGTAATGAATTTTCCTAAATACATTATGTCTGCATTTTTTTCATAAAGCAAGGTATAGTGTTTTTAAAATATTTCAATGATTTCATTAACTCTTTACATTCCAATTTCACCTCTCCAGGAATCATATAACAGAGAGAAAATTAAGTAAATGAAAATACACCATCAAAGCCCTGAGATAACCCCACCAGATAACAATGTTTTGCTTCTTAATCCACTTCTCTTGTGTTACTAGGGAAAGAAAGACTGCAGTCTTTATTAACCACAAAACCACCACTATTGATAACTACAAAAAACATGATCTAATGTTTTGAAAATATCAATACCAATCCACATCCTGGGGGTCACTTCTTGACTGCTTCTAGTAAATACTGACCTTTCCTCTTAAATTTTCTCTTTTTGTTCCATCTACAACCCTATTAAAAAATATGACTCATTTTGACAAATAAATCAAGGTAAGTAAAATCTAAGTGAGTAAAACTAAGCATTTTAAGCCTGGGAGTAACAATAATAATATTAATGCACACAGCATTTTGGAATCATCATTTCAAATACAACATTGATAAAAAAAAAACAAAGGAAAATATTTCTATGCAAATCTACCACCATGAAGATACAAATAAATATGAAAAACCAGCCCTGGTCCTCAACAGACTTACAAATACGTTGAGAAGATAAGGCTGTCATGTGAAAAGTTTAATAACACAAAGAATAAAGCTTATTAACAAATTTGTTAAAAAAAAAAACCCACAAGGCTTAATGAAGATAAATAAACTTTGATCTTTATCTCATTCCACATATAAAAATTAATGTGAGATGGGCATAGACAAAATAAAAAGTTCAAAACCATAAATCTTCCAGAAGGATACATAGAAGAATATATTTGTGGTCTTAGTGTCAGCAAATGTCCCTTAAGCAGGACGCATAAAGCACTATCCCATAAAAGAGAAAACATAAATTATACTTTGTCAACATTAAAAATTTCTATTTACCAAAAATCATTAAGAAACTTGAAAAAGTAATAAAATGAAGAGGCATGCCGCAGATGGGAAAAAAATATATTCAGTATATATCTGACATTCTTTTTTTTTTAAAGATTTTATTTATTTATTTGACAGATCACAAGTAGGCAGAGAGGCAGGCAGAGAGAGAAGAGGAAGCAGGCTCCCCTCCAAGCAGAGACCCCGATGCGGGCCTCGATCCCAGGACCCTGAGATCATGACCTAAGCCAAAGGCAGAGTCTTTAACCCATTGAGCCACCCAGGCGCCCCTATATCTGACATTCTATATCATATACTGAATGTACAGAAAGCTTTTAAAAACAACAGAAAAAATAAAAACAATGGGAAAACAGGCAACTCACCTGAAAACAGACTTAAGATTTATTTTAAAGATTCATTTGTTGGGGTGCCTGGGTGGCTCAGTGGGTTAAGCCTCTGCCTTCTGCTCAAGTCATGATCTCAGGGTCCTGGGATTGAGCCTCACATCGGGCTCTCTGCTCCGCGGGGAGCCTGCTTCTCCCTCTCCCTGCCTCTCTGCCTACTTGTGATCTCTCTCTCTGTGTCAAATAAATAAATTAAATCTTAAAAAAAAGATTCATTTGTTTATTTGAGAGACAGAGAATGAGCAGGGGGAAGGCTAGAGGGAGAAGAAGAACCTCAAGCAGATTTCCTGCTGATCATGACCTGACTTGAAATCAAGAGCTGGACGCTAAACCAACTGAGTCACTCAGACAACCCTAGGCTTAAGATTTGAATAGACACTCCGCAAAAGAAGATATACCAATGACCAGGAAGCACCAATGACCAAAGCATATACCAATGACCAGGAAGTATTCAACATTTCACAACCATTAATTTGGCTAAAATCACAAAGCCTAGCAACAGTAAATGTTAGCAAAGATAAAGAGCAACTACGATTCTCGTACATTTCTGGTGGGTGTGCAAAATAATACAACCACTTTGGAGAATTATTTATGTGGTTTCTTTTTGTGTGCTTATTTGTTTCAAGTTTTTATTTAAATTTTAGTTAATTAACATAGAGTATAATATTGGTTTTAGGAGTAGAACTTAGTGAATCATCACTTACGTGAAACATTTTTATGGTTTCTAATAAAGTTAACACATACCAACCATTCTCTAACCAGAAACAACACAAACATGTGACAGGAAAATGAGTAAGTGAATGTTTGTATATTGACACAATAGAATACTACTTGATAAGAGAAAGGAACAAACTATAAAACACAACAAAGATGAATCTCAAAAATATGTGTTCAAACACTAATTTGAAAACTATATGCACCCCTATGTTAATTGCAGCATTATTTATAATAGCCATGATATGGAAGCAACCTACATGTCCATCAGTAGATGAACATAAATAAGATATAGTATATGAATGTATGTACATGTGTGCATATTTATGTGTATGTGTGGGTATATACACACATATAATATTCCATATGATATATATTATATAATTCTATTATATAATGTTTGTTATATATTAATACAACTCAGCCATAAAAAAGAATGAAATCTTGCCATTTACAATACCATGGATCGATCTAGAGAGTATAATGCTGAGCAAAATAAGTCAAGAGAAAGGCAAATACCATATGAGTTCACTCACAAACAAAGTAAGTGAACAAATTAAAAAAGAGACAAGCCAAAAAAGCACTGTTAACTGCAGAGAACAGATGGTTACTAAAGGGGAGGTGGGTGGGAGGATGGGTGAAATAGGTGAAGGGGATTAAGAGTAATTTATCATGACGAGCACTGAGTAAGGTATGGAATTGATGAATTATTATATGGTACACCTGAAACTAATATAACACTGTACGTTAACTATACTGGACTTAAAATTTTTAAAAATATATATTATGCACTTTAAAAGAAACCAGACAGGCACACAAAATATATGTACATATACCGATATATTTATAATACACAATGTACATGTATAACCAGAAAAATCTAGTCTATAGCAAGAAAATTCAGAAAAAAAGGTGGAGAATTCTCTAGAAAAGGATACTTTCTAGGCCCTTTCTAGTGCTGGGTGTGTTTACACAGATGTGTGTAATTGTCAAAATTCATCAAACTGAACATTTAAGACATTTTTTGTATGTATATCATACTTTAATTAAAAACTAGCAGCAAAAACAAAAGTCTGCCTCAAAATATTAAAGGATTAATTGTTAGATGAGTGGATCAGAAGACATACACTGGGGGTGGTGTAGACATAATTAAGTTTAAAACAGCCAAATATATAATGAAATAGAGAGAGAGATAATGATATATATATAAGACATTTATATAATGAGATATATATATATAAAATGAGATCTATATTTGTGTTGGATCTTA
Organism: Ailurus styani; assembly: GCA_002007465.1. Taxonomy (NCBI): domain Eukaryota; kingdom Metazoa; phylum Chordata; class Mammalia; order Carnivora; family Ailuridae; genus Ailurus; species Ailurus styani. The sequence continues at coordinate 3,995,245 of LNAC01000106.1, forward strand.
AAGAAGAAATAGAATTTGAATAGTAGAATACAGACAGAAGGACTTCTTCAAAGAAGTACATGAAGAACTATCAAATACTTAAAAGCCTAATTGTGCCATTAAAAAAACCCAAAGACATCGTCTTATTGCCTCTCAAGTAAAATTCCACTTAGGCCATGATTCTGAACCCTTCTGCAAGTGTCCTTTCACACTGATGTATATTCCTCTATTTTAGGCTCTGGTGCCCATTTTAACCTTTCTGCCTCCGAATAAATGGTCAACCAAACATGTTTTTGCTGGTTCCTCCTTTTGTACCAAGGCCTCAATACATTTCTTCAAGACCAGGAATAAGACCACAAATTACATCCTCTAAATTTCCTGTGATTATATGAGCTGCTTGCTGACTACTCCTTTATCTTGTCATATAAATACCAGCTAAAATACTGCTTCTATTCCAGAGTTATTTCAGTGACACAAGTATTTATTACTCTCTCAGATTTGAAATTTTTTACTGCCTATGGCACCTGGAACAAACACTCGAGCAAGAAGAAAGGACTGCTAAGGGAAAAGTGTGAGTTCTTAGGGTCGATAAGATTACCAAATGTAGAGAGACACTAATCTCATTTTGTAGAACATCTTCTGATTCTTTGATCACACTTGCATTGGATCTAGTCTCCATAAATACTGAGTAAAAGGGAGGATTATAGGACAGTCTGCTTAAGGTAGTGAGCAGCTGAAACATACTCTTCACCGAAATTCAGAGAAGGAAAGTGTAAAGATTCACAGTTTGAGTCTCTTAAACTGTAAAACAGATCCAAGGACAGTTTACCTACTTTGAAAGAGCATCTATTATTTACCAGCCACAGAATGAGATCCTTTGAAGAATTAATTTCCCATGTTTTTTAAATATTGTAGGGTTATTTGAGAGTTAAAATATTTATTAAAGCATGACAGTTTATGGAATTAAGCAAAGCTTATCTTTAATCTAATAGACAGACATCCAATCAAATTCCTCAGAGAACTACTAGGAATATGGGATTCCAAAGAAGCATCTACTTCACCTTGATGCAATTTAAATTGAGGGACCCTTCAGACCCTCTAAAATATGAAGAGTTTATTCAGCTTTTCAGTGCTGTCTGAAATTACTTTCAGAAACAGAGAACAGTTTTAGTGACCTAGTTTATTAAAAAAAAAAAAAGAAGAAAGAAAATTCACAAGAGTGAGAGATAAACCTGATGTGCAGTTTCCGCCTGCTGTGTTCTAAAATCACCTCAGGCTGTCTCCACAGTCATCTGTATCTACCGACTCAGGCTTTCCCTTGTTTATGCTTTTAATCTGGCAGTGATCTTTTCCCCATAAATTATAATGTATCTTATTATAATACATTTTTTTACATCCCAAGTTAGAAATAAGCAAAGATAAATTCAAACTATTGTGTACATTGACAGAAAATGTATAAAAACTGCATTAAAGAGGCAATTATTTATATGAAGTCATTTAACAGGAGAAATGTGAAATATGTGAATGAAACTGAACTTGCATGTAGCCATGGAGGTAATTAGTAGACTTAAGCCATCTTACAATATCAACAGGTCAGGAAGTAAATAGCAATCAAGTCAAATTGATTGCTAGGAAGTGGAAAAAAAAAGAACTCTAAATGAAATTCAAGTGAAGAGAACTTACTAGGCTACATAACAAATATCAATCAAACTAAATTGATTGCTAGGGAATAAGAGCATTAACAAGGCAATCAAGCAAACTCCAACCCAATGCAACATTAAATCTCCTGAATTAGAGAAAGTTGAACAAGAGAATTGGTGAATGACTGGAGTTAATAACAAAATATGATCTAACTGTGGCATTAGAATATTTACTTGGGGGCGCCTGGGTGGCTCAGTGGGTTAAAGCCTCTGCTTTCGGCTCAGGTCATGATCTCAGCGTCCTGGGATCGAGGCCCGCATCGGGTTCTCTGCTCAGCAGGGAGCCTGCTTCCTCCTCTCTCTCTCTGCCTGCCTCTCTGCCTACTTGTAATCTCTCTCTCTGTGTCAAATAAATAAATAAAATCTTTAAAAAAAAAAAAAAAGAATATTTACTTGGAAATAAAAAAAAATGAAGTCTATTCTGTAATTTTAGTAGAGGGAGGAAGGAGAGGAAGACAAAAAAAAAATCACCTACCTAATGGTCTACCCTGTCATTTTCTACCTTTTCAGTGGTTACCAAAGCAAAATTAAATACACTCTAGTAATTCAGGAATGTTACCAATACCCTTTCCATCAGGTTTGGAAAATAATTAGTGAGCGATTTGACTATAATAACCCACAACTGTGAAAGAAATGGGATACTTAACCCTTGTTAATCCTATCATGCAGAGGAGGAAAGATACTTTCTCATTCGATGAGCATGTTTTAAATCATGGGCAACTTCCTAACTAAGAGCAAAAACTACAATTGAAGATTTGTAGTTTAGTTTGGGGGTCTCTAACTGTTTTGGGAATGTTTGGTTTTATTTTGCAATCAATATCTGCTGTGGACTTGGCCATCTAATTTCTTTCAATTAGTAACTTATCAAAAATAAATGTTGATTACTTTTTCTCATCTCCTTTCACTGAACGGTTATCCTTTTGAGGTCAGGATACTTGTATAAATCTTTGAATTTCCTGTATCGGCAGTGGTATAAATCTCAGGGAGCAAAAATTCCCTGTCCTCTTTTAGGTCCTTCTATCCAGACTAAGAACCAAATTGACATAAGAAAGATTAACAGGAGAAAATCAAATTTACTTTTGCACATACAGGACATCCACACAGACATAGAAATTCCCAAGACAGGCAAAATGAGATACATATGTCATTGTGAACTATAGGGAAGTATGTAGGGTTTGAGACTTCAAAAGGAAGGAATGCAATTCACAGAGCGCTAAGAAGAAGAATAGATATTTGGTAATTAGGTGTTTGTTCTGCCATAACCCTTATTTTGGAGAAGACCCCCAATTAGATTCCTCTATGTAGTTAAAGGAGGGGTAAAATTTCCTCTTGAACCTGCAGGGACTCGACTGTCTTCAGCTCAAAATAGTCCACACATCACAGTGTGTCATCCTGGGGCTACCTGCATTTGGCCCCTAAAGCCTCAGTAAGTACTTCAAAGAATATTAAAATTTTATACTTCATCTGGCTCCTTCCAATCACTTACTAGATAGATAAATTGAAGTGTTCAGAGAGAAGCAGAATTTCTCCTTATCAAAGTGTAAGAGTGGCAGATGGAGGATGGGATGGATTCCCTATTTCCAAGACCATATTATTCTCATTATGCTATACTACTTTGAATGAATGAATGGTGAATAGATTTTTATAAATAATCACATACTTATAATAAGTGAAAATGCTTCCCTTCTTCTGAAAAGTCTTCTATAAGTCAGTAGGGTGGTGGCAGAGGGTGGAACGGAGAATCGGTGAAGACAGCATTAAAACAAAAACGTTGCTCAACAGAAAAATTTAAAAATAAAGATAAAAGCCTGGGAGATTTTCTTGAGTTCTAATAGATACTCTTTGAAGATGATGGCTGAATACATGAACAAAGGTAGAAATGTTTTTAGCCAGTTTGACACACATTTCAACAACCTTGATTCTGTGAAAATAAAGGAAACTTCACTTAAAATGAAGTCACTTAAATGAAGGGGGAGCTCTCACAGTATTACTCACAACAGCCTACATAACCAGAAGGAAGATGGAAGATAGTTACTTTGACAAAACGGGACACTTTTCACATGGGGATTTATCTCCCATCTTTAGGAAAAGGAAGAAAGACCCTGTCTAGTCCCAGCAACATGTAACCACTGCCCACAGCCAATGAGAGATGTCCCTGATCTCAAACTCCTGTTGTCTCCAGTGACCTTCTGTTCAGAAAAATCCTCTGTTTCCTCCTAAAACCTAATAAAAAACGGACCTTCCCTTTGTCTCTTTGGACTTGCCTATGGTTCCCATAGCTTATTTGTCCTGAATTATAATTTGTCGCTATTCCAAATAAACATTTTTTTTTTACTTCAGTAAAATTGATCTTTGCTCTGTTTAAAGTTAACATTATAGATAATAAAAGATGTGCTTGCCCAAGCTTAATATTACTGTTTTTAGCCGGGTGTGAAAGAAAAGCTGTGATATATATGTTGTTGTTTTCAAATGATAACATGCAGGCATTAATTATTTTCATTGAGGTAAATCTCATTCATAAATAAGAATAACAGGACCAGCTTGGCAAGATGGCAAAAGAGTAGGAGACCTAATATCATCGGGTCCCAGGAGTTCAACTAGATAGTTATCAAACCATTCTGAACACCTACAAACTCAACAGGTGATTGAAGAGAAGAACAGCAATTCTAGGAACAGAAAATCAACCACTTTCTGGAAAGTAGGATTGCAAAGAAGTGAATCTGAGGCGACATGTGGGAAGATAGACCGCTGTGGGAGGGGCCGGCTCCCTGCAAGTGAGAGAACAGCAGAGCACAAAATCAGAACTTTTAGAAGTCTGCTCCACTGAGGGACATCACTCCAGAGGCTAAGCAACTGGTGGAGCCCTCGCTGAGACAGTGTAGTCTCAGGACCCGTGGGGTCACAAAAATACCAGGGGTGTCTAAGTCCGGCAGAGCCCCCAGGTGTCAGAGTGGGGAAGCCGGTGTAGAGATGGAGCCAAGCAGGGGGCTCTCAGCTCAGGATCACCTTAAACAGTGATCTGAGGCACAGTCGGGCCACTGCTCCTCAAGCAGGGACCCCACAAGTGGCAGATCCAGGGAGACTCACCTTCCTCCTCTGGGAGGAGCAGCATGGGAGTGTGCTCCAGGAATCTGCTGGGTTTGGAGACTCCAAAAGGGCCATTCCCAGGCTGGCCCAGGCTCAGTCATAGGCTAGGTGAGCTCAGAGTGTGGCCAGAGACCAGGGAGATGGGAGGGATTTACTGCTTTTCTCTGATGGCACACTAAGGAGTGGAGGAGCCCTGAGCTCTTGGCTCCTACAGGGCCGGAGACTGGGAGGCCACCATTTTTATTTTCTTCCTCCAAAGCTTTACGGAAAGCATTCAGGGAACAAAAGCTCCCAAGAATGAACCCGAGTTGATTACTTAGCCTGACCCCTGACAAGGGCGGTGCAATTCCGCCTCAGGCAAAGACATTTGAGAATCACTGCAACAGGCTCCTCCCCCAGATTATCAGCAAGAACACCCTGACAAGACCAAGTTCACAGATCAACGAGAACTGTGGAACTCCAGAGCTAGGGGAATGCAACACATAGAATTCATGGCTTTTTTCTCTTGATTCTTTAGTCTTTCAAAGTTAAATTTTTTAAATTTTATTTGTTTCTTATTCTATTTTTAAAATTTTTCCTCTTTCCTATTTTAATGTTTTACAAATATTTTATCTTATTAATACTTTAAAAAAATTTTTTTTAATTTTCATTGTTATAGTCATATTCTATCTCTTCATTGTATTTAGCCTTATTTTTTGTATACATATAGGTTTTTCTTTCTTTAAAATTTTGGGATACAGTTTCTTCTAACAGATCAAAATATACCCTAAATCTAGGGCATGGCTTTGTTCTAGTCTCCAGCGTGATCACATTCTTTCTCTTTTTTTCTTTTTTCTTTTTTCGACCAACTTCTTATCAAATCCTTTTTTTAGAATCTTTTTAAATTTTCACCTTTACAGTCATATTCCATCTCTTCATCATGTTTACCCTTATTTTTGTATAAGTTTTTCTTTCTTTAAAATTTTGGAAAGTAGTTTCTTCTAATAGGCCAAAATACACCCAAATCAAGTGTGTGGCTCTGTTCTATTAGCTAGTCTAATATATATATATACATACATATATATATATATATATATATATATATATATATATGTATGTATGTATGTATATATATATATTTTTTTTTTCCCTCTTCTCTTTCTTCTCCTCACCCTACCCCAGTTTCAGGTCTCTTTCCATTTGGTTAGTGTACATTTTTCTGGGGTCATAGTTACCCTTTTAGTATTTTGTTCTCTCATCCATCTATTCTTACCTGGATAAAATGACAAGGCATAAAAACTCACCTCAGAAACAAAAGAACAAGAGGTAGTACCAATGGCTAGGGACCAATGGCTAATCAGTATGGACAGCAGTTAAGATGTCAGATCAAGAACTCAGAATGACGATTATCAAGGTGCTAGCTGGGCTCAAAAAAAGCATGCAAGATACTAGAGAATTCCTTTCTGGAAAAATAAAAGAACTAAAATCTAACCAAGTTGAAATAAAAAAAAGTTATTAATGAGGTGCAATCAAAAATGGAGGCTCTTACTGCTAGGATAAATGAGGCAGAAGAGAGAATTAGGGATATAGAAGACCAAATGATGGAGAATAAAGAACCTAAGGAAAAGAGAGACAAACAATTACTGGACCACAAGGAGAGAATTTGAGAGAGAAGTGATACCGTAAGATGAAACAATATTAGAATTATTGGGATCCCAGAAGAAGAAGAAAGAGAGAGACAGGCATAAGACATATTGGAGCAAATTATAGCAGAAAATATCCCTAATTTGGTGAAGGGAACAAGCATCAAAATCCAAGAGGCACACAGAACCCCCCTCAAAATCAATAAAAATAGGTCCACACCCCGTCATCTAATAGTAAAACTTACAAGCCTCAGTGACAAAGAGAAAATCCTAAAAGCAGCTCGGGACAAGAGGTCTGTAACATACAATGGTAGAAATATTAGATTGGAAGCAGACCTATCTACAGAGACCTGGCAGGCCAGAAACAACTGGCATGATATATTCAGAGCAATAAACGAGAAAAATATGCAGCCAAGAATACTATATTCAGCTAGGCTGTCACTGAAAATAGAAGGAGAGATAAAAAGATTCTAGGACAAACAAAAACTAAAAGAATTTGCAAACACCAAACCAGCCCTACAGGAAATATTGAAAGGGATCCTCTAAGCAAAGAGAGAGCCTAAAAGTAACAAACCAGAAAGAAACAGAAACAATATACAGTAACAGTCACCTTATAGGCAATACAATGGCACTAAATTCATATCTTTCAATAGTTACCCTGAATGTAAATGGGCTAAATGTCCCCACCAAAAGACACAGGGTATCAGAATGGATTAAAAAAAAGACCCCTTGATATGCTGTCTGCAAGAAACTCATTTTAGACCCATAAATACCTCCAGATTTATAGTGATGGGGTGGAAAACAATTTACCATGCTAATAGACATCAGAAGAAAGCTGAGGTGGTAATCCTTCTAAGAGATAAATTAGATTTTAAGCCAAAGACTATAATAAGAGATGAGGAAGGACACTATATCATACTTAAAAGGTCTATCCAAGGGCGCCTGGGTGGCTCAGTGGGTTAAAGCCGCTGCCTTCGGCTCAGGTCATGATCCCAGGGTCCTGGGATCGAGGCCCGCATCGGGCTCTCTGCTCGGCAGGGAGCCTGCTTTCTCCTCTCTCTCTGCCTGCCTCTCTGCCTACTTGTAATCTCTCTCTCTGTGTCAAATGAATAAATAAAATCTTTGAAAAAAAAAAAAAAAAAAGGTCTATCCAACAAGGAGATCTAACAATTTTAACTATCTATGCCCTAACATGGGAGCAGCCAATTATATAAACCAATTAAAAACAAAATTAAAGAAACATATCGACAGTAATACAATAATAATAGGGGACTTTAACACCCCCCACACTAAAAAGGACAGATTACCTAAGCAAAAGATCAACAAAGAAATAAAGGCTTTAACTGACACAATGCACCAGATGGACATCACAGATATATTCAGAACATTCCATACCAAAGCAACAGAATACACATTCTTCTCTAGTGCACATGGAACATTCTCCAGAATAGATCAAATCCTGGCAACAAATCAAGTCTCAACTGGTAACAAAAGATTGGGATCATTCCTTGCATATTTTCAGACCACAATGCTTTGAAACCAGAACTCAACCACAAGAGGAAAGTTGGAAAAGAACTCAAATACATGGAGGCTAAAGAGCATCCTATTAAAGAATTAATGGGTCAACCAAGAAATTAAAGAAGAATTTAAAAGATTCATGGAAACAAATAATGAAAACACAACTATTCAGAATCTTTGGGACACAGCAAAGGCAGTCCTGAGAGTAAAGTATATAGTAATACAAGCCTTTCTTAAGAAATAAGAAAGGTCTCAAGTACACAACCTAACCCTATACTGAAAGAAGCTGGAAAAAGAACAGCAAAGAAAGCCTAAACCCAGTAGAAGAAGAGAAATAATAAAGATCAGAGCAGAAATTAATGAAATAGAAACCAAAAGAACAGTAGAACAAATCAACAAAACTAGGAGCTCGTTCTTTGAAAGAATAAGATTGATAAACTCCTAGCCAGACTTATCAAAAGGAAAAGAGAAAGGATCCAAATTAAAAAAATCATGAATGAAAGAGGAGAGATCACAACCAACACCAAAGAAATACAAACAATTATAAGAACATATTATGAGCAACTCTACACCAGCAAATTTGACAACCTGGAAGAAATGGATGCATTCCTAGAGATATATAAACTACCAAAACTGAACCAAGAAGAAATAGAAAACCTGAAAAGACCCATAACCAGGAAGGAGACTGAAGCAGTCATTAAAAATATCCCAACAAACAAGAGCCCAGGGCCAGACGGCTTCCCAGGGGAATTCTACCAAACATTTAAAGAAGAATTAATGCCTATTCTCCTGAAACTGTTCCAAAAAACAGAAATGGAAGGAAAACTTCCAAACTCATTTTAGGAGGCCACTATTACTTTAATCCCAAAACCAGACAGAGACCTATCAAAAAGGAGAATTACAGACCAATATCCTTGATGAACACAGGTGCAAAAATTCTCACCAAAATACTAGCCAATAGGATCCAGCAGCACATTAAAAGGATTATTCACCACGACCATGTGGGATTTATTCCTGGGCTGCAAGGTTGACTCAACATCCGCAAATCAATCAATGTGATACAATACATTAAGAAAAGAAAGAATAAGAACTATATGATACTCTCAATAGATGCTGAAAAAGCATTTGACAAAGTATACCACTCTTTCTTGATCAAAACTTTTCACAGTGTTGGAATAGAGGGTACATATGTCAATATCATAAAAGCCATCTATGAAAAACCCACAGTGAATATCATCCTCAATGGGGAAAAACTGAGAGCTTTTCCCCTAAGGTCAAGAACACGACAGGACTGTTACTATCAACCCTGCTATTTATCACAGTACTAGAAGTCCTAGGCTCAGCAATCAGGCAACAAAAAGAAATAAAAGGCATCTGAATTGGCAAAGAAGTCAAACTCTCACTCTTTGAAGATGATATGATACTTTATGTGGAAAACCCAAAAGACTCCACTCCAAAACTGCTAGAACTCATACAGGAATTCAGTAAAGTGTCAGGATATAAAATCAAAGCACAGAAATCAGTTGCATTTCTATACACCAACAGCAAGACAGAAGAAAGAGAAATGAAGGAGTCAATTTCATTTACAATTGCACCCAGAACCATAAGATACCTAGGAATAAACCTAACCAAAGATGCAAAGAATCTCTACTCAGAAAACTATAAAGTACTCATGAAAGAAATGGAGAAAGACACAAAGAAATGGAAAAATGTTCCATGCTCATGGATTGGAAGAACAAATATTGTGAAAATGTTTATGCTACCTAAAGCAATCTACACATTTAGTGCATTCCCTATCAAAATACCATCAATTATTTTCAAAGAAATGGAACAAATAATCCTAAAATTTAAATGGAACCAGAAAAGATCCCAAATAGCTGGAGGGATGTTGAAAAAGAAAACTAAAGTTGGCAGCATCACAATTTCAGGCTTCAAGCTCTATTATAAAGCTGTCATCATCAAGACAGTATGGTAATGGCACAAAAACAAATCAGTGGAAGAGAACAGAGAGCCCATAAATGGACCCTCAACTCTATGGTCAACCAATCTTCGACAAAGCAGGAAAGAATGTCCAGTGGAAAAAAGACAATTTCTTCATCAAATGGTGTTGGGAAAATTGGACAGCCACATGCAGATGAATGAAACTGGACCATTTCCTTATACCACACACAAAAATAGACTCAAAATGGATCGAAGACCTCAATATGAGACAGAAATCCGTCAAAATCCTTGAGAAGAACACAGGCAGCAACCTCTTCAAACTCAGTGCAGCAACTTCTTCCTAGAAATATCGCTAAAGGCAAGGGAAGCAAGGGCAAAAAATGAACTATTGGGACTTCATCAAGATCAAAAGCTTTTGCACAGCAAAGGAAACAGTCAACAAAACCAAAAGACAACTAAGAGAATGGGAGAAGATATTTGCAAATGACATATCAGGTAAAGGGCTAGTATCCAAAATCTATAAAGAACTTATCAAACTCAACACCCAAAGAACAAATAATCCAATCAAGAAATGGGCAGAAGACATAAACAGACATTTCGGCAAAGAAGATATCCAAATGGCCAACAGACATAAAACAGTACTCAGACATCATGAAACAGACAACAGACATGAAAAAGTGCTCAACATAACTCAGCATCAGGGAAATACAAATCAAAACCACAGTGAGATACCACCTCACACCAGTCAGAATGGCTAAAATTAACAAGTCAGGAAATGACAGATGTTGGCAAGGATGCAGAGAAAGGGGAACCCTCCTACACTGTTGGTGGGAATGCAAGCTGGTGCAGCCACTCTGGAAAACAGTATGGAGGTTCCTCAAAAAGTTGAAAATAGAGCTACCCTATGACCCAGCAATTACACTACTGGTGTAATTACACTAAAGATACAAATGTAGTGACCTGAAGAAGCACGTGCACCCGAATGTTTATAGCAGCAATGTCCACAATAGCCAAACTATGGAAAGAACCTAGATGTCCATCAACAGACGAATGGATACAGAAGATGTGGTGTGTATACACATGCACACACACACACACACATACACACAAACACAATGGAATACTGTGCAGCCATCAAAAAAAGAAAATCTTGCCATTTGCAATGATGTGGATGGAACTGGAGGGTATTATGCTAAGCGAAGTAAGTCAATCAGAGAAAGACAATTATCATATGATCTCTCTGATATGAGGAACTTGAGGGGCAGGGTGGGGGGCTGTGGGGGGTAGGGAGGNCAGGAAAAGAGGCAGGGAGGAAAAAAAATGAAACAAAATGGGACCGGGGAGGGAGACAAACCATAAGAGACTCTTAATCTCAGGAAACAAACTGAGGGTGGTGGGTGGGGGAGTTGTGATAGGGTGGCTGGGTTATGGACATTGGGGAGGGTATGGTGAGTGCTGTGAATTATGTAAGACTGATGATTCACAGACCTGTACCCCTGAAGCAAATAATACATTATATGTTAATAAAACAAAATAAAACAACAACAAAAGACTAACGGGACCAAAAAAACTAGAACACAAACCAGAGTCTGTCACATGTATCAATTATAACTAGACTACACAAACTATTTTTAAAAATATGGCTTGTGTGCCATAAAAATCTCAGATTAATATCATCAGTTAAGCATCAATTTCAAAGGTTTGGCAATCAAGATTTTAAGTTTCCCACTGGGTTGCGATTACTTTAGCATGCAAGACCAAATGTCTTATATACTTTCTTTTACCTTCTCTCAACCTCTCTACAGGGGAACAAAATATACTACCCCAAAATATGCACTTTTAGGCATACTGCTTATTTTAAGCTGCTTATTTTTAAGAAAGCAGACACTAGAGAAGCTGTGAAAACTAAGTAGCAGTTACTTTTGTAAAAGATATTTATATATACAAGGGAAATCTCTGTTTGTGAGGCTGTCTTCCTCTCTGCACCAAGAAGAGGGAGATAACTCAATCCCTAGAAACTCTTACCAGTGGAGAACACAAGACTCAAATACATATAACAGCCTCACTGTGCTTTCTTGGTAACCAACTACAATGGACTCCATACCTGCACCACCTTTTGTCTTTAGCTAAAGATGGTATTTAAGCTGAAGATGGTATATGGGAGATATACATGTTATCATACTTGCTTATTTTCTTCCTGTTAATCCTTTTATGCCAATTTAATTATTACGTAGCCAAAGAACCTAGAAGGGAAGAAGTGAACATTTTCTTCCCCTACACCTCAGAGAGCACTCAACTAAATGTTATTGATTGACCAATAAAGGAATCTTACCAAGATTGCTTGTTTCCAAGATTCTAATTTATAACAAAACTGGTTTTGCATGTAGTAGTCCCAGCCAATGTAGTCAAATGGTTAATACAGTTAAAAACAAAAACAAAAACAAAAACAAAGCAAAACATAAAAACCCTAAAGTTAAAACAGCTCTTTGGTTGAACAGACTGATTTTTCTGACTACATGAATGAAGTCAATTAACAAGGACTCTGGAACCAGACTGCCTAGTTTTAAATGCTGACATTTACAAGGTTAAAGGCCTTACAACCTTGGGCTAGTTAATCTGCCTGTGCCTCAACCTCATCCTCTAGAAAATGGAAATTATTAATAGCACCTCACTCACAGAGTGATTTTCAGGCTTAAATGATTCCCTGGAACATATTAATACTATAGTAGTGTTAACTTCTGTTGTTATCACTCTTATAATAGTAGTATCACTATTTTATTAATATACAAAAAATAAATGACTCTTAAAATCACAAATTGGCATCCCACATTTGGAACAGAAGACTTACATTGTACTGTTTGTGTGGAAACATAGCAAATGTCACCTTAGAATTTACAGCTGTTGTTTCTCCTTTTGACTGAGACTCAGAAATGAAAACATACCCATATTTTAAAAGAATGTAGACACACTCTTATGCATTAAAACACATTTTCATTTACAACGTGGAGTATTTAAAATTACTTTTAGAACCATTGATATTTAAAGTAGAAAAGAAGTAGGAAATTATTTTTCTCTGATAAATATAGATTTTTTAAAAATTTAAGCTCTTGTAAATATTAATCATGCTTCCCTTAATGGACTCACCACATTAATTTCTACGCAACATCAGAATGTCTCTATTTAATGCAATTTACTGAAAAAAGACAAAACTGTATTTTTATTGACTAATGTTATCACTTCTGCTCTGTGTGAGTTACATACATCCAAAATCAGTAGCCTCTGTTTCTCTTAGTAATTTATCTTTTATCCTATTATTGTCTTTTTTTGATTAAATGAAAAAAGTAAAAATTTATACTTGATTAAGAAAAGGGGTTCTAGTGGTATGGTATTAATTTGAATGTTTTGGGAAGACTCTACAAAGGTGAGTTGCTTTATACAAGATTTGTCAAAAGATACGTGAGTGAGATGATTATAAAATCTTTTGGAAAATAATAAAAACTTAGAATTAGATCTTAAAGTTGCTTCTCAAAGAACTTATCCCTCTCCACTTTAAATAAACCCAAACTAAAAACTTACATATAATGTATGAGGAATGTGGCCAGCCATGAGAGTCCATCCTCCTTAGGAGAGCCCTCCTAAAGTCAAGAGAAATATCCTAGATCTAGATCAAAAGAATGATGGATGTAGAAATACTTAGTTATGATTAATATTAAAATATCTAAGTCATGCATATATCTTTTTATGATCCTCTGCTTTGGGTGGTTTTGGCCCATTAAATGATTTTGTGTTCTACCACATTTTATGAGTCTTCCTCTTGAACTGCACTAAGAACATAGGTTATTTAAAAAATAAGTTATTTTAGGCATTAGTATCATATTAACCTATCATTATTTAGGATAGATGGGAAAAGCTTACCAGAATAAAACATACCTCTAAGTATTCATTATTATTACTGCATCAATACTTGACACACTATGGGAATTCAGTCTAAACCCTTACAAACTAACTCAACAAACATACATTGAGGGGCCGATTTACTGAAATCCAGCTCCTGAAAATTTGCTTTTGAACCAAAAGCTTCCTCTCCTATCCACTCACCCCAACCCAGGCTATATAACCACTTTAAACATCAAATAAATATCTAGATGGGTGATAGTACAGGAAAAGGAATTATCAAGGGAATTGCAAAGATCTTCTAGTTGAGCCTGAAGCTGCATGTAAGGAGAATAGAAAGCGAACAGGGAGGTTGTTTCTACTATCTCTTATTTGTAGCCTTACTTTATGCTGGCAATGTTATATATTCTATGGGATAAAGAACAAATACTCATTCTAAGATCTGGTGAATTCTTTAAGAACTGATTATTTTAAAATTCTGGAAATTAACCAGTAATTAAATGAAATAAGGAAATGAATCATTAATACACTGAGTGGAAAATAAATCTGTTAAAGCCTTGGGTTTACACAACCTCATTTCAGACTAGTAAAATGGGATTCATGCACTTGGTCCTAAATGATTAGTTCTTTTATTTCAGATTGAAATGCTAAGTTTGGAAAAAGAAAATAGAAAGAGGAAAAAAATGCTGACCTCTAGTTCTAATGAATTATTTTAAAAAATAGCTCACACATAAAATTTCAACTTTTTTCTGTTGAAAAAAATTCATTAAGTCAATATTATTACGTCTTTTGAGTACTAAGAGATAGGTCTGGAAAAAGGCTAAAAAAAAGCCACTAACAAATTGGAATAAACAAGTGAAAATGGAGTAGATAGATGCTATATTGAAAATATGAGGTCATAAGCCACTACAAATATTTATCATTAAAATTACTGTTTTGAATGATCTTATAGAATGGCTGTTTTATTTTTTTTAAAGATTTTATTTATTTATTTGACAGAGAGAGAGAGATCACAAGTAGCCAGAGAGGCAGGCAGAGGGAGGGGGGAAGCAGGCTCCCTGCTGAGCAAAGAGCCAGACATGGGGCTGGATCCCAGGACCCTGAGATCATGACCTGAGCTGAAGGCATAGGCTTAACCCACTGAGCCACCCAGGCACCCCTAGAATGGTTGTTTTAAACATCAGTTTAACTTTGTTTGCCTTGAACATAAATACAAAGTTGAACAATTTTATATAAAGTTTTTCTCCATGGGCCAATCTGATAACACAGCTAATCTCGGTAAAATCTAATAGATATGCAATATCTACATCTTTATTCATTTCCATTTAAATATATTTTAAGGTATTGGAATAATTCATTATATATAATGACTTTTAATCTAACCACCAGATAAAACAATCTAAATAAAAGTGTAGGCAAAACTAAAGGTAAGGAGAGTTATCAAGTTGCCTATCAGTGTTAAGTTTCAAAGATATCATGGATCGTTTTGCAAATATTTAATTATGACTAAACGTATTAGTTTTAGCGTCAGTGAAAGGCCTTTATTTATAGTTAAGCTTTAAAAAACATTGTCCTATGTGTTGTAAGCTTGCACATTCATGATAATTGGATGGACCTAAATATTTATAGCATACAGATGAGCCTTATGTCTTCAAAGAAAGCATGAAAAAGAGAAATCTAGAATGCCAATGCTCACTCTTTCACCCATTCCAACTATTTACCCAATATTTATGAAATTCCTGCTGTGTGCCAGGCCTCTTCTAGATGATACGTATATAGCCCTGAACAAAACAGACAGAACTTCCTTAGTTTACATTCTAGCAAGGACAGGCAGGAAGGTATAGAGTATGTCAGAGGAGAAAGACTGTGGAAATGAAAGCTATGGAAATGAGTAAAGCAAAAGGAGTTTTCTACTGACATTGCTTCTACTGAAGTGCAGGCAGGTAGGAGATGACAATGTGAGCTGTGAGAATATACGGGGGGAGGGGATTTCAGGTAAGAAACATAGCAAAGAGACAGGAGTGGGTCTGGTGTGTGTTTCCAAAACCCAGGAAAGCCAGAGGGGCAGAAGCAGAGTGAAGGAAGGGGATGGAAAATTAAGGTGGAGGGATCATAAGGGCCACACTGAATCAGTCCTGGCAAAACCACAGAAGAAGGTGCACTTTTCCTCTCAGTGAAATGAGAAGCCACCGAGGAGAGACGGGATTTGACATTCATTTTTAAGTGATAATCTGCTTCTATGTGAATAGACTACAGTGGAACCAACAGCAAAGAGTTCACACATGGAAGCCGTTAGCATCGTAAATGTTTGTTTTTTCTATATTCTCATCACTTGTAAATTTTTTTGCCACATGCCAGTTTCTTTTATCAAATCCCTGTATGATGCAATGTAATAATTTTTAATTCCTTTTATTCTAGAATTCAGATTATATATATTTCATGGACAGTTGGCCCTTGAATAACACAGTTTGAAATGAGCAGCTCTACATATACATGAATATTTTTTATAAATATGATGTGGTACGGAAAGCATATTTTCCTTATAATTTTCTTAATGCTTTCTTTCCTCTCATTTACTTTATTGTAACAATACCACATATAATACATGTAACATACAGAATACGGGTTGACTATTTATGTTCTTAGTAAGGCTTCTAGTCAACAGTAGCCTATTATTCAAGCTTATGGGGAATCAGAAGTTCTACATGAAATTTTTACTGTGGATGGAGTGCAGAGAATCGACATTCCTAATCCCCACGTGCAAGGGTCAACTGCATATGGAATACATAGAGATTACATATATATTTCATTTGTGAAATACATATTTCATTAATGGAGTGGTATATTTTTATCAATAAAACATACCTCTTTAAATTTGGCTCCTTGCTTCCCATGGGTCTTTTTCCTCCCTATCCAAAAACCCCCTTTCCTTCCAAAAAAGTACTAGCTGCCTCAACTAGTAGGAGCAAACCTCTCAAAACGCAAGGAATTCTAGATAGCCCCCAGGACCAGAAAACCCCTTCAGATTTATTTTCTCTACACTCCTTCTACCTGTTCTTAATTTCTGTCTTTGTTGTCCTTTCACTGGTAATACATTGCCTTCCAGGTTTCTCTCCTTTCACCTTGGTTTTTAAAAATGTTTTTTTTTTTTTAGGGGCACCTGGGTGGTTTGGTCAATTAAGCACCTGACCCTTGCTTTCTGCTCAGCTCATGATCTCAGGGGTCCTGAGATGGTGCCTGCACAGGGCTCCAGGCTCAGGAGGGAGTCTGCCTGAGAGTCTCTCCCTCTGCCCGTCCTCCACCCCCATGCACTGGCGCATGCATGAGCACACACTCTCGCTCAACAAAGTAAATAAATAAATCTTAAAAAAACACAATTTTTTCAGTTCTTTCCTGTTAAGATAAAATCTCTCTTATTCTTCAGGTAGAGATACACATCAGTTATACTAATTCCTAAACAAGATTGTAAGAGGCGTTACTTGCCAATACCTACAAATGTGGAGAAACTTTATCAAATTTCTTGATGGAAAGGAATTTTTTTTTAATCTGTAGATCTAAGTGAGCTTAGTCCTTAGACTGGGGTAACTGAGACTATATCTATTACGTAAAATCAAGTAGCGAAAATTGAAATGTATGTGTGAAATCAACCAAAATTAACAAACATGAATGATTTCATAATAAAATTAATTTTGAGAATGTTTAATACTTGTGTTAATTTGGTCTTTTACTGAATATATGGGTATTCGCTGAACCAAATCTTAGCTCAAACACAAAAACACAATTAACTTAATAAACAGGTCCAATATCATTTAATTCTTTCTAATTCACTTATTATTAAATGAACATATTATAAAAGGGGAGAAATAACTGCCTTTAATTGGTTTCTTTAAAAACTGGGTAGCAAGGTGCAGTATTTCCATTTTAATGCATTTTTTGTTCATCTACAATCCATCACTTACTAGAAGGTCACAAAATCAATTTAGTGGCTCATAAAAAGTATTTTTAATTATTTAAATTGGTACATTTTCTAGATCATAGTTAAATGATAATAACAATATTTTTATATTAGCTTTGGCTCGATCTTATAAATAAGTTAAATACTATTTGAAAGTTATTTCAATTACATAGTATATATATTATTATACATAAAGGTATGAATATGCATCATTTGAAATATAAAATGTATTCTTTTTTTTTCCTTAAAGATTTTATTTATTTATTTGACAGAGAGAGAGAGATCACAGGTAGGCAGACAGGCAGGCAGAGGGAGAGGGGGAAGCAGGCTTCCTGCTGAGCAGAGAGCCCAATGCGGGGCTCGATCCCAGGACCCTGAGATCATGACCTGAGCTGAAGGCAGAGGCTTTAACCCACTGAGCCACCCAGATGCTCCTATAAAATGTATTCTTACTAGAAGTCTCAGACAAAATAATCTATGCTCTATATACTATATACTATGCCCTAAATGTGTAGTGAACTTTATATAATTTCTTACAGAATTAGTTAATAAGTCTTTGTAGTTTACTACAAAATTGCCAAATTAGAGAAAGGATTAAATTTTGAGGATTAAACCAACATGTGGGAGACAATAATAGAGAGGACTAAAACGGTAATTGAAATACTTTCTTAAGCTAATGTGTGTAAGAATGGGCCTGGTAAGAGATGCTCTGTGATCATGGTTGTTACTAACAAGTATGTTTATTTTTGTGTTTTGTTGGCAGAAAGATAAGGAACTGAGTCCATAAAATTAGATACACTTCAGAGCTATTTGTTTGCCAGAAGGGAGAAGAGAGTAGAGTTTGGAAAGAACTTCTAGAAAAAGCAATAATTAGGATTCTGTGGGGAAGGTCTGCATGGAGCCTTGAGTTTCTGCACTACTTGGTATGTCATTTCTCCTGGGACACAGTGATGACTACAGTGAATAAACCGAGGCTCATAGATCCACATCAATGGCACTGTCCTTGTTCAGACACCTGTGTCAAGAAACCCCTGGGCTGAGAGACAGCAAGGTTCATTCTAGGTGGTTTCTGTCTGCTGGTTTGTGTTGCTAGTGATGGTGGCCGCAATCTGTCACTCTCCCTGCCTCCTGCAGCCACCAGGGAGTATCCAGCCTGCTCAGAGGGTGTAATACATGGAGTGAAACCCTTTTTTCCCTATGCTTGATAAGCTTCTTCGTGTCCCTCTTGGAATGCCACTAAGAGCACAGATTTTCTCTCCTTGTTTAAATCTGTTAAGAATATTAATTGAATCCCACATTCATTGATTCAACAAATACTTACACATTTATTCAAAGTCTCAAAGTCCAGACTATAAAAGGCAGAGCTCATCTAAAGGTGAGCTCAAAAATCCAACATGATAGGTTAAGATACGCACTAGTGAGCTAACAACTGCACTTAGAAAATTCAAAACAGGCTTCGCTGGGATGTGCTGGGGAGATGGGAGGCAGGACCAGTATTTAGCAATACAGGAGCAGAATCAGACCAAAGTAAGCGGATAAGGTGAGAGCAAAGGCACAAAACACATGCAAATGACCTGATAAAATAAAAACCACAATGTCCTCACTACTGGTTCTATTTTCCCCAGGCATACTATTTGAACTGACCAAATACCACAGTGTTTTCCATAACTGTACTTTCTTTTCTGGCCATAGTCCTCAAATAAAACTGAAATATTAGAACTCCATATTCTTCACATTTTTATTTGCAATTTTTTTGGGCATTCCAGTCTATCATAACTTGAGTTCAGGTTTGATTATCCAGTGTGTGATTATCCAGCCAGCTTCTTTGCTTCTGGTTTTCCTTCTCACTGTTGTCAATTACTTGGCTGTTTTCTGTCTATGAGTACTGCCATCAGAAGGTAAACAAGGCAGCCTAGATGGATAAATTATAATTTGTAGTTGGATGATTTTCTACTTCTCTGTTGGTCACCTAAAAAGTCTGGTGAAGAGGGAATAACTTGAAGCTTGAAGTTAAAGGAGTTTTGGTGTGTCTCAATTTTTCACTTAAGAATAATAATTTCTGGGATTCCTGGGTGGCTCAGTCAGTTAAGCATCTGCCTCAGCTCAGGTCATGATCCCAGGGTCCTGGGATTGAGTCCAGCATCACTCACTGCTCCGCAGGGAGTCTGCTTCTCCCTCTGCCTGCTGCTCCCCTGGCTTGTGCCTTCTCTCTCTCTCTCTCTTTGACAAATAGTCTTAGAAAGAAAGAAAGAAAGAAAGAAAGAGAGAGAGAGAGAGAGAGAGAGAGAGAGAGAGAGAAAGGAAGGAAGGAAGGAAGGGAGAGAGAAAGAAAGAAAAGAAAAGAAAAAGGAAAAAAGAATACTAATTTCTGATCTTATTCCTGTTGGCAACAAAAATTATTACTTGGGTGAATAAATAATTCCACAGGGAAGGCACTCTGCGGTTTTCCTAAACTACCTTCTATCGTATAATAAATCTATTCAGGGTACATCTTTGTTTACTCACCATCTTGTTGTTTTATCTCATAAATCAAACAGAAATCCAAACCTATACATGTAAAGTGAGTGTGCCAGCTAATCTTGTTGCTCTTAAATCGATTTTTAAAACCTGTATCTTGTGATCTCAAAAGAAATTGGAACTCCCAACCTACAGTGTTAAATACTGCTTTAGAAAATAAGCTTGTTGTTTCATTCAACTATTCATGAAATTTGAATTTTCCGAAAAACCAGATTCACAATATTATTTGCCCCAGAAAACCCAGTGTTTCATTCTAAGTGCATTTTATTCTACATATGAAATCCGTATGTTGGGCACCTGGGTGGCTCAGTGGGTTAAAGCCGCTGCCTTCGGCTCAGGTCATGATCCCAGGGTCCTGGGATCAAGCCCCGCATCAGGCTGCCTGCTCAGCAGGGAGCCTGCTTCCTCCTCTCTGTCTGCCTCTCTGCCTACTTGTGATCTCTCTGTGTCAAATGAATAAATAAAATCTTTAAAAAAAAAAAGAAATCCGTATGTTAATTAAATCACATAAACTATGTAAGCTAGCAATATAAAAGGTAAGGACTTGCATTTGTTTTCTCTTTTTAAAAATATAGATGTTTATTAGAATGCCCATACTTTGGACCAGTGTATTTTATATATACAGAAGTAGATTTGAATAAATGAGGCTGGTAGTACTGGGAATTCACGCTGGAAAGCAGCTTATAGTCCATTTCTAGAAGACTTTATATTGTCTTTGTTGAATTACATGAAACTGATCCCATTAGTAATGAAACATTTTTTGAAAGTTTGAGCAAGGGATGCCTGGGTGGCTCAGTCAGTTAGACGTCTGCCTTTGGCTAAAGTCATGATCCTGGGGTCCTGGGATCAAGTTCCATGTTGGGCTCCCTGCTCAGCTGCTTCTCCCTCTTCCTCTGCCTGCTGCTCCCCTTGCTTGCTCTCTCTCTCTCTCTGCCAAATAAATAAATAAAATCTTAAAAAAAAAAATAAGAGCCAATAATCCATTCTGTTTGTTTTGAAGAGAACTGTCAGAGTAGTGGACTGATGGAAAAAGAGGAGAGTCGAGAGGCAAAAAGATGGGTTATGAGCTGAGGCAGTGTCTTAGATGAAAGGCAGTGTAGACTTGGGTGAAGACCCACACTGAAGAGCCACAGTGAAAGTCAACTGAAAGAGGGAGAGAGAGAGAGAGAGAGAGAGAGAGTTCTAAGCTATGTAATCAAGGCACAGGGTAAAATAGGATGTCACATGAGGTACAGTTTTAGAAATTGTGTCACCTGTCTTATCCATATAGGGACATGAATGTAACCTGGAAGCAGATTTTTCTTATTCTCAGAGGTTATATAAGGTGATAAGGTAATTCCTGTCCTTAAAAAGTTCTACTAGGATCTGTTACTCAATTTATTTTAGCTGTTCCTTTCCAGTGTTTCTTGGTATATATGGAAGTATGCAAAAACATTTAAGGTATTATATGTGAAGAACCCAAACTTCCCAGGAACAAAACTTTCAATGCTGTAAGAACAAAATATTGATCTCTTCCTCTCATACTGCTCAAATATGAGAAGCTATGTTGCTGTGGACCGGGCTTGTGTCTGAAGAAAAGAAAAGGGCCCCAAAATGGAATTCACCATGAGTTGGGGTAGTAGGTAGGGATGTGTATCTGAGTTGCTGACATGGGGTCAGAATTGGAACTTGAGAGTTGGGGTTTGGTTGCTTCTGGAAAAGACTATGGTTAAGATTGTATGCATTCGTAACTCAGCACATTAACTTGTGTGTACAATTCTAGGAAACATCATCTGAGTAAAATGAGTGAACCAAGGGAGCCACAACCATGGAGCAGGAACCCATGGACACATTTGCGGGCTGTGCTGAGACCCCAGTCAGCAGTGCCATGAGTATAAACAAGCACAGAGTAGACAGGTCAACAAGCACCAGGCCTCTCTTTAGCAGCAACATCACAGGCAGTGAGAAGTCACATCTAGCCTTTATAAGAAAAAGTGACTATCTTTGAACTGAAGCAGTTTTCAGAATTTTTTTTAACAAATTTCTAAGGGAGGGGGAAGGTCTGAAAGGGGAGACTGTTGCCAAGAGTTTTAATAATAGTAAAAGCAGCTTCTAGATTGTGAGAGAGGGGAGTGGAGAAGGTAAGTGACAATATAAATGAGATGTGATGCCCATATTTGGATTCCAAGTGAAGAATTTTACATGGGTATAATTAGATTTCCAGGATACATGCACAACATTAGGGAAAGTCATGAACAACAAGGTTTCTATCTGGGGGTTGAAGGTGCAGAGAGTATAAAGTGGATGATGAAGCTCTAAGAACATAGAGGCCATACAGGAGATGGGGCAGATTTGAGAGTTTGGGGAATACATTAAATCTGAATTCAAAAGTTCATTTGAAGTTCAGTTCAAAATGTTAAACATTTTTAGTTTTCTTTAAAAGGCATGTAGGCTACCGAGGTGGATATGAAGATGTATTGCCAAAAACTTAGATTATTTCATTTACTTCCCAAGATGAAACTGTACATTAAGTACTATTACTCTATCCCTTTTTTGTGTAGGAATCCTAGGCAAAATGGAATATCATTCCTTTCCAAGATGTTAAGTAACTTTGCCTAAGAAGTGATAAAAGAGGATTCCAGCAGAGGCGGCTTAACTCCAGGGCCACTGGTTACACTGGAGAAAGATAGTAGAGCTGAATGAGTCTAGACTTCAGAGGAAGGGGAACCAGGATTCAACCTCAACTTTGTCACTCACTAGCTAAGAGAAGCTGAACACATTCTTTAATTTTGCTAAGACTCTAAATCGAACTCTATAAATTGAGGAGTCCGAGTCCCAATTTAAAGAATTCTTTCACCTCCTTAAATTTATCCCTAGGTATTTTATTCTTGATGCAATCACAAATGGGATCTTTTTTCTTAATTTCTTTTTCTGTACACTGAAAGCTATAAGATGTTGATAAAAGAAATCGGAGAAGACACAAATAAATGGAAAGAGACTCCATGTCAGTGGAGTCAAGAAAATATTGTTACAATATCCATACTACCGAAAGTCTTCTACAAATTCAATGCAATCCCTATCAAAATCCCAGTATCATTTTTCATAGAAATAGAAAAAAAAACCCAAAATTTGTATGGAACCACAAAAGACCCCTATCGCCTAACTGGTCTTGACAAAGAAGAACAAAGCTGGAGGCATCATACTCCCTGCCTTCAAACTATATTACAAAGCTATAGTAATCAAAACAGTATGGTATGAACATAAAAACAAATACATAGATGAATGGAACAGAATAGAGAGCCCAGAAATAAACCCACATATATATGACCAATTAATTTATAACAAATGAAAAGGCAACTTACTGAATGGGAGATAATATTTGCAAATCATATATCCAATGAGGGGATAATATCCAAAATATATAAAGAACTCATACAACTCAGTAACAGCAACAAAAAATCTGATTTAAAAAAAGGCAGAAAAAAAAAATAAGCAGCAACTCTGAGCAACCATCTTTCCAGAGAACATATACGGGGAGCCAACAGGTACATAAAAAGATGCTCAACATCAGTAATTATCAGGGAAATGAAAAACAAAACTATAATATCACCTTACACCAGTCAGGATGGCTATTATCAAAAAGACAAGAGATAACAAGTGTTGGCAAGGACGTGAAGTAAAGAATCCTTGCTCACTGTTTGTGAAACATAAACTGATACAGCCACCGTGAAAAACAACATGGAGATTCCTAAAAAAAATTAAAAATGGAACTACCATATGATCCATCAATTTCCACTTAGGAGTATTTATTTAAAAAAGTGAAAACACTGATTTGAAATGATATATGCACCTCCTTGTTCACTGCACCATTTTTTAAAACAGCCACGATATGGAAACAACCTAAGTGTCCACCAGTGGATGAATAAAGAAGATATGATACTCACACCACACATGTGCGCGTGCACACACAGCAATATTACCCAGCCACAACCGAGAATGAAATCTTGTCACTTGCAACAACATGAGTAGATCTAAACAGTATTATGCCAAGTGAAATAAGTCAGTCGGAGAAAGACAAATACTATATGATTTCACTCATATGTGGAATTTAAGAAATGAAACAAATGAATGAAGAAAAAAGAACCAAACAAAAAAAGACGCTTAAATACAGAGAACAAATGGGTAGTTGCCAAAAGGAAGGTGAGGGAGGATGAGCGAAGTAGACGAAGGGGATTGAGTACACTTATTAAGAGTACTGAGAAATGCATAGAATTATTGAATCATTATATTGTATATATAATATTATTTTATATATTTACATTATTTATATTACATTTATACTATTTCTATATTTCTATATATTATTTATCTATATAAATATACAACTACACATGCAATGGAAGAGTACTCAGCCAATTAAATCTCGCCATTTGCAAGAACGTGGGATGGACCTTGAGGGTATTATGCTAGGTAAAGTAAGTCAGAGAAAGACAAATACCATGTGATCTCACTTACACGCAGAATCTAACAAAACAGACCAAGAAATACAACAAAACAAAATGTATAGATATGGAGAACACAGTGGTGGTTGCCTGAGTAGGGGAAGGAGGAATGGGTGAAGGGGGTTAGGAGGCACAAGTTTCCAGCCGTGAAGTGAATAGGTCCTGGGGGGTTTGAGGTGCAGTATGGTGACTACAGTCAATGGTACTGTGTGTATTTGAACGTGGCCAGGGTAGTGGATCTTGAAAGTTCTCAGCAGAAGAAAAAAAAAATGGGGGTAACTTTTTACAAGACAGATGGTGACTAGATTTACTGTCACAATCATTTTGCACGGTTTGCAAGCATTAAATCATTACACTGTAAACCTAAAACTAATATAATGTATGTCAATTATATATGTCAATAAATTATGTATGTCAATAAAAATAAATACATAGAAAATAAAATAAATTTCACCAAACTGTGGAAAGAGCCAAGATGCCCTTCAACAGACGAATGAAATGTGGTCCATATATACAATGGAATAGTACTCAGCCATCAGAAAGGATGAACATCCAACTTTTGTATCAACATGGACAGGTCTCGAGGAGATTATGCTGAGTGAAATAAGTCAAGCAGAGAAAGTCAATTATCATATGGCTTCACTTATTGGTGGAACATAAGGAATAAAATGGAGGACTCTAGGGGAAGGAAAGGAAAAGTGAATTGGGGTAAATCGCAGGGGGAGACAAACCATGAGAGACTGTGGACTCTGAGAAACAAACTGAGGGTTATGGAGGGGAGGAGGATGGGTGAGCCTGGTGGTTGGTAATAAGGAGGGTACGTATTGAATGGCGCACTGGGTGTGGTGCATAAACAATGAATCTTGGATCCCTGAAAAAATAAAATTAAAAAAGAAAATAAAATAAATATTAAAAACTAGAGAGTTCTGGTGGGACTTTATGACATAATGCATTAGTTCCTTATTGTCCTTGTAACAAATTACCAGAAACTTACTGGTGTAAAAGAACACAAATATATTCCCTTAAATTTCTCTATGTCAGAAGCCCCAAACTTGTCAAAAGTATCAGCAGAGTTGTGTTCCTTCTGGAAGCTGCATGAGGTAAGCAGTTACCTCGTCTTCTTCAGCTTATAGAAGCTACCTATATCCCTGCACTCACAGACCCTTCCGCAATATTCAAAGCACAACATTTTAATGTCTGATTCTACTGTCACCTCTTTCTTCTTCTGACTCTGTCTCATTTTGCATCTCTCCTATGAGGACCTAACTAATTACATTTGGCTCACCCATATAATCTAGGATGATATCCACATTTTAAGATCCTGAACTTTATCTCATCTGCGAAGTCCCCACACCATATAAGGCTCTGAGAATCAGTGCATGGAAAACCTTCAAGGGGACAATGTCCAGCTTACCACAATATATGTACGGGGGCTGACCACATATAAGAGTAATAATAATACTAATGATGTCAATGAGAGTTTACTGAACATCTCCTTCAATTATCAATTCTCTATGCTTAGCCTCTGACAAGAGTTGGAAAGCAGTCAAGTTGTGACTGAACTGATAATAGGCATGAATAAAATGTAGCTATTATAATCACTGTAAGCATTATTTGCTTTTATGAAGAGAATTAATATGCATAATTCTCAGAGCGTACCATTTTAAATGCCCTGCCAAATAAATTTCTCATGTCTGAAGAGTGACCTTTCTAACTTTCCTTTAGAAAGTACAGGGCAAAACACATAATCGCAGTTTTATACTCTACCTTCAAATCCAAATTGATTACAGCTGTAGCATTCCAGTTAAATGTATTGGGAAAATGAGTAAGTGTTGCCTCCCAGAAAAACCTCTCTGACTAACCTACCCCTTAAAAATTCTTCAATCTCTGTGACATTTCTGTTCAGATAATAGTTACTTAAAAAAAAAAAAGTTGTAAAATACACATACGGGGCATATGGGTGGCTCAGTTGGTTAAGTGGCTGCCTTCAGCTCAGATCATGATCCTGGGGTCCTGGGATCAAGTCCCGCTTCTGGCTTACTGCTCAGCAGGGAGTCTGCTTCTCCCTCTCCCTCTCCCCTTCCTGTCTCAAATAAATAAAAGATCTTTAAAAAATAAAAAAATAATAAAAAGCGATATACACATACATATAGCATGTGAAGTATATGTGAATATTAAAAATAATAAGAATATAAATATCATCCACTAAATAAAACATTGCTGATCTTTATGAGGTTCCCAAGGTGCCACATTCCTCAGGTAATCCCTAATCTAAATTATGGTTTCAATATTTCTTTGATTTTCTGTGCAGTTTTAATAAGCGTTTTATTTATTTTTTTTTAAGATTTTATTTATTTATTTGACACAGAGAGAGAGATTACAAGNCCTAATCTAAATTGTGGTTTCAATATTTCTTTGATTTTCTGTGCAGTTTTAATAAGCGTTTTATTTATTTTTTTTAAGATTTTATTTATTTATTTGACACAGAGAGAGAGATTACAAGTAGGCAGAGAGGCAGGCAGAGAGACAGGGAGAGGAGGAAGCAGGCTCCCTGCTGAGCAGAGAGCCCAGGACGCTGAGATCATGACCTGAGCCGAAAGCAGAGGCTTTAACCCACTGAGCCACCCAGGCGCCCAAGCTTTTTATTTTAGAATAGCTTTTTGTGTGTTTGGATAGAGAGCTAGAGCATGAGAGAGCACATGCACAGCAAGGGAGGGGCAGAGGGAGAGAAGGAATCTTAAGGGGGCTCTATGACTTAGGGCTGGACCTCACAACCCTGAGATCATGACCTGAGCTGAAATCAAGAGTAGGACATTTAACCAACTGAACCACCCAGGAGCCTCACAGAATACTTTAAATTTACAGAAAAGTTGCAGAGCTAGTACAATGTTCCCATACACCCCCGCCCATTTCCCCATATTACTAGCATCTTATGTTAGGATAATCTATTAGACACAACTAAGAAAACAATCTTGATAATTATTTTAAACTAAATTCCATATTGTAGTTGGATCTCCTCAGATGTTTTTCTCATGGTTAGACCAGAGTAGCGGATTTGGGGTAAGACAACCACAGAAACAGTACCATCTCAGTACCTTATAAGAAAGGTACATTCTTTTAACATGACCTATCACTCTGACATTATTAATCACGTGGCTGAGGCCGAGTCTGTCAGCTTTCTCCACCGTTTTGACTCTCTCTATCCTCTGCTCTTCAAATACTCTACTCTGTAGAATGGAATTGCTAAATGCAGCCCACATATGAGGAGTTATGATCCACCTTTTTGACAGGAAAGTGTCTACCAAAATTATTTGTAATTGTTCAGTATGGGAAATTTATCTATTTTCCCATTTATTTACTCATTTATTTGTATCAGTACAGACTCAAGATAATAGTTTTATAATTTTGGGGCACCTGGGTGGCTCAGTGGGTTAAAGCCTCTGCCTTCGGCTCAGGTCATGGTCTCAGGGTCCTGGGATCTTGGCCCGCATCGGGTTCCCTGCTCATCAGGGAGCCTGCTTCCTCCTCTCTGCCTGCCTCTCTGCCTACTTGTAATCTCTCTCTCTCTCTGTCAAATAAATAAATAAAATCTTTTTTAAAAATAATCTTATAATTTTTATTGTAATCCAATATATTTTATTGCTCAAATTGTTTCTGCTTTAACCACGGGGAGCTTTTTCAGTTGGCTCCTGTAGATCTTGAACATACCCCATTGTTTTGTTCCTTGAGCACTTCCTTACTTTCTGGAACTTACAGGATGCTCTAGGCTCATCTTGTATATTCCCAGCCCTAGTCCTAGAATTAGGCATTTCTTCAATGAGCTTTAGTTTCTTTTACTGGAGAATGATATTAGAAACAGGATTTTGGTGCTGAATATGCTCCTTACCAACAGGGTATCATTGTTTCTAAGTCATTTCATAGGATAGAGCTAGGAAATTATATACGCACACTAATCCAGGTGTTCTAACTAACACATATCTACAAATATTTCCACATGCATGAATCTGTATCCATATTAAGCTAAACATGAAGTCATACTGGTGTCTCCAACTCTAATCCATTAGCAGTGTTCATTCTCGCCTTCCCCTTTTCTCATCTGGGACTTCCCACCTCAACAGTGAGAAATTTGGCTCTCACCATCTGCCATTCATTTATTGAACTGTTCAATCCCCATACAGAAATAGAGTGGTTCCAGAATTGTTAATCTAAACTTCCTTGGGAAACAGCTTTATCAACTATAGGATAGTATTTTATGCATAGTTTTTTTTAATCTTTAGGTATTAAGTCTTCACCAATTTCCTATATTTCTTACATGAGTTTTTAAAAAAGTAAAAGAAACCTTAACACTACCACCCCCATTTCGATGAATTTGTTTTACTGATTTTAATACCATTCGACTCTTTGGTTATTCTACAGTCCATCCTGGGTACCGTGATCTCCTAATTGATTTTTAAACATGCAGACATTAAGAGTCACTGTGCTACACAGCTTTAGAGGTTTTAAAAAATGCATCAGTGGCCCAACACAGCAGTTCAGTATCATACAGAACAGTTTCCCAATGCTAAGAAAATTCCTCGTGCTTCACCTATTTATCTCTTCCCTCTTCCCAAACCCTTGACAACCCCTGATCTTTTTCTCATCTCTACAATTTTGCCTTTTCCAGACTGTCAGAGAGTGGATTCACACAGTGGGAAGTTTCACCAGACTGGCCACTTCCACTTAGCAATGTGTATGTAAGGTTTCTCCATGGCTTTTTGTGGCTCAATAGCTCATTTTTTGTTATCACTGAACAATATCTTATTATATGGGTGTACCATAGTTTGTTTATTCATTTACCTATCCAAAGACATCTTGGATGCCTCCAGTTTGGGACAATTATTAAAAAAAAAAAAAGACTGCCATAGTATCTGCCTACAGATTGTGCATGAACCTAAGTTTTCAAATCGATCAGATGACTTTTTAGGAACATGGTAGTCGATCATATGATCATACTATGTTTAATGTTGTAAGAAAATGCCACACTATCTTTGAAATCGGCTGTGCCATTTTTTTTTATTTCCACCAGCTGTGAACATGAGTTCATACTGCTCCACATCCTCACTAGTAAGTGGTATTGCCAGATTTTTCAATTTCAATACTTCTATTAAGAATATAGTCGAGAAAGAAACCACATGAAAAACTTTACACACTGTATAATTCCATTTATACAACATTTGGAAAGGGCACAGAGATTGGTCTAGAGGGAAAAAAAAAAATCAGTGGTTTCCAGAGACTGAGGTGGAAGGAAGACATGACTTCAAATGGGCATTGTGGAGGAACTGTTTGCTCTGAGGGAACTATTCTGTACCTTGGTTGTGGTGGTTGTTACATGGCTCTCCTGCTTATTAAAACTCACAGTACTGCACAACAACAGCAACAAAATGAACTTTATGGTGTATCTACTTTTTTGAAATATTTAAAAATTTTAAAAATGGGGAAAAAAAGGAATGTAGTCATTTTTTGTACCGTTTTGCAAAATCTAAATGTATACATTTGCAGGATTTATAATTAACAGTTTACTTGCTTCATTTCAAAATTTTATAAATGGTACCATATTGTATATAACCTCTGAAACTTTATTTTTTTTACTTAAATATATTTTGCAGTCATCTAAGTTGGTGCATTCAACTGTAGGTCCATCCTTTTTATTACTCTCTACGATCCTACTGTATAAAATTCCCATGCATAAGATTTATCTCTCCCTATTGGTATTGAGGAGATCTGAGTTGTCTCCAGTTCTCCACTTATTCACAACACATATTTCCATACAAGTCATGCACAGGTAGATTTATTTCTAGATAGAGTGACCTTTTGAAGTCACTGTGCATAGTGCCTTTTCAACTTTTCTCAATTCTCATTAACTAAGGTACTTATTTATCTCCCTACCCCTGGATAGAATACAGACTACTCAAAGTCAGGCCCTGTGGTCTGCATTGTTTGCCACTGTATCCCTATCACCTACAATGACGCCTTCAATATCTACTATTTAATATTGGCTAATATAAAAACATGTGTGACTTTTTCATGTTGTCCTTACACATAATAACCTAGATAGTATTTATTAATTCTGTTCTCCCCACTGAAGAAAGTTCTATCCATTCTGCTTTACTCTGTTGAGGCTGCTTTATTAGGGTGTACACATCTGTAATTGTCTCTTCCCAGTGAAATGAAATTTTAATCACTATATATTGGTGGTTTTAGTTGAAGTCAATTTTGCCTGATATTAATAAAAGCTGTACCCATTTGATTTTGTTGATTATTTGACTATCATATCATTTTCCACATGTTGATTCAAAATTTACATGTCCTTACACATTATTTGGGTCTATTATGACATTTACTTGTCTTTTTAATCCAATCTGTTAGCCTCTGAATTTTACCTGAAAAATGCATTACTTTTACCTTTATTGAAATCCCTGATGTAGTTGAGGGCAATCTGTTATCACTGTGAGCTTTATGCTTATCCTCATTTATGTAAGGTTTTTGTTTTGTTTTGTTTTAAGTTTTGGCCTACTTTGGTTAGGTTTTTAACGTCCCTTTTATTCCATTTTTTTTCCTTCTAATAGTTTTTTAGTTATTCAATCATTTACTGTTTTGGGTATTTACCCCACATATTTTAATATGTAAATTTAACACTTCAAAATCTAATACCTTTTCCATCTTTCTTAACAACAAAACATCCTGATGTGTTATATCCAACCATCCTACTATAACCTCAATCCTTTCACTGCTGTTATTGTTTGATAGTTAGTGTTTATTTAGACTTATATATTTTTTTTTACAAAATTACTTTGATCTCTATTTTTTTCTAGCATCTTAATGCTTTCTTCACAGGTAATTTTCTTCATTCTTGAAATACAGACATGTATATGGCACTTTGGGAAGTGGTTTTTTTTAGATTTATTTATAGTTTGCATCTGTATGCAAAGATCTTAATATTACTTTCATTCATGAAAAAATAGTTATGTTGGGAGTAATACCTTTAGCTTACTAGCAATTTTTTCTCATTCTATTATCTTCTGCCCTCAAATATTTTTGTCAGATAGTCACTGTCATTTTAAGTGTCAATCATTGATATGTAACATCTTTTTTCCCTGACTCCTTTTATAAATTCTATAGCTTCACTGCCTTTTGTCTCATTGTATACCTCTTAAAAAAATTTATCCTTGTCAGGGTTCACTGGACTTCCTGTAAATGTAAATTAATGCCATTCATCAATTCTACAAAGTCCAAGCCATTATTTTTTAAAAACTAGTTTGTTTGCAGAGGGTGTTGCCCTTTGGATGGGATTTTGATGGTGATTTCAGTTTTGACCTATTTGCTTAGGTTCCAGATTTTACTTCAGATTTCTCAAGCACTTTGGTCATTACATTCCAGAATCGAGGTCAGTAACTAGAAAAAGATAAGCTCCAGGGCAAATGCCAGTTCCAGCACTTGCTTACCATATGGATTACTATTTTATTGTAGTGTCTAACCTCTGAGGAATATAGCTACTTTCTCACCACCGAGGCCAAGAATTTAAAAGGCTGTTTCAAAATATAGCATCTACCATTTGGGATATGCTTACAGGAAATGGATTAACCCAGATGTTTGTCATCTATATTGCCTTATTATTTTCTTCTTTAATTTTTGAAATGATGAATGTGCTATTGTGTTTAAATCTGTTTAAAATTAATTTTAAAATAATGAGATGCCTGTATTTGTCAAATACATACCTTTTTGGCTACTAGTTTTCAAAAAAAAAAGTATGTAAACTATAGGACTCTTAAAATAGCTCTAAGATATCAAAACCACCCAGTAGAAGGTAAATGAACACACTAGAAACTGACATAAAGACTATAAGTTAAATAGTGTGTTCACATTAAAAGAACCCAACTTAAAAGAACCCAACCCATAGAACATAAGTTAAATACTGTGTTCAGCTTAAAAGAACCCAAAGGCTAACAAAGCAATCAAGAAACATAACAAGGAAAAATACTCAAACACGTGTTCTTCTTGGCATCTGACCTGAAAATCTGTGTGTACCATGGATCTTTATGTGATGAGACCCTTTGAAGAACAATGGATAAGAGTTTCCAATAGCCTTCTTAAATGGCAGGAACAGTAATACATGGCTAATTCTAATTTCCATTCTCAATGTCCATCATATCATTTGAAATTGACATTCATTGGAGGTATTCTTACAAGGAGTTAATTCAATGTGGACAAGGGATGGAACCTTCTGATAACCGCTTTAAAATAAGGAAAGAACATAGAAAATTAGACACATTCATTATTAGCAAGTCCCTAAAATAAGCAGGATCTATTATCGATCCATCTATCTACCTACCTACTATTTACCTATTCTCCAAATGGACCTTTCACAGGTATTGAAAAATAGTTAATTTTACATTGAATATTACAGTGAGTTTCCCAATTGTGGACTTACATAAGTTAAATGGAAAAAACTCTTTCAGCAATAAAATGTTATTAATGTCATTACTGTAAATGAAAAACATTAAGAAAAAAACATCAAATGATACTTTTTTTGTAACTTTTCCTTTTTTTTTTTTTAAAGATCTTTTTATTTTTATTTGACAGAGAGAGAAAGACCACAAGTAGGCAGAGAGAGAGGAGGAGGCAGGNAGGCAGGCAGAGAGAGAGGAGGAGGCAGGCTCCCCGCTGAGCAGGGAGCCTAATGAGGGCCTTGATCCTAGTACCTGGGATCATGACCTGAGCCAAAGGCAGAGGCTTTAACCCACTGAGCCACCCAGGCGCCCNAGAGGAGGAGGCAGGCTCCCCGCTGAGCAGGGAGCCTAATGAGGGCCTCGATCCTAGTACCTGGGATCATGACCTGAGCCGAAGGCAGAGGCTTTAACCCACTGAGCCACCCAGGCGCCCTGTAAATTTTCTTGTATAAGTTCTTTGTCTCCCCTTCTGGATTATAAGATTCTATAAATCAGACACTTGTTCTCAGGAGTTCCTTTAAGTTCTCGATAGTTTATTCGTACTTATGAAAAATTCAACTAAAAAACTATGCTAAATTATCAATTCTGTACTAGATCGCTGAAATATTTAACACATTTCCAAATTATTAAAAGTTAAAATCTACTAGTTGACAAAGAACCGTCACAAACCTAAGAAAGTTCATCCCTCAATTAATTGCGCTTATTGTAACATAAAAAAATGAAAGGCAGTTATGTGCATTTTACTTGCAAATGTTATTATCCGAGAAATACAGAATTTAAACTTATCATTTATAAAAATACAAAAAAGAATTTACTTACTCTCATACACACCAATGATTTTATAATTTTGTGTTAAAATTAAGAAAATAATACTGAANCGAGAAATACAGAATTTAAACTTATCATTTATAAAAATACAAAAAAGAATTTACTCTCATACACACCAATGATTTTATAATTTTGTGTTAAAATTAAGAAAATAATACTGAAAAAAGTTGAGACAAAAATATAAAATTATTTGTGAAGAGTATCTATCAGTATGAGAGTGTTATTACAAAATTTCTAAAATAATTTTCATTCAAAATATATTACAAAATAACCTATTGTCACTGTAAAATTTGAGTTTTTTGGAAAGTTCATAATAGAAAGTTACGATGAACAGTTTTTGTTTTGAGTAGCATTCTCTTCCTCTAATTAAAGGAAGGAATAGAGATCAATACCCAACCTCTCCATAACACTTATAAGTGAAAAGCGTAGCATGGCCAAAACAATAAAATGTTATTCACATAATACGGTATTCTTCAATAGGGCTGCTATCAAACTGGTAAAGAAGATGTGACAATGGGTATACATCAGTACTGAAATTTTCCTGATTTTATTAATATAGTATATCTCAGATATGTTTCCGTATATAATATTTTCCTGTGTTTTTTAAATATAAGCATACATACGTATATATAAAACTTAACAATATGAATGTTGTATGTTTGTGTAGACTGGGTAGATTATAGCGAGGAGAAAGAAGAGGATATGTATAAAGTAAGAATAAATCTCTTTTTTTTTGCAATGAACATATACAGAGTTTATTTTAATACTCTTTAAAATATAAACTGGTCATGATAGAAGTATGATCAATATTCACAATTGGAGTTTTCAGAAAGAGCTCATGTTTCTTAAGAAGCAGTATCATGACAATGTTTCATTTTAGTGGCAAGAAACAAAAATAGGGATTCCAAGGAACGAGCACTCAGAGGTGGGGCCTAGAGCTGACTCTGTGTGCAAGAAGATATGAGGGTGAGACAGATTCAGGATCTGTGTATGTGCTGACCTTTTATATATTTTAGTTTCAGTGTCTAGGTNGCGCCCCGCACAATTGGAGTTTTCAGAAAGAGCTCATGTTTCTTAAGAAGCAGTATCATGACAATGTTTCATTTTAGTGGCAAGAAACAAAAATAGGGATTCCAAGGAACGAGCACTCAGAGGTGGGGCCTAGAGCTGACTCTGTGTGCAAGAAGATATGAGGGTGAGACAGATTCAGGATCTGTGTATGTGCTGACCTTTTATATATTTTAGTTTCAGTGTCTAGGTGGGAAGTGAAATGGCAACAGTAAGGAAAGTTGGGAGTATTTTGTCTGGTATCATAATATTTAGATATAGTAAGCAATATAATTTATGAACCACTCAAAGGAGTAGATGGGTGTAAAGGTTGATTGGGTACTCTCGGTGGTTGGATCACTCAATTATATGGCATGTGGACATATATATAATATAGAAATACATTATACTTGGAGTGTTTTTCATTTTGTGAGACATAATTATAGATGTTTCTTTCCCAATAAGCCCAGACGAGCAGGAGCTTTCAATGCTGCCTGGGGCAGGAAAGCAGTGACCAGAAGGAAGTAGAGTCACCAGAAATAGGATTATCATTCGCATCAGACCTGTGCTGTAGAGGGAATCATGGGCCCCCCTGGGAATACCTATCAGAAACATAATAAATCATGGCTTACTTTTTGTCCCAGGTAATAATAATAGTGACAATAATAATATAATAATAATAGTGACAATAGCATATTTTTCAGCCAGGTTCAATGTTAAATAAAGGAATGACTAAGACATATTTCATGGATTAGTATAGATGGTATGGAAAGAGCTCATGTAGAAAGGTAGACGGCCATGGAAATAATAAGCCAAGATGGTTAAGAGCTATAAGGAAAGAGTTCTTCTGGAAACTCAGCTAAAGCAGCAATTAATACCCCCTGGGTGTCAAGGAAAGCTAGTTGGGAAGTGCCATTCATAGGTGACAAGTAGGTAACTGAAGGAAAAGGCAGGAATGGCATGAACAGCAGCCCACAGACACAAAAATGAATAACATCTTCCCGGAACTGCTGGGTACACTGCAGCTACACAGTAAGTTGTGTGAAGGGGAAGAGAAAAGGCAATTAAAGAGATAAATAAAACAGAATCTATGCCTGAGAGATTTTCAAGTCCCTACTAAGAAATGTGGACAACATTTGTTGTCTATTTGTAAGTAATCAGTGGAGATTCATAAGCAAAGAGGCAAAACATGATCACATATAACATCTGTGCTTTCATGAGTCAGAGAGCCACGTGGAAACTCCACTCAGTGGCTAAATGGGCGCCAGGGGTGGAAAGTGAAGAAGCAGAAGGCAGAGAAGTCACTTACTTAAGAATAAAGGAAAGGAAACCCAGGTGCCTGGGTGGCTCAGCAGGTTAAAGCCTCTGCCTTCTGCTCAGGTCATGATCTCAGGGTCCTGGGATCGAGCCCCATGTCGGGGCTCTCTGCTCAGCAGGGAGCCTGCTTCCTCCTCTCTCTCTGCCTACTTGTAATCTCTCTCTGTCAAATAAATAAATAAAATCTTTAAAAAAAAAGAAAGAAACTCATGTAAGCCCTTCTTATATGCCAGGGACTGTGCTAGGCTTCGTTTGAGTACATGCTCACTAAACCTGTAGGAGCAGATATAATGTCCATTTTATATGTTAGTTTACATTTCAGGAAATAGAACTGAGAGCTATACCTGGGTAATTTACCTGCTGCTACTTGGCACAACTAATGAAAGTGACTTCTTCCACTAAGGGATAAGCAATATTTCTTTCCAGAGCAGCAGATTGACTTCTGCCCGGCAAACTATCTTTAACTGAGTTCAAAGGTTATGACTCATAGAACAGATTTTGAAGGAAAATAAAGAGCTAAATGTCTCTGATTAGAATGAGAGAGAATTGCTAGTTGACCACAGTGCAGCAAGGCAAAAGGAAGGGGAAGAAGGTGACTTCAAAGGCATGTGTTGGGGATGGAAGACAATTGTCGCAAAAAAAAAAAACCCCAAAAACCAAAACCCAAAAACCAAAACAAACAAAAAAAACCCACCAACCATTGAAAAGATGGTGGTGGCCCCCAACTCCAAAAACAAGAATATTTAATAAACTTCCATACAAAAGCATGTGTTATGTGAATTGTCTAGCATCAATTCAAACGAAGCAGTCGTATTCCTTTCCTGAATGTACATGGGGCATAAACAAGCAGAGAGTCATAGAAGAGGCAAGGTAGGTGAGATAAGTATAAGGAGAAAGTTCCAGTCAGAGGAGATGTGGAGGAATTCGAGATTCTCAAAAGCTCTCAGGGATAGCACGGGGGTGGGGTAGGGGGGGGGACCTCCACTAAATGTAGGTCAAGCAGGGTTCTTTCAACTAGCAAAGAGGAAGGGAATTCCCATTAACATCTGGGTTTTTATAAGTAAAACAATGGCGAATACCCTTGTTAATTTACCAAAGGAACCAGAGCACCAGACAGCTGTTAAAAGCAGGGCCTCTGAATAACATGGACAGCTACCCAGGCTTACCGATCCCATTTCTCTCAAAGCAGGGAAACTCCATAGGAAAGTGTCATCCCTGATCTCTCTACTTTTGCCACAAAACCCAGCAAATCTCATCTACGCTTTTGGAATAAATGCATGTTTTATCTGTTCCTTGATTTGTGGTAACAATCCTATAAATATACATCCTAGTCTTTTGGCCTAACCCAGCCTCTAAATTCTTTTAATACTTTGTGATCAAATTTAAGATATGCATATATTTGTGGTTAATGGAAAGTTAACAAAGTGCCTCAAATTCCTGAAAAGGAAAGATAGATACAAGACCATTACATTTAAACTTTCCATTTAAATATTTTCTCCAGCAAATAAATTTCAGAGCAAAAGGTTAACTTGATAATTCAATAAAGAACATTCTATTTTCTCAGTGACCTGAGTGTTAATATAATTAATAATGCATCATTTTATTTCACACAATATATGGGAATTAACTTCCAATTTCATTATAATGTTTCATCAGGTGTAAACAGATGCAGATTAGATGGCTTTTA
The DNA here is from genome assembly GCA_002007465.1 of Ailurus styani. Taxonomy (NCBI): domain Eukaryota; kingdom Metazoa; phylum Chordata; class Mammalia; order Carnivora; family Ailuridae; genus Ailurus; species Ailurus styani. The sequence continues at coordinate 4,033,304 of LNAC01000106.1, forward strand.
TACATTACAGATAGAACTATGAAAAAATAATTTAGGTATTCTGGTAAGTAATCTTATGAAAGCTTATGGAAAGTAAAAATCTAATTTCTGAAAGAGGCAGACAAGAGACATGATTTTTAATAGACACTTTCAACAGGTTGCCCATATCTGGTATGCTATAAAATTGCTCACGGTTGCCTTTTATAGTTGCATTTGTCATATAGTGCTACTTAGGAAAGATAGACTATTTCAGACTAAATCTCTAATAGGAAATGATATACAGTTGTACCAAAGTATCTGGTATGGTTTTCCTTTTATTCAGATTTTAGCAACATTGTATTATTCAACCACAATCAGATCAATACCTCATTGAAACAGCTGCAGCCACAGAGAAAAACCTGTATTATTTTATGAGAAAAGACAAATTAGTACAGTAAATGCAAACTAGTGTTCTCATTTATAGATCTGGACTTTAAGCCTTAAGCAGTTCAATACTTCACTGAAGAAAAACAAAAGACAATTTCTATCCCACATTGAAAATTCTGGCCCTGAAAAAGATGGCAGGTACTGGGTCATCCCCAGCTATTTTCACATTGATGGTAGGAGCCTAAGTACATAAACAAAAACTCTAGATTTCACTCAAAAATAAGAATTACCAAATAAGGGGTAACTAGAAATGAAACACTGCTTTTGACATTGGGATGCAATTACATACGCACTGAAATGCTTTCTCTTTTGCACTGGTTGACGAGAGGATTTAGTGTGCTAATGTATTCAGGAGCACTTTGAGCTCTAAGTGGAAAAGCATGAAGAGAAAATTATTATTAGTATCCTTCTAGGAAGGAAATGTATGCACTCCAATTCAAGGGCTAAGACTAATACACAGAATTGTAAACTGCCACCACGGCAACTTCCGCTCCACGGCGGTAGCATTCTGTTGAAAATTCATTTCATAGTAAAATAAGAAGTATCTAGAGAAAGCTGTTAATCATAAAGGACTTTCTCATGAGCTTTAATATTTTATAGACAAAAGAATATGGAAAAATTCTAAATTGCAATGCGGTTTACTGGGTGAAAGATACTTAGCAATTAGGTTGTTACATCTGAACACTTTTACTTCATCTGTTATATGGTATGGAACATAAATGGCCATTTCAAATATTGAATTTCCATAAAATGCCAAGCTATTTGCCTGAATATATAATAATTCCTCAACATGCAAAGAGGAAGCCACTAGAGGGAAATCAAGGCCAGAAAGGTGTATATAGTACCGTGCTTTTTTTTTTAACTTTAAAGAGAAAAAAAATTGGAAAGTTATTTTTGAAAAGATGCAAAACTAACTCACTTAAGTCAGGCATGTAAATGAATAAGGTACATGTATTTCACATTTGAAAGTCTGATATGTTTAGGAAATTGAAGAATAAGCTCTGTGTTTAAAATATATAAATAAAGTATATCTCTGGAAATAAAAGCCAATAATTATTTTTCTGTAATACTCTGGTTTGTTAACATTTATCAGGGTTGTATTTTGTTCTGGTTTTTTAAAGGAGATAAAGAATAAGGAGAAGACTCAGGAAAAAAAATCAGAAGAAATCTTACAGAGATATAAAATAGTACCTTAAGGGAATGACTGGTATTATTTGAGCTTGAGATAAAGTAGCTAAATAAAAGTAAGATTAGACATTTGTTTTCTTTAGGATCTGAACTGAACTAGATGATTTCTTGAGATCCAATTTCCTTTTTCTGTGATCTATAAAACTACTTTCTTCTAAAGAAAATATAAGTATATATATGTTGTAAGTATGTATTATATATATGGACACATATATAGTTTGATAGGTGATATATAATTGACAACAAACATTAGCATTAATAACATTGCATATCACTTACACACATACACACATTCACTGTTTCTCAAAGTGTAGACCCACAATCACACAAATCAGAATCATCTGGTTACTTTTAAAATAAAGATCCCTGAATACTTCCCTTCAACCTAATGAATCAGAATCTTTGGTGGTAAGATTTGAGATTCTGTAGGTATAATAAGCATACAAGATGATGGGTATATGCACTGAATATGGAGAACCACTGACTTACAGGAAGACATTGGCATATTTTTTGTTGACTTTTAAAAAGGTCACCATACTATCACTAGCCTGAAAAGGAAAAAGAGCTTGGACAAGTGCGTGGAAGAGTTATGAGCCAGGATTGATAATCGTCTTCGGCTCACAATCTATTGACTACAGTTCTGCTCTATGGCCACACCCTACTTAAGGGTGTCTGGGAAATGTAGTGTCGCTGTATACTCAAGAAGAGGAGACATCAAGTCTCTGCCTAATTCTAATTGCATGGAAGATAGAGAAAAAAGATTCTTTTCCAATGTTTCACAGAATGTGGTTGATGTAATTCCTGGAATTTCCTCAATCCACCCTGACTGGATTAGAGTCCCTAGCAGTGGGGCCTATAACCAACTTTCTCATGGGACACCTGGGTGTCTCAATCAGTTGGCACCTGGGTGCCAACTCTTGATCTCAGGGTCATAAGTTCAAGCCCTGTGTTGGGCTCCATGTTGGGCATGGAGCCAACTTCAAAAAAAACAAAAACTTTGTCATGATATTCTCAGACATCCTGCAATTTGACAGTGGCTCTTAGCCAATGCTTCTCTCTCCCTCTCCCTCTATTATTGTCTCCCATGTTTTCTCCCAAGGGTAATTTTTAAAAATTTTCCTCCTGCTTTTCTAGAAAAAAAACAGCTGGGTGCCTGGGTGGCTCAGTGGGTTAAAGCCTCTGCCTTCGGCTCAGGTCATGATCTCATGGTCCTGGGATCGAGGCCCACATCGGGCTCCCTGCCTGGCAAGGAGCCTGCTTCCTCCTCTCTCTCTGCCTGTCTCTCAGCCTACTTGTGATCTCTCTCTCTCTAACAAATAAATAAATAAAATCTTAAAAAAGCAAAACAAAACACAGCCATTTTAAACATTATTTTGAGTACACGTTTTAATGAAGAGTTGTACCAGTGTTAATTCTTAAAATGAAGACTTTCTGCATATAGGCAATCTTAAATACCAAGTGAAGAAAGCTGTGCCCATGAGCTGATGCTGAGCACTTAAAACTTCTGTTGTGTTTCCTCCACAAAGGCCTTGCTTTGTGTGAGAGGGAGAATAGATTCAGAGTTGTAGCTGTTTCTGTTTTATGGACACAGACAAATACATATCTACATTAGCTATTTTTTCTACTCAAGAGCTCTTCTAAAACAAATGCTAATTTATTTTGTTTTTGTTTTTTGCTGAGGGATGATTCTGTAACTCTTTCTTTCTAAGATAAGGCACCTAACAGTCATTTGTTTACTTGGCCATTCCACGTACATTTGGTAAGCATAGGAACTATGTTGTAGTTCCTACAACATAAGATGTATACTGGATCTAGTAATTTCAATTACCTCTTGTCAAGACCAGTATCTTCAAAAATGACTAGAACAAACATGTAATGAAAAATTGGAACTCTCTGATGATATTTTTGGAAAAAGAAATCTCCAAGCTCACTAATTCTTCCAACCCCCTTCTTATTCAACCTGACATGAAATGCAGTGCAAGCGGGATTCCTAAGCAATACCATGAATTAATTAGGAAAGCATTTGTAACCTAAATCAGTTCAATATGTTTCAATAACCCATGAATGTTCTGAAACATGTTCAGGTGCCTTGAACTCCAAAATTTCTTTGTGAAAGCAGTAAGACAGACTAAATTCAAATTCTAACAAATATTGATGGAGAATCTACCAGCTGCCAGGTATCTGTCAGAGAATATATGCAGGTCCACAGCTCCCATGGGCCTAAATAAGTAATATATTTCTATGGTGCATTCATAATTACAGACTGAAATCCTTATTCAGATCTAGTTTTATTCAAAAAATATTATTTGTATGACAAAGGCAGTTGTATGAAAAATAGCATATTCTACATTTTCTTCCAAACATAACCCATTTATACCTTTATATAAATTACCCATAAAACTCCATTAAGAATCATTTTTTGCCAGCTATCATAATTTAAAGTATATCTACAATACTTTAATGAGTATAAAGATATCTTTATTTTATCTTTAAAATACTACTCGAGAAGTGGGGAGATCAATATACTAATTATATAATGAGAGAAAAAAGTTATGGGGTGTTCTTTGTTCGGTGGTTAAATAATGATGATACAAGTCTTTAACCAAATAGTATTAATTTGTTTCTATTAATCTACCTCACTAAGTGCTTTAATGTTCAAGGAATTTTTAATTAAAATAATGCTCACTGGCCATTAATTCATGCAATTAATACAGGAACACTACAAGTATTAATACATGTAAGGATCACAGAAGAAGCAAAACTTCTAATTACCATATTAAAAATGGAAAGTCATCCATTTTTAATCAAGGTTCTCCATCACATATAACAAAAATTTAATTAAAATTGCCCTTTTTGATTTTGCCCATTGTATATAAGTTGCTCCTACCTAGTGTCTACTCTTAGGTTATTCTATCACATTTGGTCAATTTGGCTGCACAATATTTTAAACTTTAAAGTGGCAAAAACAAAACTAACATGAAATTAAAGGAAATAAGATGAAAATAATGAAACTAGTTGTTCAAAACAGCTTGAAATACATATTAGACCAAGTAATGTTTACACATGCTTTTACATATCAACAAGAAAATGACAATCCAACAGAAGTTGTCAGAAAAAGAATTATGCTACAGCATTTCAGGGAAAAAAAATACGAATCAGACAACCTATATAGAATAAAATGCTCAACCTCTCTCAAAGTTAATTTCAAACAAAACAAAAAATTATCTAACATATTTGCAAACATGAAAATATCCCTAATATTTAAGTTTGTTTAGCACATGAAAATGTGATAACCTCATAAAATATTGGTGAGTATGAAAATATATACAATCACCTTGAAAGACAACTGGAAACATCTACCAAAAGTTCAAATTTACCCTTCAAATTTATAATTCCATTCTGGGATTTACTTTCGCATTTAGTCAAAGAACCTCACTAGATCTTGTCTGCCTGGGCCTATTTGCTTGTTTTCCCCTTTTTTTTTTTCCTCTCTTTCCTTACTCTGCCAGGGTACATTTTCAAATAGCTTTCTTGAAATAGGTGTGTGGGAGAAAGTTTCCTAGTTCCTAGCATATGTGAAAACATCTTTGTTTTGTCCTTCTAAGGGAAAAATTGTATCACTAAGATACATTCAAGGGTGAGATCATGTTCTTAAGTAGATGTAGATGATCAATCCAGTGGAACGTAGCAACTTCTACAGTGATTTTACTTCCTCATGGGGTTTGGAGGTACTTGTGATATGCAAAAATATTTGAGGAAAAGCTATTTTTAAAAGAAAGGATGAGAGAGACTTTACATAAGCAGGTAGCCCACCACTGAGATTTGGTCATTAAATTTAATGAAATTTAGGCAAATACTACCTACTGAAGGATAGCCATGTGCTCATAGGCAGAGATCACGGCTCCAGAATCTACATCTTTCTTTTCATTTTCTTCTAAGGTATGTTAACCCTTTGACTTCCCAGGGCCCCTCCTCTTCCAAAGTCCCACCTCTTCCTGTATTCTTTGGGGTACTATAATTTGTATCAGTCAGTTACCTCCCTTGCTGTCTAGGAGCTGACATCCAGAAGGTGTAAGAGAGGAAAAACAGAGCTTTCCTAATGGTGCTGCCTAAAGCTAAGCAAATGTGAATCTTCTATTAGGGCATTTTCTATAATGTATTACGTTACAAAGAATATCTCAATTCACAAGAGTTGCCTAAATTCACTGTCTCCAGTTTTTAAATTCAATCTCTTCCTCAATATACTCTAATCTGTTTTCACCCCCCCCCCATGTGCTTCACCAAAACAGCTCTATGGACAACTAATGATCTCCATTTTATTAAATTCAATGAATGTTATTATGATATTCTTCAACTTCTCAGCATAATAAGAAACTATAAGGGCGCCTGGGTGTCTCAGTGGGTTAAAGCCGCTGCCTTCGGCTCAGGTCATGATCCCAGGGTCCTGGGATCGAGGCCCACGTCGGGCTCTCTGCTCGGCAGGGAGCCTGCTTCCTCCTCTCTCCTCTCTCTCTGCCTGCCTCTCTGCCTACTTGTAATCTCTCTCTCTGTGTCAAATGAATAAATAAAATCTTTAAAAAAAAATAAGAAACTATAAAATTCAGCCTCTAATTGGAATTTTGTCTTGTCTCTGCCAGGAAAACACCCTATTTGCTGGTGTTCTGAATTATCTTCTATACCAGTTTCTTTGGGAGCTAATTCCACACGACTTAGTCGCAGAATCCTTGTTCATTATATACGTCTCTCTCCCCAGGTCAGTAGCTTTTAACCCTGGCTGCCCTTTAGATTTAACTTGGGAAAATTTAAAAATGAGATTTCCAGGGAATGGGGCCCATAAAGTGTTTTAAACTTCTCCAATGATCTTAATGTACAGCAAGATTTGGAAATCACTGGAGCTGGTGAATTCATCTATGCACATGCCTTCAATTCCTATTTGTACACTGACTCCTAGAGGACAGATGATTGATAGATAGAAAGATAGATAGATGATAGATAGATAGATAGATAGATAGATAGATAGATAGATAGATAGTGATAGTGATTAAGAGAGAGTGAGAGAGAGACAGACAGAATCTGAGGAAAGTATATCTGTCAGGATACACTCTCCTCAGATTACCTATCCCTGAAACCATGCCCCATAGGGTTAATGAAGTTAAAATTAGCAGCAAATTTAAAATTTGTTTTTTAGAGAAGTACTTCACCCTAATCAGCTACTGCATCTCTTCAGAAACCCACTAGCTGTCTCCACAGAAGTCTAGACTCAAGGTCCACTGATACAGTTCCAGCCCAGAAACAAGTAAGGCCCTGCATTCCTTATTAGAAGTAATGAGCCCAAGACCCCATCCAGTTGGTACTGGCTCTCAGAGCAAGCCCACAGCCCCTTCTCCTTGTACTAAGATAACCCCTTGAAATCAGGGGCTAAATTTTGCCTGGTTCTGATGTTAAGCCTCCACCCAAAATGAATAGGGGATATACGTTACATATGTTTGCTCAGTGCACATGCTCTGTCTTTCCTCATGAATAGTCATCAGTTTTCCCACCCTCTTCATCAATATGTATTCAATCTCAATCCCTGTGATTATAAAAATAAAAAATAAACAACAACAACAAAAAAAACCCTTGATCCCTCCCCCTTCAGGGAGGCAGAGGCAGATCTGAGGCTTGTCCTCCTGTCTTCTCCTTTGGCTGCCTCACCAATAAACTTTTTCCTAGCTGCATACTTGAGGTCTCAGTGATTGGCTTTGCGGTATGCTGGGCAGATAACTTGGGTTTAGTTACATCTCTGGATCTTGATCTATCTATCCCAGACCCATTCTCAGAGCTCTAGCCTCTTTAAGACCTTCACACTTTTTTTTCCCAAGGAGGCTTATAGACATTTTTTTCCTATTTGCCCCCATGAAATTTTAATACTATATATTCTGTTTATGCACTATATTCATTTCTGTGCTTTGCATATAAAAAGAGTAAGATATTCTTCACTACCTAAAAAATAGTTTTCTCTCCTCTGGGGTTGATATCAACCCCCTGAGACTATATGGATAAAATGGATCTTGGGAATTTTAAATTTTGCAAACATCACTGTTTCTTCTCAAGTAAGATCCCTCTAAGAATTTTTACATATCAGTAAATGTTGCTGACATTCAATTAGCTACAAAAGCCAAACACCTGGAAGGCATCCTTGCCATCTCCTGCTCCCCAGCTTCTTTGCCAAACCACACAATCCTTTCTGTCCTACTTCCTGAAGATCTCAGGAATTTGCCTACATTTTGCCACCTCCCTTTCCACTGTCCTAACATACCATTGCCTGCCTACTGTCAACAGAGTGACTTTTGGCCTTGATACCTTGAAGAATGAGTATGATTCAGACAGGCAGAGAAGCGTACAGTATTTGGACACAACTGCGTATGTTCAGATATGGAAACAGGAGTTTAAGTGGTTTAATAGGAGATGGTGCAGACAAAAGATAATTGAGAAAGAGGGTAAATTAAGTCACCACATTTAGAAAATATTTAAGTTTTTCTAGTTCTTAACTCAATATCTACATAGAATCTTATTAGTCATTTTGTTTTGTTTGATTATTACATTTTCCCAAATATCCTCTTTATAATTCCCAGTACTACCTCAGATGATGTTTTCAAGGCAAAACCATGTTATTTTCTGTGTAAATTATTTTTTTAATTCATCTCTAACATTTCAGTGTAATCAACATTTATTCCACATACCATTTCAAATACCAATTCTAGATTACTTATATAAAAATTCATTCGAACTGAAGTACCATATTGACATCTCCCGCAAATTGGCTTATGTGCTAGACATTGCATGTAATTAAGAAAAAGAAGACACCATGGTCCATATTTTCAAGGAGCTTATATTCTCTTGCAGGAGATATGATTAAAAACATAAACTTAACAGCAAACAGTATAAGATAGGATCCTACTAAGTACAACGAGAGAGTTGAACAGTGAGGAAACCAGTGGATTATAAGGGAACTGGTGGTTAGAAAACAAGATGACAGAGAAGATAAGGCTTGGCTTGGGGTCATCAAAAATGCCTAGGAATTGGGCCCTGGATATATACCAGAGAGACAGACATTTTGGTTAAAGGATAATTGTAAACAAAGGCATAGATGTTAGAATGAGCATCATTAATTCATCTGAATTCCAGAATCTTAAGCTCATTAGAGGGAACAGGAGTGCATTTAGAGGAATAGGAAATAAATTCAGCTAAATTAGAGGCAACCATATTGTAGAGGGTTTGGAAAGAGAAGTTTATTTTTTTTTTAAGATTTTATTTATTTATTTGACACAGAGAGATCAGATCACAAGTAGGCTGAGAGACAGGCAGAGAGAGAGGAGGAAGCAGGATCCCTGCTGAGCAGAGAGCCCGATGTGGGCCTCAATCCCAGGACCCTGAGATCATGACCTGAGCCAAAGGCAGAGGCTTTAACCCACAGAGCTACCCAGGCGCCCTGGAAAGAGAAGTTTAAATCTGATATACAGAAAAGAGTCACTCAGGAGACCCGTACAAGAGAAAGCAGTAATCTGGCAGGCTCAAAAGACAATAGAGCAAGAAAGCCTTGAGTCCAAGATGTTGTTATGATAAACTGGTTTGTCATGGTAGCTGGAAAGAAGAAAAAGAAATAGACTTGAGAAAAATAAGAAGAGATTTTCATCAGCAGATATGCAAATCAATTCTTGCTAATAGGAATTAGCAATTAGCATGGTAGAAAAGTCATAGATTCTAAAGCACTATCTGAATCTTTCCTAGATCCACTACTCATTATCTGGATAATATTTGCCTCTGCCTATTTAAACTCCCTGAATCTTAAATAAATGTGTTTACCTATAGTATTTCAGTAAAAAAAAAAAAAAAAAAAGCATGCAAAATTTCTAGTTGAGGTTCCATAAGACACAAGAAATGTTTTGTTTTCCTAATAAAAAAACTTAATTATTTTTGACTATGAACATTATTCACCATGGAAATCAATTACATACCTTCTGTCAACTGCAAATTTCCTACATACTATTTACTTTACTTCAGTTTTCACTTTTATTATAGTTCTCAATTTGATAGGGCATTCTTGATGGTAATTTTGAAATTGGAAAATGAAAAATCCTAAAAGTAGTATCATACTGTTTAACGAAGACTAATTATATATTTTACTTATCTATGTTTCTTTATTGTTTTGTATTTTCCTCAGATTCACTAGAGTATAGTGTAATTTTTGTTATATATCATTCACACATTTTATATTACCTTTTAATTGTTATTGATTAATTGAAAAATTTAAAAAGCATATTTCCTTTACTGTTTTCAGGACTTTGATATTGCCTTCTATTCCTTAGGTAAATTGCACTTAACATTTTTCTAATATAATAAGAATATGCTTCCTCACCCTTTCCCCAGTAGTTGTACTGGATTTAAGAGGCTTCTCATATGCCTGTTGTAGGCCTCAGTTAAGATTCTGTTGCATTGCATTAGAGTTCACAGAGATTATTCAAATTACCCTACTTGATCTTACTTAATCACCTCAGTGAGAATGGAAGATAGCATGTTTTGTTTTCCAAATAGCTATACTTTGCTGCAGAAGACAATTCCATATATCAATTAGTTATGCCTCAGTGGCTTCTGAGTTTATTTAAAAATCAGTTTATATTGTTCTCCCAATCTTAAGATCTGACCTAGAATTACCAATCCTTTCATCAGAAATTATTTGAAATATGGAATTTAATAAAATAAGAAGCAAATGATATTAAATCATTGTCTCATCACCAAAACTTACCAACAGTTAATATCCTTCCTTATGGAAAACATATTAATATCTAGTCACCATCATTAGTAACAACTATAAACAGAAAAATGTTAAAAAATAAACAAGGTAAAGATCTAAAAATAATGTCTTACTTATGTATGTAACACTTCCTTTTTGCAATATATAACTGCTTAGATCAGGGAGATAAAAATGGTTCTTGATCACTTGCATTTTGAACAAAATGCCAAGTTTAACTCCTTCTGGCATCTCATCCAATACTTTTGTGTACTCTAGGATAAAAGAGGCTAAAATCTACATTGTCAAGACTCAGTTACAGCTACATCTCTGAGAATGACTTCGATCTGACAGTCATTTGCAACATTTTTATTTGGATTTGAATTAAGGTTAGAGATGGAGGCAATTGCTTGACCACAGGTATTTTCAGCTGATATAGTTTGAAAAGTATGGCAGGACAATTTCCTGATCTCTGAATCTCAGCTAAGTCCAATAAGAAGTGACCGTTTTCCTATTTCTTAGCTTTCTGATAATGACAATTGACAGAATACATGGAGGACCTGCTCTATACTAATCACTCCAGTACCAACCCAGAGCCTAGTCCTTCAGCTCTTCCAGCTACTTTATAATTGTGTATTTCCTTATTTTTAAATCATTTCTTCTTAAAATTGCTAGGCTGGTTTCAATGATCTGAAGTTGACTTCTACCTGATGCATTCACCAAACCCAGGAGGAGCCTAGATAATAAGACAAGCATTGGCTGACCCTGTGACTCACTTCTTCTCCTGAAAAAAGCATGGAGAGATCTTGCCTTCCCCACAACATCCCTCTGGTCTCCACGTCAGTAATATCTTCAGACCTATCTTTGGATTAAAGGTGCAATTTCAGGGGTCCTTTACCCTCAAAACCCTTCACTACACATTTTGTAATTCCAAAAAAATATATTTAAGCAAGGCTAGAACCTTATATTGCCACAATTAAAACTTAAAAACCGAACTTAAGGTGTGAATTTTGGTAAAGTATGTATTTGGTTTATAAGCTATTTGTTTTGGCTTATGATTACACAAAGGAAAAACTAATGATTGCCCATATTTATTTTCCCTCCCTTATGGCATGAGAAGAGGTATTCAAAGAAAGAGGAGGTTTTCTAAAACCCAGAGGAAGAAGTCACCAGAGATGGAAGATGTTGAAAAGTGCCATAAAGATCAATGGAGAGCTGATTAATAACTTGTTAGTTTTGCCTACAGGAAATACCGTTCAGTTTAAAAGTGATGGGTTATTGCTATGAGCTGAAAGACTGAGGAATGAGTCCCAGGATAGGCTTGCCTGGTAGGAAATAAAAGGGACTGAAGGAAAGGTGAAAATGCATCAAAAATTAATGTCATATTTTACAGTTGGGCTGTTGCCAGCACTACTCTCCAAGGAATTATGGTGAAAACCTCAAATATATCCATAAGCTAGTTTGAGCACCTTAATGTGCTTTTGTCCTATAATTCTGATTAAGAATTATTTTATTATTAAGATATTCTTTAAGATGAAAGCATGTGATTCTTACAAACATCTTGTTTCTTTAGTATATTATAGGGCTGAGCTTAAAGAAGAAAAATAGACTAAATATGTATATATAGCAAGGCATCTTCAATAAGTGATTCTTCTTTTTTAAAATTATTTTTTAAAGATTTTATTTATTTATTTGAGAGAGAGAGAGAGAGATTACAAGTAGGCAGAGAGGCAGGCAGAGTGAGAGGAGGAAGCAGGCTCCCCGCTGAGCAAGGAGCCCCATGTGGGCCTCAATCCCAGGACCCTGAGATCATGACCTGAGCCGAAGGCAGAGGCTTTAACCCACTGGGCCACCCAGGTGCCCAATAAGTGACTCTTCTTACTTCACTAAAAAAAATAAATGTGTTGACTTGTGATATACCTAGACTTAAATCATTAAAATTAGGTTTCTTTCTTTTTTCCTCCCACAAGGAATTGACATGTAAGAAAACTTTGAGTTCTTTTCAAACCAGTATTTCAAAAGCTACTTTCCTAGCTGAAATCTAGATTTGGCTTTGCAGATTCAACCAGTGACTTCAAAGATAGCTCTAAATTTGACCCAATATGTTTTCCTGTCTTTAGATATGCTGTAAAGCATCTAAGATTAGTGGGAAACATGAACAAAAAGGTCTTGGGTCCTGAAAACATCAATAAGGGCAGTCAGCCAATTGAAGCTGGCAGTGGTTGGCCATGGTGTTAGTCAAATAAATTGCCAAGGGCAAAGAGCTGATGGATGGAATAGTGTTTGGCATATGGTTATGTGCCTGAATGGTTAAGATCCACTTCCCCAACCCCTTCTATTCTGTTCTATGCATATATTCTAAAACTGATGACAAAAGATATAAAAAGAATTTTTCCTACTTGGAAAACTAGGAGACAATAATTACTAGCTGACATACTAGCAATGAACAAATAATAGATTTCACTGCACTCAAAATGCCCTTATTCTGTCCTAACATCAATTCTTGATTTCCTCTGAGATATACATGGCCAAGTTGGTTCATGGGCTCATCAATGAGCAATGAGGGGGACTGGAGAAGTTCATTATAATTACAGTGTCCAGATAAGAGACAGAAGGAGGAGAAGGTAGATGTGGCCAGGAGAGAGATGCCATTTACAAAGGCTAATTACTACCTCAGCATTCCAAGACACCCTGCAATGGCAGCATACACTGCCAAGAAAAAAAAAAAAGGTCTAAGTTTGTGGACATTATGTATATATCATGTATATGTAATATATAATATAGGTTACCATACAAACAAAAATTACATATTGTACAGCTAGTACTTAACAGTGAGGGCTCTGTAAACTTAGTTTCAGTCAGACTGTACCTCTTGCTATGTGGCATGGTACAGGTTACTTAACTTGTCTATATTACAATTCCATTGACTGTAGATTTAATAATAATAACTATATCATATGATTGTTCTAAGAATTAAATGAGATGCAATTTGTTAGGCACATATAAAGACAATAGAAATGTGTTTTCTTATGATTGTCATCCTTGCTGTCATTGCGTTGTACAAATTATTAGAGTGGTATGATTTCAAGTTAGAGTAAATTTATTCTTAATTATGTCAATGTTATTCCTTTACTTAGAGTCTCCTCAATTATTCCTTTACTTAGAGTCTCCTCAACCAGTTGCTCTTTTCTCATGTTTCTTCCATACTCGTTATTCAACTCATGAGGGTGTCCTTTGTGTATATAGTATATACTATCCCCGGGCAAAATGCACAGTTGTCCTACGCTCATCTCATGGTGCACTCTCTCGTGTTCTACTCACAGAAACACGCAAGGGTCTCCTATAAACAGCCTTGCTGTAATCAAAGCTAAGGCCCTTATCAGAAACCAACATAATCAACAAACCAACCTTTTTGCTAAGTTGAGATACATTTCAACTTTAAAGTTAAGATAGATTTCTAAAGGAAAGGTAAAACTAAATATGTAATTCAGTAATTCATTAATGTGTGACAAATCATCCAAAATTTTGTTATTTCCCATGGTTCTGTGTGTTAGGTGAGTTCGGCTGAGGGGTTGTTCTATTCCAAGTGGCACTGGCTGGAATTACACATCTGGGTGCATTTTACTTCGCTGCAGGGATGCGGCGAGAAGCACTAAAGGGCCTCACCCACATATCTGGGGCCCACCTAATTCCTTCTTGTGGCCTCTTTTTCTGCACATGACTAGTTTGGTCTTCTGACAGCATGGTGGTATCAGGGTAGAGATACCACTGAATGTGGACCATTCAGTCTAACTAGTATAACTTTGTTCAACCAACTGCTCATTATGAACCACACACCGACCCAAACAATTGGCGTATGAAGGTGAACGAAAGAAGTGAGAGAATTCACTCTTACAATATTTTTAGGGGAATGTATAAAACATATCATTTTAGAACAACATGTGATAATTTGGGTAAGGGCAAAATACCACCGTAAGTGAGAGGGGAAGCTCGACACTCGGACTGAGCCGGCAAAACGGCCAGTGAGGCTCTCCAGCCTCGATGCCATTGGACTGTGTCACAAAAAGAGAAAGAAGAAGAAAACATCAGTCAAGATAGCGGTGACAGCAAGATCAAAGACTAAAACTCTGTGAGAGCGCAGGGGACACAAGGCTCTAGAGGGGGCCAGGGGCGGGCCCTGCATGGGGTGGGGGGGCAGTGTCAAATATGAGACACAGAGAAGCTAGACCTAAGTTTTGGCAAAAAAAAAAAAAAAAAGAGAGAGAGAGAGAAAGAGAGAGAGAGAGAAAAACAGGGTACAAAATTGAAGAATTTAAGGTCCCAGAAGTTTCTTATTTTTATTTTTGTTCCTGCTGGTGGTTAGTGATTTTTTTTTTTAAGTTGAATTAAATATTCTGATGGGCTGAGAAGAAGGAACCTAGAAGGAAATAAAGTTTCAGGATTTTCATTAATCATTTCTTATGCACCTTCTGAGCCCATCAGCCTCATCGACATCACGGGCCCTTGGCCCCCTGCTCAGCCAGAGCCGCCAATTCAGTGACTGACCCTGAGTGGGCTCACAGGGCCCTTGTGCCTCAGACCTACACCAAATCTCTGGTTCTTCTCATTGCATCTCAGATGAAGCACAAGTATGGGATTTCACTTCCCAGGAGACTACCTAAAAGGCCAGGTGGTCCAAGTGTGTTAATATCAGTACACTGATGGGAATTGGGAGGAAGGAGGACACCAACAGGTAGGTTTTCTCTGCATGTTCTGTGATGAATATTCCCCCAGGGGTACATTTTCTGTACATCCTCTCTGGAGAGATCTCATTTGGCTATGATCTAGTGTGTCACTCTGGGAGCCAACTGTGTAACGTCCTCTCATTCCACCTGGCCTCACTTTCTACTTCCTTGGCTCTGAGATTACACATCTCAATAACCACACTACCACATAAGTCTTACTTAATGTTCTGTTTTCTAGTAAACCTCAAGCAAGACAAAAACAGAATCCGTAGCCGAGATAAGGCATGTATATATTCCTTGTCTCATTCATTGCAACAAATACTTACTGAATGCTGATTAGCTCATTAGGTCAGACATTTAAGCTAGCTATTTGAATTATGTAAATGAATCACAAAGAGTCCCGACCCTCAAGACACTGTGAGAAGGGAGACAGGTATAAAAACAAGTAGGTAGGGCGCCTGGGTGGCTCAGTGGGTTAAAGCCTCTGCTTTCGGCTCAGGTCATGATCTCAGGGTCCTGGGATCGAGGCCCGCATCGGGCTCCCTGCTCGGCGGGGAGCCTGCTTCCCCCTCTCTCTCTCTCTGCCTGCCTCTCTGCCTCCTTGTGATCTCTCTCCCTCTGTGAAATAAATAAATAAAATCTTAAAAAAATAAAATAAATAAATAAATTAAAACAAGTAGGTAAAAGAAGTATTCTTCAGGTTAAGAAAAAAATATGAATGCAGGAGCATGGACTTGCAAAGGGAGAGGGGTCAGTTCAATTCAGGGTGTGTGCAGGTGTGTGTGTATGTGGTGGGGAAGGTCAGAAAATAAGAGGGGAGAAATCAATATTTGCCCAAACAAGATAACTGCTGAGCCAAATTTTAAAACGTGATTCAGGAGCACAGGAGGGTGACAAAAACTAAAGGAGTTTGTGACCATTCAAAGAGTCATGCAAGAATTTACTAAAGGGAACTCTTTGAGCACAGAGAAACAGAAAGTGACAAAGACAAGAAAGGGTCAGAGAAAATCTCCAGAAACAATGACAAAACAAGGAATAAAAAGGCAATAAATACCTATCTACAATAATTACTTTGAATGTAAATGGACTAAATGCTCCAATCAAAAGACACAGAATATCAGAATGGATCAAACAACAACAACAAACAAACAGTAACAAGACCTATCTGTATGCTGCCTACAACAGACACATTTTAGACCTGACGCCACAGTAGATTGAAAGTGAGGGGGTGGAGAAACATCATGCAGGTGGATGTCAGAAGAGAGAGTAGTAATACTTAATGCTGGACAAACTAGACACTTTAGTGCTTATATTGTTTTTATCCTGCTTTGGTATCAGGGTAGTGCTGGCCCCATGAAATGATTTTGAATGCGTCCCCTCTCTTCCATTATTTGTAAAATTTTGATTGAGTGTCATTAATTGGGGTGCCTGGGTGGCTCAGTTGGTTAAGCGACTGCCTTCGGCTCAGGTCATGGTCCCAGAGTCCCAGGATCTAGTCCCGCATCAGGCTCCCAGCTCCATGGGGGTCTGCTTCTCCCTCTGACCTTCTCCCCTCTCGTGCTCTCTCTCTCACTCTCTCTCTCTCTCTCTCTCTCTCCCTCTCTCAAATAAATAAATAAAAAATCTAAAAAAAAAAAAAGAGTGTCATTATTTTTTTAAATGTTTGGTAGAATTCACCAATGATACCAGGTGATCTTGGGCTTTTCTGTGCTGGGCGAATTTTGATTTTTTTTTTTTTAAGATTTTATTTATTTATTTGACAGAGAGAGAGAGAGAGAGAGAGAGAGAGAGAGAGAGAGATTACAAGTAGGCAGAGAGGCAGGCAGAGAGACAAGGAGAGGAGGAAGCAGGCTCCCTGCTGAGCAGAGAGCCCAATGCAGGCCTAGATCCCAGGACGCTGAGATCATGACCTGAGCCAAAAGCAGAGGCTTTAACCCACTGAGCCACCCAGGCGTCAGGAATTTTGATTTCTAATTCAACTTTCACTCTTCTTACTCTTCTAAGATTCCCTATCTCTTGAATTCAGGATTCATGATTCAATCTTGCTAAGTTGCGAGCTTTTAGGAATTTATCTGCTTTGGGTTTTTTTCTAAGATATCTGATTTGTCAGTATATAATTTTTTATATAATCTGTTATCACACTGTCTACTTCTGTGGTGTCGGTTGTACTGTTTTCTCTTTCATTTCTCATTTTGGTTTTTGAGTCTTCCCTCTATTTTTCTTGGTGTAGTTAAAGCATTGCCAATTTTATTTATATTTTTGGAAAAACTGGTCATTACTTTCAATGTTAACGTTATTGTTTATTCTGTTATCTATTTTATTTCTGACTTTTCTTTGTTATTTCCTTCCTCTACTGAATTTCAGCTAACTTTCTTGTGGTGGAATGCTAAGGTTTTTATTTGAACTTTTTGTCTTAAGACAAGCATTTATAACATAAATTTCACCCTAACATTGCTTTTGCTACATTCCATTGGTTTTGGAATATTGTGTTTTATCTTTTGTTTTGAGACGTATTTTGGTTTGCCATTTGATTTCTTCTTTAGCCCATTGCTTGTGCAGTAGTATGTTAATATTTATATATTAAATTTATAATATTTACATGGTAGATTTTCCAGCTTCCTTTCATTGTTGATCTTTAATTTTCTACCATTGTCATTGGAAAATATAATTGGTATGATTTCAGTCTTCTTAAGTTTGTAATATTTGTTATGTCCCTTTTTATGTGATTTACCCAGAGGACTCTTCTGTGTGTACTTGAAGATAACTTGTATTCTATTTTTCTTGAATGGTATGTTTTATATACCTTTTAGAACCATGTATTCTGAACTATACTTCAAATAAATGTTCTTCTTAAAAATAGTAATAACTTTAACTGAGGGTACTCATTTAAAATAAAGCCTATCAGAGGAGAGGTGGTGAGAAAGGTTGGGTGAAATTGGTATTGGGAATTAAGAGTATGTTTATCATCATGAGCACCAAGTAACATATATAATTGTGAAATCACTATATCACCTTAAACTAACATAGCACTGTACGTTAACTATACTGGAATTAAGATTAAAAAAATTAAAAAATTAATAAATGAGGGACACCAGGGTGGCTCAGTCAGTTAAGCATCTGCCTTTGGCTCAGTTCATGATCCCAGGGTCCTGGGATTGAGTCCTGGGGCAGGATCCCTGCCTTCTGCCCCTCACCCCATTGTGTGTTTTTTCTCTCTCTCTCTAATAAATAAATCTTTTTTTTAAGGGAAAAAATAAAAAATAAAACAATGGGGCACCTGGTGGCGCATTCGTTAAGTGCCTACCTTTGGCTCAGGTCATGATCCCAGAGTTCTGGGATCGAACCCTACGTCGGGCTCCTTGGTCTGCAGGAAAGCCTGCTTCTCCCTCTCTCACTCCTCCTGGTTGTATTCCCTCTTTCACTGTGCCTCTCTCTGGCAAATATATAAATAAAATCTAAATAAAATAAAATTAAAATAAAATAAAAGCACGATTCAGTCATTATGTTGTACACCTGAAACTAATGCAACATTATATGTCAACTATACATTAGTTGAAAAAAAATAAAAAGAAAATGTGATTCAGTATAAAAAGCCTCAGAGATAAAGGAGATGTAGTCTTACCCTTNGCACGATTCAGTCATTATGTTGTACACCTGAAACTAATGCAACATTATATGTCAACTATACATTAGTTGAAAAAAAATAAAAAGAAAATGTGATTCAGTATAAAAAGCCTCAGAGATAAAGGAGATGTAGTCTTACCCTTCAGACACCTATAGTCCAGTGACGTAGACAGGCAGATGGTGATGATTTTTCATGAAATTTGCAACACTGGTCTTCCTCTTCTAACCGCCAAGCCTGAGGATGCCTCCAGAATGTGCACTGGCTTTTCCCTCTGCTTGCAAGTTCTGCTGCCTAATCCTGATATGATCTGCTCCCTAAGCTACCTCATCTCACTTTCTACCAAATCATCTTGTTTTATTGTTGTAGAGTTGTATAGCAACAACGACTATGTGAAATTGCCTTTTTTATTGTTTGGCTTATTTCCTGTTTCCAACCATTAAAACGTAAGCTCCATGAAAAATGGGAATTTGTTTGTCTTACTCCTCAGTGTAACTCCAATGCTTGACACATAGTGTTCAATGATTACCTGCTGAATGAATGAAGTCTTTTAAAATGACAAAATAATTACAAATTGAGATTCAAGCTATGAACGGGCAGAGCAAAAGCTAGAAAGACAATAGCCTTTTCTGGAAGACAAGGGAAAGATTCTCTGAGGAAGGGTTTCTTCCCTCAGCTAAGATCAGGGAAAATAAGCATTAAGGAAGCCAAGAAGTAGAAAGCAGAGGAGCAGGAGTATCAGAGAATTCTAGGGAGAGGGAACAGCATGCAAAAGCCATGAGCTGGGAGGCAGCATAATGCATTCCAGAATCTGAAAGGAGATAGGTTTGGCTGGGGTGTAATAAGCAAGGGAGAGGTAGGATGAGATGAATCTGGAGGGAGAGGTAAGGATCAGGCTGCTAAAGGGTCTCATGAGATACTACGGGTTTTTTCCTATGAAGTCATACTCTGACTGCCATGAGACGTAGGCTGATGAGTGAGACTACTGCACTGGTCCAGGTGTGAGACACGCAATGACACAGGAGCGACCACAAAGTAAAAAGTGGTGTGGGGTAGTGATGATACAATTAGCAGTATCAAGGAGGAAAGGATAAAAAAACATGCTAATGTATACACCCAAGAATAAAGAACACCATGGTCTCATTTAGTAGTTGGCATCTGCTGAGTGCAAGGGGAGAGGTTAGGCCAGTTTACAAAAATAAACGGATAAAGACCAAAACAAAAATTTCTCTGGCTGGGAAATTTTTATTTTCTCCTAACCAATGCCACATGGCGATTACAGGTGATTATGTAGTTTATAAAAATAATAGAAGTAATATAATGAGAAATGTATGAGAAATGATTTTCAGACCCATGGAGCAACTTGTCACCCAGAACATTCTATGACTTCCAGTTTCTGCGTACCTACCATTCATAATGTCGGTTTCTAGGTTTGTTGGGCTTAAGTTACCATTCTATCTTCTGTGTTTTCCATCATTATTCTTGGGTCATTGGCCTTGTCATGAGTAATTAGATGCTCTACAATCAGTGGGACAATTATATCCCTTGGCTCGATGATGAGGTCCTCAAGGGCCTTTCATTTTTTGCATTCCTAATGCCAGACATGGTGCCTTGAATCTATGAAGACTTTAGGGTTTTGTTTTTTTTCAAATTTATGAAGATCCAGAGGGACTGACTAATCCTGAAGAAGATTATGAATGATCAAAAATATTTAAAATACAGGCCACATAATTTTTTATTACATGTCTTTTCATCCACTTCTCTGAAAGCACATAATTCAACCTAAATGTTATATTAAACAGAATTTTTGATTTTGTAAAACATACCATTCGCCAGTTATGCCAGACAGAAGTCTGCTATAGAATCAATGGTTTAAGTGTGTGAGTGAGATTGGCTAAGGAGATGGGGTAGTGTTGGGACACAGCCCTTACTTAACATTTCTCCTCCCCAGGCCACCGCTGGCTCTCCCCCAAAGCACCATGCTGTGTCTTTTTCTTGTACCCCAGATTCTAGTCTTTCCCCTGAAAATACCCAGGGGATACCATGTTGGCCCCTGGGACACTTTGCTTCTGTTGGCGATGAAGTATACTCTACCCAACTCAGATTCTGCTAAGAATAAAATGAAAATTTTTTTTATTCCAAAGCATACTGAAAATGTAAAGAATGAGTAAAGAGTTAAGATACAAGGAGCATTGCTATTGTAGCAAAATTATTCTAGAGACTATGGATATCAAAGATTTTAGGAACACAGTGGGAAACTGACAGATACACAGGAGAGATCAATAACACCCATACAAAGAAAAATACTTAGTGGCTTCTTATCTCTGTTAAGGATAAAGTCTAATATCCTTAGCATCATATGCTAAATGCCTTACAGTTTGATATTAACTGGTATCTGCACTATCCAGGTTCCAGGCTCCACGCCCTTTTGCAATCTGACTTAAATGACTTTACTTAGTAAAACACACACACACACAACAACAACAACTCTTCACCAGCGAATTCCTCTGTCAAGTGTACTGTTCTCTCTTTTTTGAAGCCTTCTGGTCCCACCTTTTTCTTTAATTTCAGGGGACTCTGTATCTACCACATACACTATGAGAGTAGTAAAATTAACGAGATCATTTAATAGTGTCTGGTCTAGAACTACTACTTAACACGGAAACTATCCATGTTAAAATGTGTTGTTTTTCATGTGCAGAATTTATCCTTCAGTAGACTGAGATTCCCATAGGGATGGGTGGCATCTCGTTCAACTGTGTGTTCCCTGGAGCTTAAAACAATGTCTGCAACACTCTGGTGCTTTAATAAATATTTGTTTTTTTAAAAAAGAAAGAAGCTGTAAATAAGGTAAAGACCTACTTTAAACCAAAGCAGTCAGCATCCTAGACAGGAATTTAGTGTAAATGACTAGTGTGACTCTATGATCGACTCTGACCAACTTTCATTTCTGCCTGGAATAAATAACTTACTTTGAATATGGAATGAGAAGCACAAACGTGTGTAACCCAAAACAACATTTTATAATCAGTATTCCGATGCTATTTTTTAAACTGGCATTTGGGAAAATGTCAACTAAAAACCAGAAAATTTTCTGAAGGCCCATTGTTTTAGACAAATTAAATATTCTGATTCCTTTACATCTCCTGTTAGTTAATAAAGTCACTCAGATATTTCTTTCATTTGTGTCTTCCTATTTATATGCATCAGGTTTCTTTTCTCCCTCCCTTTTCATTTTTCTTTTGTTAACATAATTCTTTCCAAAAGCAATCCAATTATTTCAGACACAGGCCTATAAATATGAAGCTTATATTCTCATAACTTAATAATCCTACTGAGAAAGAGTTCACATGAACTTTGGGTAATTTCCTCTTATCCAATTAAGGAGATTATT
This sequence comes from Ailurus styani, assembly GCA_002007465.1. NCBI lineage: Eukaryota > Metazoa > Chordata > Mammalia > Carnivora > Ailuridae > Ailurus > Ailurus styani. The sequence continues at coordinate 4,055,407 of LNAC01000106.1, forward strand.
TATTTCCGAACATGGAAAATAAAAAAAATTTGAAGCCAAGGAATTCCAAACATAATTTTGCTACTCACCATAGTATGCATAAATATACTCAAATAAAGTTCACTTTAATTCACTTTTTATACAGCAATAAATATATCACTTGCAGTACTTTATGGGAAATACAAAGTATATTCCAATATTAAGCAAATAATAAAAATACAAATATTAAATCTGATGCCACATGTATACATTGCAAGCTTAATTCTATGCCTACTTTTGTATTTGTTCAAAGTAAAAATTGTCAAATATACCATTATCCTCCAGAATATTTTACACTGTAATAATCTAAAGCCAAATCTCACTGTGCAAGAGAATTTTCTATCAGATCAAATCTGATAAACTTTGACTTTCCAAATAACAATGTAGAATAAATAATTGTATCTGAGGAAAACAGTGTAATCAGATTTTTAAAAAAATATGGACATAAGACAACACTACAGAGTTTGTACATAAAACATCAAATAGGGAGCCTGGGTGGCTCAGTGGGTTAAAGCCTCTGCTTTCGGCTCAGGTCATGATCTCAGCGTCCTGGGATCTAGGCCCTCATCCATCTCTCTGCTCAGCAGGGAGCCTGCTTCCTCCTCTCCCTGTCTCTCTGTCTCTCTGCCTACTTGTAATCTCTCTCTCTGTGTCAAATAAATAAATAAAATCTTTAAAAAAAACATCAAATATTAATCTTCTTCTATAGTTCTACATATTTATAAGTTACTGGTTTTTTTCAATAGAGAAATTTACATTCCTGGTCCTATAACTCTATTTTTTGGAGGTAGACCAGGAAACTTAGTTTGCTATTTAAAAATAATGCAATGAATTAAAAAAAATATATTCTTTTGACCGTAAGCACATTTTTATCTGATCATTCAAATATCTTCTGTAATATTAGTTTACTTACTAGATATTATTTTACACCTAAATAAAACTATATTTGCATGTGCACATATGGCTACATATGTAAATGTCTCCTTGGGATCTTAGTTGCATATAGCTACTTCTAAAGATATTTTTGGATGCACCTGGGTGGCTTAGTACGGTTAAAGCCTCTGCCTTGGGCTCAGGTCATGAGCTCAGGGTCCTGGGATTGAGCCCCACATGGGGTTCTCTGCTCAGCAGGGAGCCTGCTTCCTCCTCTCTCTCTGCCTGCCTGCCTCTCTGCCTACTTGTAATCTCTCTTTGCCAAATAAATAAAATCTTAAAAAAAATAAAATCTTTAAAAAAAGATATTTTTGTCTTAGTAGATCTGATGATTTATAAACAATTTTACAAATTGTTACATCAAAATTATCAGATCTAAATGAAAATATTTATATGTCTATAAATTATGGTGCCAACTGTTATTCAAACTAATGAGAGAGAACATTAAAGGAAAGAGTATTGTTATTCCTCAACTAAAATTTTGCTGTCATGTCCTCTCACAAAAATGGACTCAACTAACTACAGTATTAATGCCTGATAATATTACCAGTGAGAGGAAAGTCTGTGCCCTTTTATTCAAAATATGGCTTATATTAACTTTTGCAAGACAGGTGTAAAGATGGCCTGACCCAACTTTTTGTGCTTAATTCATTGATTTTTGTAAATCATCGAGTTGTTTTGCAATATTTACAGATAAAACACCACTCCTAAATATGATCTAAACAGAAACATACCACACATGTATATACACATGTGCACACACACGTGCGCGTGCTCCTGACATAACATCCCCACACACCCCACGTCTATTGACAGAAGAGTGCTGACTGAAAATAAACTCAATCAAGTTCATCTGCTTACTGGACAAATGGCCCAATAGAAGCAAATATATACTTATGTGACAATATTTAATGCTTTCACAAAACTGTTCATTTATATATCTATCCTTAGACATTCAGGAAATATATATAAGTCTTCCCATTAATAATCTCTGTCTCAAGCTGTTTTATTTCCCGAAAGCACCATTGACATAATGGCTACCTTACAGCCATAGAACCAGAAGAACAAAACAGATCTGGAAAATACTGGCACCATGAAGTCCACTGCCGCTGCTACTGTGTTATCCCAAATGAGTGATGCTTACAGTTATTTCCAAAATCATTCTTCTTTAGAACATCACTGTATTTTTCTATGCTGTAACATTTCTAAAGACTTTCAGAGGACACATTGTACATTTTATTTCAATATAAATATAACTCATTATGGTCTTATTGTTAAGGTTTTCTCTATCATGTCTGTAGCTGCCTCAAAGTCCTTCACTGTGTTCATTGCATCCTAGGACTCCACTTTTCTCTCTTTTTCATCTACTATAAAATATTCAGCAAAATATTTGCATGTCTTATTCTCTCTGTCCCATCTTAAATATTACCAACTGTACAAAAAGTGGTCAGCTTTAATCCCAGAGAAGGAATTACAACCCTACCCTCATCTCTGTTCTTGACTTCAGATTATGTGAGTGCTTAATTTTACTTTTTTTTTTTAAGTTACTTTCTATCCTTTGCAAGAAAGGATACAAAGTTTATAGAATTTAACTCCTACCCCCAAAAGAGGCTTTACACTTAAGGAAGAACTTCCAAGAAGGAAACTGAAGTGGGTAATACCTACCTAGAAAAGGCCAGAGATCAGCGAATATGAAGAGGAAGAAGTACTTAGATCTCTTTGCTGTTTATGAATTAGAGAAATTAGAGGTCAGGAGAAAGAGATTAGTTATATGTAGAGAAATGCAGTACTTAAGATCAGAGTCTCTGGAATCAAACTTCCTGATTTTAAGCTTAGTTCCCAGTATTTTATAAATGTATAAAGCACTGGGGGCCCCTAGGTGGCTCAGTCGGTTAAGCATCTGCCTTCCTTCCGTTCAGGTCATGATCCTGAGGCCCTAGGGTCCAGCCCAGCATTGGGCCTCCTGCTCAGCGGGAAGCCTCCTTTTCCTTCTCCCACTCCCCCTGCTTGTGTTCCCTCCCTCGTTGTGTCTTTCTCTGTCAAATAAATAAATAAAATCTTCAAAAAAAAAAAAAAAAAAAAAAGAGAGCGCCGGGGGGGCCCGGGGGGTAAAAGCCTNTCATGATCTCAGCGTCCAGGGATCGAGGCCCGCATCGGGCTCTCTGCTCAGCAGGGAGCCTGCTTCCTCCTATTCCTGCCTCTCTGCCTACTTGTAATCTCTCTCTGTGTCAAATAAATAAATAAAATCTTAAAAAAAAAAAAAGTATAAAGGCCTGGTTCCCAGTACATTTCTAAGTGGACAAATGACAACTTCACTTAAATATCTATTTTGCATATATAAAAATGGAGATAAGATATTTAATTCATCATAGAATTACTTGAAGCTTATATGAGATAACTCTTGTTAAGTGTCAAGCACATTGCCTCACTTATAGTAAACATAAATGTTAGCTACACTTATTATTAGGCTGGAGGACCCATGAATTGTGGAAACCATAAATTTCTTGTACAATTTAAAAATTTTTCTCCTGCAACTTTTGCTGCCCATGTATGGGATCAAATTCCAGGGTTGAGAATTTGCAAGGGTTATCAAGATGCTCAAAAATTAAATCCCACATTTAATTTAAAAATAAAAGCAACTGAATAAAACAAGTTACTATTATTAGCTATGTGCCCTAAATATTTCCTTCATGGGGTTTCCTGTTTTAAAAAGTGTGCTAGGTGTAATTGCAATAGCCTTCAAAAAACTTTAATCTCTTAATCATGATCATCATTAAGCATACCTTAAATCCCCAAGTAGGTTTCAAATTCTGAAAATTAGAATTAAATATACACCATCTATTTTCAAGGAAGTCATACCATCTAAACATCTATGGCTCTTTGCCTACTTACCGTTACTTTATATTGCTCAAATTCTTGGCTAAAAATTACATTAAAAAATTTAAAATTCTTTGTATATAAACTGTGAAAGATGTAAGCCTGATGATTCACAGACCTGTACCCCTTGGGCAAAGAATAAAAATAAAATTAAAAAAATATTTTAAATTCTTGATATATTGCTAGTTTATTAAAAACACATGTACATGTTTACAAACATTTTGAGAGAATTAAATTTCTATATCTTTTGGGTTATTGCATTTTAATCTGATACCATACCATTTATCCCATGTTTTAAATTAAGTGTTTAGAAATAGATACTAACTCTGTTGAGCACAGTAAATGTTTGGGTAGAATGTGAAAATTAATGTTAACACAACCCAAATATCTCTCAGTTACCAATTCTTTGAAATTGGCACTTCTTCATTCCACAGAATAAATCCACTTTACCAAGAACTCTTGGAGAGCGATGCAGATTTTACTTAAGATTCTGTAGAGACTTGACATCACACAACCCTCCCCACATAACAAAATCAATTTTTTATGTATCTTTTCTGCCAACTCTGTTGGCTCTGCTTCTAATCACATTCCTCCTTGTTCACCCTTCTCTTGTTTTAGTGAATCCAAAATAGTCTCAGGGGCTACTATTTTAGCTTGTTCTAGTCTAAGTTGGTCTGAATGATGAAAGACTCATTTTCTAATTCTAGCAGAGAGTAAAGCAGGTTATATTTTCTCCAGATAATGGAGTCTTTTAAGAGACACCAATTCACAGAGTATGTGAATTGGTAAAAAAAAAAAAAAAAAAAAAAAAAAGTAACAAAACAAAAATGCAGACACACACATGCACATGCACACACACCCTTTGAACGTTGTGTTTAATCCCTCCTGAGATTCAGTTACAGGGAGGTGCAGGGTGTAGCCTCTTCTCATTCCAGCAGGCTATGGTAACTCCTATGGCTCAGAAAGGGGTTGGAAGAGAAGGGAACCATTGTTCAATGATAGCCATGGGTCCTGAAAAAATATATCCCTTCTATTCCAGTAAAAGAACATTTGGATCTATGTAGATATGAAGCATAGCATAAGGATTAAGAGGATAACCTTGAAGCCCAACTGCCTGGTTTGAATCCAAGAGCCATCATTTGTTAGCGCGGGGAATCTACACAGATACTTAAGCATTTCAGTCATCTCATCTGTAAAATAATGACATACTGGCCTCACAGGGATTATTTAGTGCGTGTGAGAGAATTAAGTGATATATCATATGTAAACCGCTTACAATAGGGATGGCACAGAGCAAACACTGAGTGTTAGCCATTAGTATTGGTAGCTGTCTGTGGTCCCAATGAGAATATGGCGCACATCAGGTGTGCATCCCAGAGAGTTGGTCAGGGAGCCCTATTTTTGCAGAGGATCTTCCAGGTTTAATCTGAATCTCCCTAAGGGTGGAAAGGTAACTCCTGGGAGCCGGAAGGTAACAAGAGTTGGGCAGAACTTCAGTGTGAGTGTTGGGTACTTAGAGATCAGGCTGTCTGAGCCAAATAGAGGTAGTTAGCCATTCAGAAACATCAACAGAGGCAAAAATTTCCCTCGGCTTGCCTTGAGACACACAGCAAATGAGTAGAAAGAATACATCTATAACTGTTTATTGGTCACTTGTAGGAAGGGAAGCTAAAAGTCAAGAGGAAAGCAATGGGAGAAAACATCTTTACTGTATATACTTTGGAATTCTAGTTTTTAGACCTTGAGAATTTGCTGCCCGCCCAGGACATAAGTTAAAAATTTTAAAACATAGCTACAAGTAAATTGCATACTTATTTTCAAACATAGCTTAAGTCCCCTAAATGCGAACAGCTAGGCTGCAATGACCTTGCATCATTCTATTTTTATGGCTGAGGTCAAGGACTTGATCTCTCCTCTGCATGGTGGCTTTCAAGCTCTTTTGACCATGAGTCACAGAGAGAAATATATTTTATATTACAACAAGGATATACGTGCTAGGTGGAAAGCCAGAGATCAAACAGCACTTTCTTGGTCCCCAGATTTACATCATATGCACGCTCTTGGGGGTGTCCTGCCTCACTGTTGCTTTTACAAGGAGAACCACACACGGAGTTGATCTTTTGACTTTTGAGTTCCTTCCTTAAGATAGAATTTTTCCATTGTCTCTTTTCATCTTAGGTCTCCTATTTCCCACAATGTTTACCATAATGAACTCCCTGCCCTCCCTCCACCAACACATGCCTATTAGACTTGAAGACACTGTCAGTGGAAAACAGAGATGTTCCTTTATTTAAAGCAGCCATTTGCATCTCTGAGGGCTTTCATACTGGATGGCACTCATTCTGAAGAATGATTGCACGGGGGCCAGTCACTTGGGGATGCTGCCTCTCTGGTTGTGTTCTCCTTTCTTCCATGTTTTTAATAGAATTCAATTCCTAGAGAGAATGGAATACTAACTGTTTAAAAAGACACAAAGTAGCTCATCCCTCTTTCAATACTTGAGGGTGAGAAGGAAAATATCTCAGGAAGGTTTTTTCCTATTATTTGACCTTTGTGTCCTACCTTTCACATTTCATAGAGTCAAATTTGTATATAGAGAGGTCTATAGTTTTCATCAAACTTAGAAAATATTCAGCTACTATTTCCTGAAATAGTTTTATGCCCCTGCCCCAACTTTGGGAAATTCAATTAGGTATATAGTAGGATACTTCAAGTTGTATCACAACTCATTAATTCTGTATTTCTATTTTTTCACCTTTTTCCCCCCTCTGTGTTTCCCACCGGATATTTTCTATTGCTGTTCTCAAGTTCACTAACCTTTCCTGCAATGTCTAATCTGCTATTAATTCCAACTTTTATTTTAATCTCAGACATTGAAATTTTTCATCTCTAAAAGTTCAATTTGTATCTTTCATGACTCTACTTAGCATGCTCAACTTTTCTTCTAGCTTTTTGAACATATGGAATAAAGTTATAATAAGTTTTTAAATAACATTTTACTAATTCTATCATCTGTGCCATTTCTGGGTTAGTTTTGATTGATTGATTTTTCTCATATTTTCCTGCTTTTTTATATGCCTTACAGTTTTTGCTTGGATGCTGTTCATTGTGAATTTTAATTTACTGAACACACTTTTTATTCCTATAAATATTCTTGATCCTTGTTCTGTGGCATAGCTGAGTTTCTTAGAAATAGTTTAACTTGTTGGGGTCTTGCTTTTATACTTCTTAGACTTTTGTCTTGGGTAAATTTTAACTGAGACAAAAAGGTTCCGAGTACTATCTCTTGTGAAATACAGAATTTTCCACTCTGGCTGGTGGGAATAAGCACTATTACCAAATGTTCTTTGTAATCATTTTGGGTGATTCTTTCCTGCATCTCTGGTTGTTTCCACACACATATGTACTGACCAGAACTCTACTATATAACCACAAAGGATGTTACACAGAAATCCAGAGCTGTCTGTCTGTGTATCTCTCTCGTCTCTGGTACTCTCTTTCTTATAAAGTTTAGCCACCTTGGGTTCCCTGAATATCCAACTCTGTCTCCTCAGTCAGGAAAACTGCCAGGCTCTGCTTGGGTTCCCTCCTCTTCGGTTATGCCTAGAAACTTTCTCCAGGTGGTACTGAGGTACTCGTGAGGCACATACTAACCTTGTTTGTTTCCTACTTCATAGGGACCTCTGTCTTCATTGTCTGACATAAAACTTCTTGGGAGTAATTGTTTTAAATACTTGGACTATTCTGTTAGAAAACTTGTTTGAGACAGGAAAGTAAATTCAGTCTATTCTCTGAGGAGCAAGTCTCTTCCTTTTTTTATAATTTAATCTGTCTTGGGCTTGGGAAGAAAATTTGCATTGGTTCACACTCAGGTATTTTGCTGGTGCATTTTTATTTGTAACAGCAAAGCAAGAGGATGTCTGATGTTTTTTTACTAGGCAAAAATATGAGAACTTGATACCACAAGTACAAAATAAAGTTGCTTAGTTCTAATTATCATTTCAGAATATTGCTACATATTTAAGTGAGACTTTAGCTGAAATGGCTTTGAATAAAAACTAAAGAGAACCTTGCATTTTTAAGATATAATTTTTAACATAATACTTTTTCTTGTTCTCTTATTTGTTAATTAGTCACATCTTGTTACCTGTCTAGTATTTGTAATAATATAAAATGTTAGATTGAGTCTACTCTTATTTTTTTAATCTTGAATTCCCTAAAAAAATTTAAAGTGTATCAGATGTTCTCGTTAAATAGACAATATCCTTTCTTGTTGATGAGTTCAATGTCAAGTTTACTAGAAGGCAGGCATACCTTTTTCATTGCACCTCACTTTATAAAGTACTTTTCACAAATTGGTGATTTGTGGCAACCCTGTGTTGAGCATGCATGTCTACCTGTGTCATTTTTCCAAAAAGCATTTGCTCACTTCATGTCTCTGCATCACATTTTGGTACTTCTCACAATGTTTCAAATCCTTTCATTATTATTATGTTTGTTATGGTGGTCTGTAACAGTGATCATTCCTGTTACTATTGTAATTGTTTTAGGGCACCATGACTGTACCCATATAAGATGGCAAACTTAACTGATAAATGTTCGTGTGTGTTCTGACTGCTCCATCAACTAGCCATTCCCCATCTCTCCCCCTCTCCTTAGGCTTCTCTATTCCCAGAGATACAACAATACTGAAATTAGACCAGTTAGTAAGGCTCCAATGGGGGCGCCTGGGTTGCTCAGTCGGTTGAGCTTCCTGAAGCTGATTTTGTTTCAGGTTATGATCTCAGAGTTCTGAGATCAAGCCTTGCTTCAGGCTCCCCGCTTGTCTTGGAGTTTGCTTGTCCCTTTCCCTCCTCCATGACCCCTTCCCGTACATGTATGCTCTGTCAAATATATAAATCCAGTGATCTCTAATTGTTCAACTAGGTGTCACACATCTCTCATTTCAAATCAAAAGCTACAAACGATTAAGTTTAGTAAAGAAGACGTGTCAAAAGCTTAGACAGCCTGAAAGCTGGGTCTCTTTCACCAAGCAGTGAGCCAAATTGTGAATGTAAACAAAAACTACTTGAAGAAATCAAAGTTATTACTCCAGTGAACACACAAATGATAAGAAACTGAAACAGCATTACTGCTGATATGGAAATCATTTTAGTGGTCTGCGTAGATCAAACAAGCCATAACTTTCCCTTAAGCTAAAGTCAATCCAGAGCAAGGCACTAACTCTCTTCAACTCTATGAAGGCTAAGGGTGGTGAAGAAGATGCAGAAGGAAAGTCTGAAGCTGCCAGAGGTTGGTTCATGAGGTTTAAGGAAAGAAGCCATCTCCATAACATAAAAGTACAAGGTGAGGCAGCAAACGCTAATGCAGAAGTTACAGCAAGTTCTCCAGAAAATCTAGTTAGGATAATGAACGAATGTGGTTACACTAAACAGTAGATTTTGAATGTAAATGAAACAACCTTATATTGGAAGAAGCCGCCATATATCACTTTCATAGCTAGAGAGAAGTCAATGCCTGGATTCAAAGCTTTAAAAGATGGGCTGATTCTCTTGTTAGGGGGTAACGTAGCTGGTGACTTTAGGTTGAAACTAGTGCTCAGTTACCCTTCTGAAAATCTTAGGGCCCTTAAAATTATTCTAAATCCATTCTGTCTGTGCTCCGTACAACAAAACCTGGATGACAACACATCTGTTTAACACATGGTTCACTAAATATTTTAAACCCACTGATGAGACATTCTGCTCAAAAATAAGATTCCTTTCAAAATACTACTATTCATTGACAATTCACCTAGTCACCCAAGAGCTCTGATGGAAATTTACAATGGGATTAATGTTGCTTTCATGACCACTAACACAATGTCCATTCTCCAGCCCATGGATCAAGGAGTCCTTTTGATTTTTAGTCTTGTTACTTAAGAAATACATTTCATAAGGCTGTAGCTGTCCTAGACAGTGACTTTTCTGAAGGATCTGGGCAAAGTAAATTGAAAACCTTCTGGAAAGGAGTCATCATTCTGGATGCCTGGGAGGATGTCAAAATATCAACATGAACAGGAGTTTGGAAGATGCTGATTCCAACCCTCATGCATGACTTTGAGAGGATCAAGACTTAAGTGGAGGAAGTAATTGCAGGTGTGATGGAAATAGCCAAGAACTAGAATGAGAAGTAGAGCCTGAAAATGTAACTGAATTGCTAGAATCTCACAATAAAATTTAAGACATAAGGAGTTCCTTCTCATGGATGGACAAAGACAGTGGTTTCTTGAAATGGAAACTACTACTGGTGTAGATGCTGTGAAAATTGTTGCAGTGACAACAAAGGAGTTAGAATCTTACATAAACTTAGTTGATAAAGCAGTGGCAGGGTTTGAAAGGAATGACTCCAATTTTGAAAGAAGTTGTACTGTGGGTCAATGTTATCGAACAGCATTGGATGTTACAGAAAAATTGCTTATGGAAGGAAAAGTCACTCAATGTGGCAAACTTCGGTGCTGTCTTTACTGATGATTTTAAGAAACTGTCATAATTACCCCAACATTCCGCAACCACCACTCTGATGAGGCAACAGCCATCAACACTGAGGCAAGACCCTCCTCCAGCAAAAAGATTACGACTCACTGAAAAACTCAGATGACGATTAGCGTGTTTTAGCAATATGGAATTCTTTAAGTAAGGAATATACACTGGATTTTTTTAGACATAATGTTATTGCACACTTAATAGACTAGGATATAGTATAAATATAGTTTTTATATGCAGTGAGAAAACACAAATTCATTTCATTCACTTTATCATGGCGGTCTGGAACTAAACCAGCAGTATCTCCAAGGTATACCTATGCTTAGGTCAATCTGAATCATGGTAAATGAAGTGAGCTATGAAACAACAAAGTTGGAGAGAGTACAGAGCCAAGAGCAAAATAAATCACTGAAGTGTTGGAAAATGTGTCCGATGAGGAAAGGCCAAATGACTAAGTATACGCACCTAAGAAAATTGAAAGGAAACTTAATAGCATGTTTCATGTATATAAAGGAATATTTTATGGGTGGTGGTGAGCAGCTATTTTGTTTGTAAATTGAGGGCAGAACTTCAATAGTCTCCTAGATGATCGCCCTGTCACATGCCTCATTTTCTTCATGCTATGATCTATCTAACACAGGGCTGGAAACACAGTATTACTCAAAGGCCATTTCCATTCATTTCTCCCCTATTCAGGAACTTACAAGGACTCTTTCTAACTCACTACATCAGATCTAAACTTCTACAAACTAGCATCCAAATCCTTCCATCAAGCAATGCTATTCTTTTCTACCTCCTGCCTCAACACCTCCCACACTAGCCCCTCCATTTAAGCCAGACATTTCTACGGCCTTATTGTTGACCTCTCTTGTTTCAAGATTATTTCCCAATTTTTATCAATCTATCTGCCCTTCCCAATCCTTTCTGGTAATCATCCCTATAATCTCTCAATTAGACACAATCTTGGGGTTTTTTTTTAATTTTTTCACATTAAACATCATCTAAACCTAAATCTGCTTTAATATCATTTCAGCTTGTGATTTCTTTAGTGTCTTCATACTTCACAGCTGTGAACAGATTTCTTCACTGCAACTGGTCGTGGAGGTCACTGCCTTGAACAAGTAACTCCAGGGGTGACTGCACGCACTGTGACCTGGGTGGATGCCTTCCCTAGATTTGGGCTCATGTACACCGTACACTGGAGCTGTTGTACCTTTGTGCCTCAATCTTTTCTTTAATCCTTCATCACTGATGACACTCATGCATTCATTTGTTCCTGAGGCTGGTATGCAGAGCCACTCCAGTGCTCCATAATGTGGACACTATCTGCCTCTTCCTCTTTTATTTCTCCCTCTCATATTACCTCAGCTTCCTGGCTTCAGCTGAGGCCTTCCCAAGCTTAGCATTACTGACATTTGGGGTTTAGGTAATTCTTTGATGTGAGGGATGTTCTGTCTGGATTTTAGGATGTTTAGTAGGATTCCTGACTTCTCCCCACAAGATGCTGTAGCACCCCCTTTTCAGAGCCAAAAATGTCTCCAGCTGTCCCTGTGGGGCAAAATCACTCCTGATTGCTAGCCATACCAAATGAGTAATAATTCCCTAAGCACTATACACTGATTCATGCGTCTGCACCCCTGTCTGCATGAATCCATCTCCCTTTTACATTCGTCCTGACCATGGAAACTCGAAGAACTTTATTCACACTTAGAAGATAAACCAACAATAAACAAAGCATCAAGAAAGAAAAAAAATACACAACCACCACAATAACAATAGTTTAGGCGTCACCAGCTTGAGGAAACGCAACTAGGTTCCTAGGCAGAATTTATCTTTCTCTTCTCTTTGCTTTTATACCTTTAGAGGACAAACATTTTCCTACTGCTGCGTTTATCACATGTCCTCATAATTTCCTTAATTAAAATCCATCTCACCTAATAGAATACAAGCACTATAAAATAACATGAACCCAAACCATTTCTGTGGCCACATGTCAAGCACATATGTAAGACTTATTGAAGAAAACACTGAATACTACTTTTTGCACTATTTATCCCAATCAAGCCATTATACACACATTATTCCAAGCTTATTAAAAATCCTCACTATTTATAATTTTAATTTTAATTTAATAATTAAGCTTTAAAAATCAGTATCTATAAAAAGAGTAATGGTTTAATAATTAACTTTCAAGTGTTAAATACTTTTCTTAAAACCTTTATTGAAGGAATCTTTCTTTTTTTTTTTGGAATCTTTTTATTTCTTAACACAGAACTGCAAACACAGTTTTGGTTCAAACAAATAGATTTGGTTGGATACTGACATAATTGAGAAAAAAAAATTATACTAACATTAGATTGAATAATATTTAAGTGGATAGAATTTTGCTGAAGAGTTTTCTATGCTTTATTTTTTCACTTCACTTACATATATCAATACCATTTTATTATGTTTTCTAAAATACAGGTCATTTTGCTAAATTTAATAAACTACTTTAGGCTAAAGGCATCTTCTAGTATTCCAGATCCATTGACAAACAGAAAATGTTCTTTTGTTACAATCTTTGCCAAAAATCAAAGGATCATTTCCAGTTTCTTTGTCATCATTTTCTATTTTCTCCTAAGTTTCTGGGGCAGTATTTGTTAACTGTTGTCCTTACATAATTGTTTTTTTAAAATATTTATTTATTTACTTGAGAGAGAGAGAGAGAGAGAGAGAGATCGAGTGTTCACGAGCGGAAGGAATGGCAGAGGTAGATAGAGATTCTCGAGCAGACAACCCGCTGAGCAGGGAGTCCCACATGGGGCTTGACTCACAACCTTAAGATCATGACCTGAGCCAAAATCAAGAGTCAGACACTTAACTGACTGTACCACCCAGGCAACCCCTTACATAACTGTATGCATGTGTATATGTGTGTGCGTGCGTGTGTGTGTGTGTGTGTGTGTGTAGTAGTAGTTCCACATATAGACTACTGCTTATTCTTTTTCATCATCCCGCTGAAAAGAATGCAAAGCCAAGGAAGAAATGATCTCCATCCTTCCTGTTCCTCCTCATGCCTTGGAATAGAAGCGCTGTGAGGAGCTGAGCTCCAATCCCCGTCATCCTGCCCCCCACCCCCCACCTCATTCATACCTGACGGTTCTAAGTCCCAAGCCATCCCAAGTGAGGCGTAGAGAAATGCCTACTTACAGATTCTGGCCAGCACACCCCTGAAGACCCTGAGGGAATCCCAGACAACATTTGTATTTTGGAGCCTCGAGTCCCTCACTCTTGTTGCCTCTCCGTTGTAGGAGCTCTATAAACTTTCAGAAAGCTGGAGACTTTCTGGTCTCTCCTTGGAATCTTTCATAAATATGATTTTGGCAGACAGTTATTTCTGCTCAGCTCATTAAGCATATCCAGTACTTACTAGTGGCTCTGGGAGGTTTTATGAATACAAAATGTCTTAGACTCAGCTCCAGTATATCACACCCCAAAGGCTGCTTGTTTGAGAATTTAAAACAATAAGAGATTTCTTAGACATCAAGAGTTATAGGCATTATAAAGTTCATGTCATAAATGGTTAAATTAAGTAGTTCAACTTCATGGAAAATGTGATGCCAGGGTCAGTGGCATCTTTGACAACCAGGGCCTTTCCACACGGGAAATCAGTGACCGTTCCAAAGCCAGAGGCTTAAATCCGATCTCAGACCCCTATATCGATCACCTCTCTCCATTTTCCCTCTTTTCTCCTCCTCACTTCTTTTCCAGTGTTGCAGAGGCTTATAATTTTTTTTAATTCGTGCATGACACATATTTATTGCTTACAGGATTCTAGGAACTGAGTAACAGAGATGAAAAAGACATGGTACTTGACTGACCCTGGGGGCTTCTCAGTTTAGAGGGAAAACAGCTACGCCCAAGGTCAACTGTGAACTGGTGAATTCTATATTAAGAAGACAAAAGAAGGCTCAGGGAAGCCTTTAGAAATAAGAGGACTTGCATATTGGTTCTGTAGGATAATTAAGACATTTCCTGGCAGAAAAAGGAAGGAGTCCCAAGAGAGAAAAGCAAAAGCCCAAGCAAAAGTCAGCAACTTGAAATCACCAGTTCATTTGAAAAAAGTGATGAAAACATCTTGTGGACCATGGTTGGAGCTTACACTAGCAAACCTCCCATGGCTGTCTATCGCCCCTCATTTTGAGAAGCCTGCAGTGAGTAGGATTTCCAGCTTCTTCCTCAGGGGTGATGTCATCCAAGTGATTCCTGGCTCCTACACGATGTACCAAATCCATACAGATAAAAGGTGACACTTTTTCTGTGAGCACACATTGTTATTTGTGACTTATGAAACTGTGTGCATTTACTCTGTCTCTAACATTCAATATTTTAAACAAAATTTTACATAGAATTATAAGTCTGACAGAAAACAGATCTGAGTCTAATAGGAAAGAATGTCCTGCTAGATGCTTTTCCATGATCCACCACTTGCCTCATCAAACCATCGACACTCTCCCCTTATTAAGTTTTCCAGAAGCAAACCCCGCTCTGCCTGCTTTCTGGAATTAGAAAAAAAAAGGGGGGGGGGAGGAGAGAAACTAAGTTCTTTCAAAAATAAACCTACAGAAAAGGATTTCTATGATGCTTGTGCTTTACTGAGGGAACTTGCAGCTTGCAAACCACAAACATTAGGAGCAGTTTTGTATTTTTTAGAAGTCTAAATTAGAATATGGCCAAAAACAAGCGAGGATTAACTCCCATGTCTCCTATTATAAATCTCAGAATTATGCGTCGTCAAGCTAGGCAACATATAAATAGAATGAATACAGTGTGACTGGCAGAGATTAGCATGAAACTCAAAGTTAAAAATGTATATAGCCTCCAGTTGCATTTTCCACCACAAGATCCAGATAGGAAAGGGAAAATACACTCTACCATGGAGAATCCAAGCTGTCACCACCTGAATCCACAGATCACTCAGCTAAATGAATAATGGAATGATTAGACTTTGTGTGTATCCAGATAGTATCGCTTATAAGGGATTCTTCCCAAGATCCTTTAACCTGATTTTAACCAAGCTGCTAAATCTAACTTCTCGTTTCTAAGTAATAAAGGGAGTAGAGTCACGTGACACTATAAGGCAGGAGGAAGCCATTAAACATGCAGTTAGCAAGACCAGCTTTCAATAAGTCAATGTTTGAAAAAAAAAAAAAGGTGAGTGGGGGTTGGAAAGGGGGGTACGGGACTAAAGAGATCAAAGAAACATACGAACTAGAAAGAGTCTCTTACTTTGAACTTTAAAAGATATTTTTTGTTTAATTGGCAAAAATTTAAAATACAATTGATATTAAGGAACTTTGGTTAATCTGTTGGCTGCAATAATGATAGCATCTAGTACTATCATGGCAAGAAAAAAAATCTCATTTTGGAGTTACTACAAAAATACTTAGGTTTGAGATGTCTTATCTGCAATTTACTTGAAAATTATCTGGCAGAAAAAAAAATGAAGAAAATCGATGTGGCAAAACATCATCATTTGTTGAATCTAGGTAATGAATGCATACGAGGCATTTTACAATCTGTATTTTCCCACGTATTTGAAAGTTTTCATAAAAGCTAAGTTTTTTAGTTGATGCAATAATAAATGTGATATTAACTTGCGATGTTAACCTTTATTGTTTCTTTGCCTTTTTTAACCTAAATGAACAAATGGCATCAATAGAATGCTTTTCATATAAAAGTGTTTCTAAAATACCTAAGAAAGAATTTTATCACTGCTTATTGTGATTCAGATAAATGATATGATAATGACTTTGACACTGACCTCGTTTGTTCATTCATTTCCTCATTTATTCTCCTCACTCAAATGAGTTATATAGTGGTATCCCAAAAAACCACTTTCTAGCACTCACTGGATTTTTCATTTTGATGCTGACAGACCTATTGGGTTAAGTTATCAAAATCATCTGAGGTTCAGTTTTGTCATCTGTAAAATAAGAACATTAATTAACTTCTCCTAATTATGTGAGGGATAAATAAGATAAGTATTAAGTGCTAGAATTCAATGTCAACTAGGGGGTTGGTGGAATCATACAGTGTCACTAACATCACTGATATAAAGATTTTCTTACTACTTTCCAAAAGATTCTTTCTGCTTTAAGAGCCTTCTCTAATATCTATTCAAACAGCCCCCCCATTGAAGAATCACATCAAACTTTATAGCGTGTTAGATTACTTACTTCTTAGAAAGCAGACTCAAAATCCTAATTTCTTCTTATAAATTAAGATTATAGAATTTAGGAGTATGGGCACATTTCAATGAAAGGTCTTTTTTCTATATTATAGAAGCCTTAAGATTATTTATGTTACTGAGCATGTAAAATAAAAATTATAAAATGCTAAGGAGTTAGTAGGAGTAATTTGCAAAAATTTTACTACATTTTAAAAGGATACCTGATGAGTTCACCCACCAAGCTTGGGTTAGAGATTAGATAATCAGAACAATGCAGTGCAATTATTTCTTAGGTATATTCTTTTAAATAATGGGACCCAAGGAAACTCTATACTTTCTAAGTAAAATGCCACGCTGTTTTTAGAAAGTCTCAGTTTCCAGTAACGTTTGATTTCAGAAACAGACTACCTAATTAAACAGATTATGTGCAGGGAGATCAGGTGGCAACCTTTCTTAATTGATTTTTAACAATTCTGTAACTCTATCCCTACCATTTGAGCAGCTATAATTAAAGGCCTAGTATTTCAATTTCTACTCTTCATTTCCTGACCTGTTCATAAATATCTGCTGTAGGCTGAGGCCCACAGCACAAGGTTTTATTAATAATGGATTTGAGATATAACTGTCATAGAATTTATGTTCCCCCAACACAGCTGGCAGTGTTCCACTTCACAGAAGAACTGGTTTCTGTAAGCTCCCCTCTCCACGAATGACAACAGCTGCAGTGGAATGAGTGGGAGCTAATCAGATGGAACCAACTTACTTGGCTGGTTCAATTCATTTGTACAATTGATGAGGACACAACAAAATAATTAGTCTTGCTATTCTTAGGTCATTAAGACAAGCTTAGGGAAATTCAGACAGAGCAAAATGTCCAAAAATTATAAAAATAAAAAAAAATTGAGATGGATTTGGAATAGGAAGTGACTATTCTACCAAAATATTTATATTTTGTCACTTACTGAAAAAGTGAGCTATTGCTATTGTATAGTCTAACCAGAATGCAGAGCATGACTAAAACTATGACATATCTGGAGTAATAAAATAATATTTCACTGAGACATGTATCATAGATAATCAATAAAAACCATATTATGTTATTTTTCCTGAGAAATAGGAGACACCCAAAACTGTTACTATTATTATTCTGAAAATTTAGAAGGCAATTCAGGATTTAAAAATGCTTATAATGTTTACTAAAATACACAGAGTTAGCCAAACTGTTTGACTTTCGAGGAAATGGTCCCCATTGCCACCCTAACTTCTAACACCAACTGCAAATTCAAGGGGGTTCCCAAAACCACATTCTGTTTCTAGAAGGACTCACAAAACTTCCTGACTGCTGTTATATTTGTAGTTACTGTTTATTATAGGGAAAGAATACAAAGTAAAATAAGCCTAAACAAGAGATGGATAGGGCAAACTATAGGATTCCAAACATGAAGCTTCCATAGTCCACTCCGGGCATTGATGGGTAAAATTTGCCCAGAGTATTGCCAAAACAGAAAACTCATCCAAGTTTCTGTGTCCAGAGCTTCTATTGAGGTTTCATTATAGAGGCATGATGGACTGACTGATTGCTCACTGACATGGTTGATCTCTGTCTTTAGGTCAACTTGTACCACTTGACTCAAAACTCCCCTGCTACACCACACTATTGGTCTTCTGGTGGGGTCAGCCCCCACCCTAAAGCTACTGAGTGTGGCTGACCCCATCTTAAGATCCAGTGTAGCCAGCCCTGTACCCTAAATGAAGACACTCCTATCAGGTATGAAATAGATTACCTTCCAGAAGGCTATGGCAAAGATCAAACCTTTCTTTGGGCAAGGCCAAATGCTTTATCACATAGTGAATATTAATGATCATTTTACATCTAAGTGTCCATTAAAGAAAATATGTAATAGACAAGTGTATTGTGATATCTCCAGTTTTATCCTCTGTGATTTTTTAACTAAGACAGCATAATCTTTCACTATTAAATATTCTATTCCCTAGCAGTCAATGACTATTTTGTTTATATAGTTTGATGCATAATCCTTCCATACTTGGGGTTCATGAATCTTAATCTCAAGGGATTTTATTTCAATCAATAAATTTTGTTTATAGATCCACGTCTTCCCTGAGCTATTTTCTAATTCACTAGGAAAGCTTTTCATCATACCATGAACCATTCCCCTCCACCTCCCCAAACACAAATTGTAACAATTCAAATTCTTGGTTCTCGTTCTGTCCAATCAAGTGACTTCTCAGTTAATTTATTCAGTTCAGTCTCATTTCAATTTAAAACTATCCCTAGGAAGATAATTTAATCTGGTGGAAAATGAGTCAATGTACATCAAATAGAACTGAGTTAAGTATTTTAAGAATCCTGGTTACTGAATCTGATCAGTTTCAACACATGATTATTAACTCTCCCCCTTTCAAGGAGCATGTCTAAAAAGGATTAACATTTTCCAAACTAATAAGATTATCTGGTGCTGCTCTGAAAAGGAATGCAATACAAAGCATTATGATTTTATAAATAAATGTTGCATAAACAAAACTGCATATTATTACTCTTCCATGGAAAGTTCCATTTAGAATATGCTTACCCAGATGGGGAATACTCAGCAGAGGACCCAGGAACAGGAAAAAATAAGCTGCCAATCAAGCCAATGATCAGAGGAAGAAAATGCTTTGGATGAACAGCTGATTGTAGGGCTGGAACCAGAGTCTAGCTTTGCCAGGAAGGGGGCTGAGAAACACCTGGGTCTGCAGATGACTGCGGGGATGCTGCTTCTGTGACCGAACTTACGACTTGCCTGTAGGAGTATTTTTCTCTTAAGTGCATCTCCAAGTGGTAATCAATTTATATTATATTTCCCTATAGGATCACCTAAAATGCTTTGGTATTTACCACGGAGGGGCCAATGTTTATCATGGAGGGGCCATGAATGAATGAGCACTTTCAGAAATCTTGAGGACAAATGGCTTCTTTGGGAACTCTCTCTTAATAGGAAACAGCTATGACCGAAGTAGCCACACTAAAGAATCCCACCATAAGGGGTAAGATGACAAATTTTGAACATTTATTATATGCTGTGTCCTATGTATATATTGCTTAATTCAATCCTCCTGACTATCCTATAAATTGGAGATTATTATATTGATTTTTATTTTCAGATGAAGAAATGAGGTATGCAAGGGTTGAAGAGCCTGACCCAGATTAAGCTGCTCAAGTGGCAGGTAAAGGATTCAGTCCCACTTTATAATACTCCAAAGACTGTGTTCTTCCCTTTTCTCAGCTGTTGCAGAACCATCCAAGATGGTCCAACTGCTTTGGGTCTAGCATTGTGGACAGCCTTATTGATGGAACTAATTATTTCAACATTTTTTCCTTGAGGCTAAGAAAGGTAGAGATGCCCATAGCTTTCAGGGACTGATATCGTCAGCCCCTCATTCAAGGATGAGATGGTTCAAACCTCTCATTTGCCACTTACTAGCTACACAACCTTGAACATATCACTCAACATTGAGAATGACAGTTTCCTGTTAAATGAACCAGGCATAAAGTAATCAGCTTCACAGGTTTACTATAAAGATTACATACGAAAACATAAGCAAAGCACTTAGCACAGTACCTGACATTAAGGTGTGGGACAGCACAGCAGCTTTTCGGGGTGCCAAATATAAAGGAGGATCTTCTTACTAAAATTGATCAGAAAGTTGGTCAGTTGCTAGAAACTCAAGGTTTTCTATAAAAGTCCTTAAATAGTAGGCAAACAAAATGGACACAGTTCTGCCAAAAATGAAGTGGAGATAAGCCAGGTTCAACTTTTTTTAAGTTCTTTATTTGAGAGAGAGCGAGAGACGCAGAGACAGAGAAAGAGAGAGAGAGAGAGAACAAATGAAAGAGAACAGGAGTGGAAAGAAGGGACAGAGGAGAGGGAGAAACAGGCTCCCTGCTCAGCAGGGTGCCCAGTGCGGGACTCAATGCCAGGACCCTGGGATCATGACCTGAGCCAACAGCAGCTGCTTAACCGACTGAGCCATCCAGGCACCCCAACTTTTTTTTAAGGCTAACAAGAATGTTGAGAGTTACAACTGCAACAACTTTAAAATCACCCAACCATCAGATATTGAAGATGGAAGACATAGTTAACTGCACACTTGAACTGAAATGATATAAAACCTAATTACATTCAACTGAAATACTGAACTCAAGATATGTAAGGTCTGGCTCTAAGACTTTCAGCTCTACGTAAGTAAGTTATATTACTGACCGCCTAACACTATTTGGTTGCTATAATAAAAATAGCTAATATGTACTGAAGGCTTACCATGCTGTCAGCAGGCTTCTAAGAATTTTCTGTGTGTCAGTTCAAGGAGTTCTCACAAGTTTCTTAAAAGCTACCTTCTATTATTATTTCAGTTTTATAGATTAGGACATAGGCACATAGAGTGTAAATGACTTGCCCAAGCATCTACAACATCAAAACCAAGGAAATTTGGAACCTTGTTCTTAACTTTTACATCATATTGTCTCTCCAAGTTAGGAGGGGCTGAAAAATATAAAACAAAAGACACTTAAGTCTATTAGCCTACTTAATAGTACTGGTAACAAATACCCATTTCAAGCTTAAAAGGTAAATATAAACTTTTTATTTAGAGAAAATGACTTTCGATGTCCTTCCAAAGAAACATAAAATTAATATTAAAAATCCCTCTGACAAGTAGTTCCCACATGTCTCAGTCTACCCTTGCACATTTAAGAAAATGGAAATTGCTAACACAAGCAAGCAAAATGCAAAATCTACATTTGCTTTTGTTTTTAATCCTATTTTTCACATGGTCCTTTTTATTGTCTGCAAACCTTATTATGAAAAACTTTATACATTCAGAAAAGCATATTGAAAAGTATACTGAAATGACAGTGCCAGAAGTATGGCTATATCCATACACTCTGTATCTAGATTCATCAAAGGTAGCATTTGGCCAATTTTAAAATAGTTCTATTTTTCTACACACACACACACGAAGATGGATTGGTGTTCCGTTTTTGGTTTGATTTGCTCTACTATTTGAAGCTAAGTCATTGACAATGATGTTTCACTTCAAAATACTTGCTCATGAATCCCTTAAGAAAAAAAAGTCATTTCATACTTTATTGGAAACACTGTTAATTTGATTTTCTGTATCTCAGTTTTACAAGTGAGTCTAAATCAAGAGATACCCTAGTCATAGAAATCTTAACTGATTCAGGAAGTTAGAAGACGAATAGAATAGCCCTCCTACACAATTGCTAGCATAAGTGTCTGTGAGTCTTTAGTAAGTTCTCCCGTCACAGTCAAGTGCTATCATTATCCTCAAATAAAAAAGATGTACAAATCACAGGGTTGGTGCCTGCTCAATTCAAGTACAGCTCGAAGCTCCCATGTGATTTGCCATCATTTCTACAATTATGTCTGGTATCCAGATGGTGCTTGTCCTCAGCATTTCAGCTTTTGTGTATAGAGAAGAACACTCACCACTCCCTCCACTTTGATATTCAACATATTAGTCTTCAAACTGCACTAACCAACAATGTTCCCTAAACATTAAACTACCAATACCACTCAGTACGTATTCACTAAAGAAAAATACAAACTTGCGAACTGGACACATTATCTCCAATATTTAAAAATTGACTATAAACTTCACAAAACACCATAGATATTTGATTTAGAATAATTCTAATAGAATTTTTTTATTGTTGAAAATACTAAGATTTAGACCCAACACAGCACAGAAATCTAGAATGATGTTTCAGAATGCAGCCTATGCAGCCATATTGCCCATGTCCAAATCCTGACTTTTTCCACTTAATAGCTGTGTGGCTTAGAAATTGTGCCTCATTTTCTATATATATTAAAAGGAGGTTAGAATATTTACCTTATTATTCTGTTGTGAGGATGTGATGATTGAGAATATATTAACAGAGTTTGATGACACCAGGCATATGGAAGTACTTGAAAATGTTGGCTATACCCATAAGACCACAACAATTAGAAAAGTAATTCTCTAACTTTCTGGTCTCTGGATTCCTTTATGGAGAATTTCACAGAACTTTTGTTTTATGTTGGTTATATTTGTCAATATGTGCCATGTAAGAATTTTTTACCATGTAAGAAATTAAAGTTGAAGAAAATAAAACATCAACTCATTTAAAAATGACAATAATTACATGTTATTTAATTATATGCTAAAGTAAATATATTTTAGAAGGAAAAGGGCTTTATCCCCCCCCCAAAAAATAATGAGAAGAGTGGTGCTTTTTTACACTTCTGCACATCTCTTTACTGTCTGGTTTCATAGAAGACAGAGAAATTCTTGTATTTGCTTCTGAATTCAATGTGTTGCAATGCCCTCTTTTGTTTGAAGTATATGAAAATCCAGACTCACACAGATATACAGTTGGAAGTAAGGAGTGTTTTAACAGACTTTCCAGAAAACTTTGGATATTCTTCTTGATACTACGCCAAAACTCAGTAAGTGGTAGTCTAGGAAAGTTTCATTGCAATGTGTAATCTGAAATCAAATCAGTGAACACTGCTTAACTGTTACCTTTTACCATTATATCAATGCTCTCTTTTGCACTTTGATTGTTCTTTTACTCCTATAGGTTTTTCTACTATTGATCTCTTGAAAATATTGGTTCACTGAGTTGTGAACTTATTTCAAATACTAATATATTTTATTAAACCAAGTCACAACACATTTGTTGATATCACCACCATCTTCATTAGAAAAACTTGTAAGGATTGGGAAGCTCTCAAGCTCACAGGAGCTGCCAGAAGTTTTCCAAAATTCGAATTTTCTCTTTAAAGCTTGAACTGTATCATTGGCAACAAATATCAGTTGATTTTCTTTGAAGTGAAAAGACCACTTCTTTCATTCTTAAGTATTTGCCAATACCCAAATATTTAAAAAACCATAGTTTGTCAGTTAATCTGTCAAGTAAAAATTGTGTTTCATGAAAAGAAGGGGACTGTTCAGCTCTCAACTCAAGTGGACAAGTGCTTTTTCTTAAGAAAACCATCCTATTTCAGTATGCAGCAGAAATTCTGCTTGTGTACTTCTCGTTTGGTCCCACAAAATATTAAGCAGACAGGTGCCGTCCTGCTTCTGGACAAACTGGACCAATGGGGCAGGATTTATCTTCCCCCATGTAACAGCAGCAGCAGCAGCAGCAACAACAACAAAAAACACAACAGACAAAATACAGGAATCAAAAGTTTTCCAAACCACTGGGCATCTGCCACTAAAGACCATTCATGCCTGAAAGACAGGAAACAAATGAAGCCAGCCCTACACGGGCCCTACTTCATTCTTTAGAGAATGTCCAGGTCATGAACACAGAGAGGAAAAGAGGCAGGGCTGATGGACTCCCTGAGTTGAGGCATCTGAGATTCCAAGTAGCTAAGTGTTCATAGGAAAGAAGCATGAACTGCACAAAGAAATAGCCCTAGAAATATTCAGAGGGACTACCTCAAATGTTCAGTAAGGTGTTGATGAGTAATTTATTTTTTTACTTCTTTATATATTCATCTACTCATTTTGTTATTATATTATTATTCCTAGTCTTTTTTTTTTTAAAGATTTTATTTATTTATTTGACAGAGAGAGATCACAAGTAGGCAGAGAGGCAGGTAGAGAGAAAGGAGGAAGCAGGCTCCTCGCCAGGCAGGGAGCCCGATGCGGGCCTCAATCCCACGACCCTGAGATCATGACCTGAGCTGAAGGCAGAGGCTTTAACCCACTGAGCCACCCAGGCACCCTATTATTCCTAGTCTTATACTGTCTTGAGAGTTAGTATTTTAACTAAAAATTTTTGTGGAAACTTCCTAGAACAACAATAATATCTCCTTTTAAAAGGAGGAAGAACCCTACCTCACTCCGATTCAAATGTCGTTGCAGGTTCTGGCTTAAGGACCAAGTGACTCTTCACCTAACTCAGATGATTTGATTTGCTGCATCATGGGACTAGTCCAGTCTTTTCACATCGTTTCCAGAAAAGATGTGTTATTTACTTTTCAAGTGTCCGATACCACCTAAGTCATCATCCTTGTTCAATCACCTATACAAGACTTTTATTATGAATAAAAATTTCTGTTGGCTCTATCTATAACTCAAAATTATTAGAATGTCTAGCCATTTTATATTCTAGCAAATGAAGGTTCAAATCTAACCCAGTAATTCTTCTCTTTGGAATAGTTGGCTAAATTTTCCCAAAAGGTGATGTTAATCAGTTAATTTATAGGACCGCCAGAGTTGATCAACTAGTGGGCAATATTTCTACCTCATTATCATACACCGGAATTATTTGGTAATTATGCAACTGCTGATGTCCTGTCTTGTAGAGTTCTCAGAAGAATTATTACAGAAAATATTTGGCTTAATCAAAATTAGTCCTCTTCACTCTGTCATATAGCTTTTGATTACACGCAGATACATGCATATATAACCTCCATATGCAGGAAAGAAACAAGGTCAAAACAAAGTATTTGCTGTCGCTTCCTCTTTTTAGGCATGCGTTGCATCTTGCTTATAACACTCTATATATGCTTAAAAACAGAAACAAAGATATAGGTGTATGTAGGAAACATATGTATGCATTCTGTTTTACTAATTAAAATCAATAACGAGAAGACCGGTCATCTACTTTAAAATTTACCTTTTTCATATCACAACTATCCCACTGTACCTTTTATTTGCACTTTTTCTTTGAGTTTCATTTTGAACACATGGCCATTTCTAAACTCGAATTATTTCCATTACTTACAATTTCAAGCTCACATTTTCATCTCTTAGGCAGCAACAGCCTCCTTCAGCGGGATTATTTATCCATTTAGTAATAGTCCTGATATTTTTAAAAAGCACGCTTGCTTTTTGGTAATAATAGAAAGCTTTAAGCACGTTCTGAACTATCTCTGTCCCAGAATATAATCACATCTTCTCTAAGAAGTTCTGGTTCGCTTTTTTTGTAACTGGGATTAAAACTCAAATTCTTAGTCTAAGGGGGCACACGTGAGTACCAGAGGTCTGCTCTGTCATCATCTCCCATTTTAAAGTAATATAAAAGTTAGTTGTTTTAAAAAGTGAGTTGTTTAAAACAGAACCTGTAGTTCTGTTCAGGAGTGAGGGTACAGGGCGCCTGGGTGGCTCAGTGGGTTGAAGCCTCTGCTTTTG
Source organism: Ailurus styani (assembly GCA_002007465.1). Classification (NCBI taxonomy): domain Eukaryota; kingdom Metazoa; phylum Chordata; class Mammalia; order Carnivora; family Ailuridae; genus Ailurus; species Ailurus styani. The sequence goes on from LNAC01000106.1 coordinate 4,081,180, forward strand.
GCTCAGGTCATGATCTCAGGGTCCTGGGATCGAGGCCCGCATAGGGCTCTCTGCTCAGCTGGGAGCCTGCTTCCTCCTCTCTCTCTGCCTACTTGTAATCTCTCTCTGTCAAGTAAATCAATAAAATCTTTAAAAAAAAAAAAAAAAGGAGTGAGAGTACAGCAAGAGTCCAGGGCTGTCTTCTACATGGGCATTTCTTTTATTTCTCTCTCTCTTTTTTTTTTTTTTTAACTGCTTAGCTTCTACCAACTTGGTTTCTGTTTCCTGATTGAGAACCTATGGAAGAAGAGCATACAACCATCCAATGGTTGATCTTACCCATTTGGTGGCCTGAGCAGTGAGTACTGCTGACCAGTCCTTTGAGGTGGGCTGGGAGTGCCCGTCTTCAGAGAGAATGACTAAAGAAGCCCAGGGGACAACCGCCCCCCTTCACACCGGTCTGTGACCTCAGGTTGAGCAGAAGCAAATTTGGGAGCAGGAACTGTCTATCCACCCTGAAATTCTTTCCCAGTCACAGCCTTTTCAGCAGCAGCCTGCTCTTCTTTTTCAATCTCTTCGGAATCTCTGTAGAAGGAGAGATCACCCATGACCATCCACTGGCTTTACTTGGTGCCATGCCAGGGGACAACCTCCTGAGGTGGCATCCACTCCAGCAGATCCTCACAAGAGTGAGCTCTCGTAGCACTAGAAGGCAGTGTCTACACAGAGCAGAGGAGTCTGTTGTGGCAAGCAGGGAACAGAGGCCGGCTCTGGGAGAGACTGGAGGTCCGCCGGGGGATCAGGAACCACCACAAGCAAGGCTCCCTGAGGGCCGCCTGCATGTGGTTAGTGAAGGTTCCAGGAGCAAAGTGGCCTATGACGGGAGTGACTCCAGTGGCAAGAGCGATTCCAGCACTGCTTGCTGGCCAGTAGTGGTGGAGGGCAGGACACGGCTCTGGGCCAGGTTTGCCAAGGGAACGAGGGCACGAGCTACTAGCGGAAGCTCCCCCCAGGTTCTCTTCAGATTTATCACCTTGTCATTGTTTTTCCTTATGTAGCTGTTGTACTGTTCCACTTGAAAGTCAAGTTTGTGTGCCAGCCAAGTGAATTCCTGCTGCAAAGAATTTGGGGGACATCCTCCTTCACCTGCAGGACATCAAGGACTCTGGATGTTGTGGAAGTTTCCCTTTCAGTGATGACAGGAACCCAGAGCAGCGTCATACGGATCCCTCTCTGGGCAGCGCCTTGTACAACACACTGCTGCTGAGCTCTGTGGAGAGCTGCTGCCTTCCGCGGATACCAAAATGTTATCATACAGTGTTCGAAGATACATTGCAAGTATTGCATTGTCCCCCCCTTTTTTTAAAAAAAAGTTTTATTTATTTGACACAGACAGATCAGATCACAAGTAGGCTGAGAGGCAGGCAGAAAGAGAGAGAGAGAGAGGAGGAAGCAGGCTCCCTGCTGAGCAGAGAGCCCGATGTGGGCCTCGATCCCAGGACCTGAGATCATGACCTGAGCCGAAGGCAGAGGCTTTAACCCACTGAGCCACCGAGGCGCCCTTGCATTGTCCCCTTTTATGAAGAATTTATTATTTGTATTTATTTCCTTTTTTTTTAAAAGATTTTATTTATTTATTTGACACACAGAGAGAGAAATCACAAGTAGGCAGAGAGGCAGGCAGAGAGAGGGGAGGAAGCAGGCTCCCTGCCGAGCAGAGAGCCCGATGTGGGCCTCGATCCCAGGACCCTGAGATCATGACCTGAGCCGAAAGCAGAGGCTTTAACCCACTGAGCCACCCAGGCGCCCTTGTATTTATTTCCTAAAGGCTGTATTTCTAGAAGCCAAAGTATAGGAGACTGAATGAGGAACAATAAATTATTTGGTAAAAGAGCGTCTGACATCAATACCACATCACATTTCAACTTTAACATTTAAATCTACTTAAGTTATAATTATATACAATAAAATGCATATATTTCAGATGTACAGTTCAATAAGTTTTGACAAATATGAAAGCCCATAATACTACAATTACAATCAAGGGAATCCATCTACCATTATAAAGTAAATGTCACTACAGGGATTATAATTTTAAGAACTTTCTGTTATTTTAACTCCACTGTAATATATCTTCTCAATGCTACAGTCTTTTTTTTTTTAAGATTTTTATTTATTTATTTGACAGAGAGAGATCACAAGTAGGCAGACAGACAGGGAGAGAGGAGGGGGAAGCAGGCTCCCCGCTGAGCAGACAGCCCGATGTGGGACTCGATCCTAGGACCCTGAGATCATGACCTGAGCTGAAGTAAGAGGCTTAACCCACTGAGCCACCCAATGCTACAGTCTTAAGATTACCAGAATTACCTGTCTCTTTATCAATTAAGAAGAACTAGTTCATTTTCCTTATGTAGAAATATTAGGATTCTGAAACATCAAGTTAAGTGTGTTCGTGTGTGTCGGTTTATTATCTGAATATAGTTTTCATCTCTAGCTAAATCATCAGGTATAATAGCTGTAATAGTCACAATTCAAAAGTAATTCATAATAATCTTATATTCCTCCACCATTTTTATTATGATTACATTTGGCTAAAATAATAGCATTTATAAAGAGATTTTTATACACTTTTTTCTTAGAATTTTTTTTTCACATAGAACTACCACTTACTCTCAAGGTATCCTAAATTTATGGAATTCAAATTATTTCTGATTATAGCCTCCCATTTGAACCTATACTTCAGAGTGGCTAGAATTGACTGCTTTGTGTTCAAAACTAAATAGATGCTAAAACCAGCCCCATTCTGAAGGAGAGGTCTTTCTCTGTAATTTTTAAAAATTGTATCGTTTACCTGAAAAGCTTCTGATCTTTCTTAATAGCGTTTCCGAGAAGAAAAAAAAATCAGTGATTTTGGCTTAAGTGTGGAAATGTATAATCCTACATAAAACCACTAGGAACTTGGATCTAACCCTGTTCTTATCATTAAAACCCTAAGGAAATCACCTCACATCTCTGGTTCTCAATTTCCAGCCTAGTGATGTTTCACAAATACACGATCAATCATCCTTAAACTTTTTTTCTTTTTGGTTTTATTTTACAAACAGCACAGACAATTCGAGGACCTTGGCCTTCTTATACTAGGTCAATAGAATTAAGGCTTTCCGTTTACCTAACACTGAAACATTCAAATAGGACGACAATGGATTTTTTCCATTATATTATTAGCAAAAATAATGAAATTGATGAGGGGCTAGAAGCAGAGCTCACCTTTAGCCCAGAAGGCTGACCTATAGTCTGCACATTCAGATAAGGATCCAATGTGTGCTAGTTGCTACATTGTTAAAGTGTCTCGGGACTGCCTGTATATTTCACTGATAGTCAATATCTAACTGAACAAGAAGCACCAGAGAAATCTTAAAGTAGTTTTACGAGGAGAAATTCAAAGAAAACATTTATGATCTAATACCCCCTACACATCCCCTCCCCCTTGAGCACTAAGCATATAACCACCAGCTTCATAAAGAGAAGTGCAGCTCCTTCTGCCCACAGGTCCTGTCCCCGTGCTACTTAAATAAACTTACTAAATTGCACCATACAACATCTCAAGAAATCTTAATTCTTTCTTGGCCCTTGTACTCAGTGACCCTGCAACCAAATTATAATGCCTTCCCGGAACTAGTCTTCTTCAAACCCTTGGATTCTAAATTTCCTATCTTTGATTGGTTCTGAAATTTCTTCAGCACTGAGTTCCTGCCTTCTTCATCCTAATATTGTAATACCCTAGCAACAGGCGAAGCACATGTAATCACCTAACCTTTTTAATAATTGAACTCAAATACCTCAGTTAATCTCCACAACCACCTTAAAAGACAAGATGTTTCCAATCCATTTTATTGATTAGGAGGAAAGGATCAGAAAGGTGAAGTAATTTCCTCAGAATCCATGGACTGTAAATGACAGAGGTAAAATTGCATCCTCAAATCTTCTAAAGTTAGAAAAGATGGGTAATTACAGAGGCAAACTGACTTATGTAGCATTACCAATAAAATATGTTTTTTAAAAAGAGGAAGATAGCAGAGCAAAAGAAAGCAGAAAGGAAACACTGAAAGAAGTTAGGAATTTTAAATTTGCCAATCTGTGTTTCTTGAGTATAAATTCACATCAGTTTAATAAATAATCGGACATTAGCACTAAATCTCGAATTGCTCCAGTCTGACTGTATTAATAACACTGATATATTTTCAAGCTGACAGTCCAGCCCTAATTCCTCAGAGTTTACTGTTGTACACTTAAAAAATTTGTTAAGAGGGTAATCTCATGGGAAGTGTTATTATGATATATGTATATATTTTTAAAGGAAAAGAAATGGTTTGACCAGTTACAGAGCAGTTCTGCTTCTTCATTCTGGCTACCTGGTCTATTCCCAAGGAAAATATGTTAAGAGTGATCTATCATCAGAAAAAAACAAATATCTTGGGGCGCCTGGGTGGCTCAGTGGGTTAAAGCCTCTGCTTTCGGCTCAGGTCATGATCTCAGAGTCCTGGGCTCTCTGCTCAGCGGGGAGCCTGCTTCCTCCTCTCTCCTCTCTCTCTGCCTGCCTCTCTGCCTACTTGTAATCTCTCTCTCTCTGTGTCAAATAAATAAATAAAATCTTAAAAAAAAAAGGAAAAAAACAAATATCCAATAAATGTGGAAAAGAAAAATTTAGAATCCCTGTTATTCAAAGAGTTAGAGGTACCTTTCAAACAAGATACTATTTTTCAAAATCTCTAATTCCAGTTTTTTTGTAAAGGCTCAAATTAGAAACACCTTTCAAATTCGTTTTGGCAAAATGCGACAAAAGCTTTAAAAATGTGCCTACACGTCAAACAAATAATTTAATTTCTTAAAATTTATCTTTCAGACATGAACAGAAATTCATTAGGATGTTTATCAACTGTACCACTTACAATGTGAAAATCTGCATGTAACTGAAATATTTAATAATCATTGATTGGTTAAATAAATATTGAAGCATTTAAACCATAGAGTACAATGCAGATGTTTCAAAATACATTATATGAGACCAATTGAAGATATAAAGAGAAACTTTCAGAATAGACACATTTTTAGTGACAGAAAATAGATTTGTATTTTCTAAAATTTTAACTCGATTATTTTTTTAAGTAAGGTCCACCACCAACATGAGGCCTGAACCCATAACACCAAGATCAAGAGTCCCATGCACCACCAACTGAGCCAGCCAGGTACCCCTACTTTGACTATTTTTATAATGGGGGAAATTAAGTTTACCTATAAGTTTACCTGCATGAGAACAGTAAGTGCACTGGCCAAGATCTTTGCATTTGTTCTACTTACCTTTCTACAATTCTATAATGAATCAACTGATACATAATATCTTTTAGACAAATCAGACCTTGTAGTTGCTGCTAGAATTTCCAGAAGGATATTATATTTACATATACAATAGCATATAACTGACTTTGACATTTTATGTCCAACACACTACTTCGGAGAAAACCTGTTATGCATCATTCAGTTTGACAGGCCTTTATAAAAATATAACTTTTCATCCCTACGATAGATCACTTGGTGCTCTGGTTAATTTGATCAGCATCAACACTTTAATTACATAATCTGAGTTCCCCAATGCCCTGTGGCAACACAAGCCTCAGCCTAATTCCTTTTTAGTAAGCAAATCTGATTTGGCCTCTAAGTAATGCTCCAGAAGTACCTGTAGCATTTTTTCCTCCCCACCAGATGCATTAGAACACACTCGAAGCATGCCAGTGCAGCACTGAGCCCAAATGTCAGTGGACACATGAGAGATGACAAAAATCATAACTCAGTGATGAAATAGCAGCTTAACTTTTTTCAACAACTGAAATGTATGGTTTATGAATGCATTTAATTATGTGGAAAAAAAAACTTAAAGATGTTAAGACCAATTAAGATGTTAGAATCAGCAATGTAATTGACGATACTATTAAAATCATTTGTGCCATAACAAATTCAGAGTAAAATATTATAGCACAACTTATGATTAAAATAACTAACACGACTTTTTATCTCTATCTCAAAGAGGATTTTCTATATTACAATAAACATCTTAACTCTTCAGCATTTTAATAAACAATGGACTGTTTCCAGAATATGCAAGATCTTTGGGGAGCTCGTGCATAAGTCACATAAGCCATTATAATAACACACGACGAACTTCTCTTTATTTTTACTGACTTAAAAGCAATTGTGGGATCTTAGCCATTTTTATTACATGAAACTTTAAGTTTCCTCAGAAAAGGAAATTATTTAATTGATCAATTGCAAAGTTGAATCTCAAATTCTGGCTAATTTTATTTTTTACTATCCCTTTACTAGGACCACACTGGTTCACTAGTTACTCCTTCAGCTGTCTTCTTTGAGCTTTAGGATTCATTATCACCAGAAGGGATGTCTCACCAAGGAAGCATTCCTGAAATGGTTGATATTTAATTAGAGAAGAGGTTGAAGTCCATGTTCACGTGGCTTTGGCGGAATGGATTCCGTACTTGGGTCTGGCTGACCTAACCCTCACAATGACCTCAGAGACTGTTAAAAAAAAAAAGAAAAGAAAAAAGAAGAAAAAAATAAAGGACATCTAATCTCAACAATAGATTGGTGATAAAAAGATAATGGATAATGGCTAAGACCCAGCCAAATAATTACCACCTCTTTCTCTTCTCCCTATCCTCAGAACAGTTTAGTAGCTGAGTAAAGACAGACTTATTTTGTAGGGCAGTAATGGGAACACAGGGCCCCCTATAACTACAAATTATTTTATCTGTCAGATAATCTAATTCTTTTTTTCGTAAATCCTACCTTTGACAACGTCTTGGGAAATACAATGACCAACAATAAAAAAGAAAGAAAAACAAACTATAGCTTTTTTTTTTATGGTTTCAGGAAATGGTTAGAATGAACATCTTCTTCCAAACTGTCTTGTGCTGAATTGATTTTTTTTTAAAAAAACAAGCCAGAGCTCTTAACCACTTCCTATGATTCTTTTAACAAAAAGTCCTGCCCTTCAAACAAACTTACTACTCATTAAAATAATAACTAATATTAATGAGTAGCTACTTGGCTAGGCATACTTTTATTTATTTATTTTTTATTTATTTATTTATTTTTAGGCATACTTTTAAATGACTAAAGAAATGGTGTTTAAGCTAAAAATGGATGGGTGAGCACCTGGGTGGCTCAGTCAGTTGAGTGTCACTCTTGATTTTGGCTCAGGTCATGATCTCAGGGTCCTGAGTTTGAGGCCTGCATCGGGCTCTCTGCTCAGCAGGGAGCCTGCTTCCTCCTCTCTCTCTCTGCCTGCCTCTCTACCTACTTGTGATCTCTCTGTCAAATAAATAAATAAAATCTTTAAAACAAAATAAAATAAGTAAACAAATCTTTAAAAACGGATGGGTGAATGAGAGTTGGCAGGCACTTTGGCGTGCATTTGTGGTTGTGGGTGAGTAGGAGTGTCCCACGTAGAGCAAACAGCATTGGGGAACCACCTGGATCTTCATAAATAGGTCAGGGAATCTTCCATTGAACCAAAAAACACTCTGAATCACGGAAATCAAAAGGAGTGAGGGTGGTGTTTGAGGTTGTCTGGCGTTGCGCTCCTAGGAATTTTGAGAGTGATAGAAAATCATCTGTATTCTGATTAGATACATACATTTGTCAAAATTTAGTAAAACGTACCTTTAAAATGGTTGTATTTTAGTGTTAATCATATATCAATAAAATTGATTTAAAAATAAAAAGGGAATTTGACACCTGAAAAGTCTAAAGTGCTAAATATTGTTTAAGGCTTTATAGGCCATATTAAGGATTATGTTATTTTCCTTTAAGGATAAAGCTATGAGAGGATACTGAGTGATAAAGAGATAGGATAGCACTTCTGGTTTTAATTTCTGATGTGAAAAAGGAGTAAAATAACTTGGAAAAGTACAGTTGAGAGAGGATTAGGAGGATCTTAAAACAGTACATAGGAAGAGGGTCTGTAACTTAACCTATGCTTGTTGGCAGCAGAGATGGAAAGAAAGGGGTGGATTCAAGAGATGCTTAGAATTTAAAAGCAGCTGTATGTAGTAATGTAATTACTTGGCAATAATTAGTGGGAAGAATAGTCCCCAATTTTCTGACATGTAGGTAAGATAACTTCGTGTTTGCTGAGATGAGGCACACTAAAGAAGGAGCAATCCTAGGTTTTAGACATTTTGAGAGTGGAATGGAGAAGATCGACCACGGATAAAGAATTTAGGGGAGGTCATACTCACTTTTAGATAGTGAGACAAGTAAAACAACAACAACAGAAAATGGGGCGCCTGGGTGGCTCAGTTGGTTAAGCAACTGCCTTCAGTTCAGGTCATGATCCTGGAGTCCCAGGATCGAGTCCTGCATCCAGCACCTTGCTCAGCAGGGAGTCTGCTTCTCCCTTTCCCTCTGCCTCCCCCTGCTTGTGCTCTCTCTCTCTCTCTCTCACATAAAATCTTAAAAATATACAAAATATTAAAAAATTAAAAGTGGACTTAAAGAGACAGACCAGAATATCAGAGGCTAACACCATCACCAAAGTTCTAAATATTTTCCCAAATGACTGTTAATACATAAACATACACACACACACACACACACACTTGCAGAAGCAACACAAACCACAAATATTTTTAAACTGAAAGTTTTATAAGATAACATAGACCAGAATTTAAAAGTGTATGGTAACATTCTTTGTTTATAATTACTAAATGATATTTTAATCTGATCAAATTTCTTAAAGTTTCCCTGGTCAGTAAGTTTATTTTAAAACCTGTGTGCTTTATTCCTCTCTTGGAGACTAACAGTCTCTATCATATACTAGAATACTAAGGTTCCTAAAAGTTTGCTATGTAAAATACAATGATTTTATTGAAATCAGTGTTTCTCAAATTTATTTGGAAACAATGCCCATTTTTGAGCAACAGATTTTTGCAGATCTAAGTTGACAGAATATAATTTTTAAAGTAGTAATCTATACAATTTTCAAATTGCCTCCTGTTTTGCTGCTTATTTCTCTACATGATATCTGGCAGGAATAATAGGAACAACTCTTTTGTCTTGAAAATAGATTCAGTTTTATTATTTAATCCCGAAGTATTTCTTTCTGCCAGAAATTCTTCATGTAAAATCTTCCTATTAATGAATCAGGTCCTTATATTGCCTTATTTCTAGCATTGTTCCCGTACCAGTACATCTGCATAAATTTCCCAGGATCCCTTCTGGCTTTAAAATTGTGGAACCTCATGCAAAATATATTCATCATTTTCCCTTTTAAAAAATTCCTCATTGCCCGAGTCTTTCTATAGTATGAACTTATAACAATAAATTGGTATGACTCTACTGTAAAGCAAAAATATCGGAGCCGTGAAATAAAAATGCTTTGGAATTCACCCAAGCTTAGTAATATTCCTTAAAGCCACCATCCAACTAAGACTCATGAGAAAGACCTTAGCATAAATTGAATTTATATCTAAAAGCCCTAATTAGACCCCTGTCGAAGCCATTATCATTAGGCTTTCTATTGTGCTGGGCCACTAGAAGAGTTGTTCTCATTGTGTACAATAAATGAGGAAAACATTGAAACATAACATTTTTGGACTGGAAGGTTCCTTTGAGATTAGGTGTTCCAATCTTTTCAATTTATAGATGGGGAGAAGGAGGTGCGATGAGGTTAAGTGAATTGCTTAAAAGCAGTTTTCAAAATCAACATTTGTTACATGAATTTAGAGTATATTGTGGGAAGCATCAAAGGTTTTCAAATGCTACAAAATATTTCCCCTAACCAAATACATAAAATCAGCTGTACAAAAAAAATAAATAAAAAAGAAACAGAAGTACCAAACTTGTTAGATTTACGTATGATGGCTGAGACAACAATGTCCATTCCCAAGTATTTTCTTTTTCCACAAAGTTCATTTGTGATGACTTTAAGTTCATAGATCACTAAAACTTGCAAGAAAATTGAGTCCCCTATGTTATGAGATATCTTCCTATTTTATTAAAAAGTAATCTGGCCTGTCCCCAACAACTATTTGCTGAGTTTGCAGTTCAAAACTGAATTTTCAAAAAGGAGATAATCAAATAAAATAAGTGCTCTTCATTCTATATTGCTCTGTTTTAGACGAAGCAGGAATGGGCCATGTCAGTCCTGATTCAAAAAGGAAAATGAGTCAAACAGAATTGGCTGGATATTGGTTGAGACACAGGAAGGCCTTAAGTGAGAGGCATCATCGTACAGGTACAAAATGGGACTGAGCAAGATTTGTTCAAAAATCCATAAAGTCAATGATCCACAGAATTAGAAGAAATGGGGAAAATCACCTAGGCTTGATTTCTTCTAAAAATGATGAGAAAACTGAGGTCCAGAGAGGAAAAGTGGCTTACTTGGGTTTTAGACTAGTCAGTAGGTAAGTTCAAACTAGAGGCGAAGTCTCCGGGGTTCTAATAGTTTGACCTCACCACACTGTGGAGACCTCACCACTGTGGAGACACAGATATCTGCAAATTAACATTTGTGTAGAGAAGTCAAGGATAGAGAAAGGGGCCGGGAAGGATCTGGGCTGCAATCTGAGAGTGTCCCTGGGGTCCCAGAGTGTCTGGTTGGTACATCTGGCTCTCTGTATACTAGACGCTCAGAAGATGGCGCCTTGTGATTTTTGGATTCCCGAAGTTAAAGTCACTTCTTTCTCTTGCAATTTTGTCTTCCTTAGTGGATTGTTGGAGATGACAGAGAGAGGGTTCACAGTGTATAAGCTATCAGTGCATGGTATTATCACTATCACCTGTGGCAGGACCTGTAGCTCTGTCCCAAAAGTACCTGACACCATGAGAAATGGGATTCTGCAAAATGAGATCCCTAGCTTTGCTTCTACGCCATGATCATCTCTCACGGTACTCTACTCAGCTCATCCCATTCTCCCGAATCCAGCCTTCCATCTGCCTTTTCAAAATGGGGATCCTTTGAACACAAGACTAGATGAGAACAAAAATTTACCAGAAAAAAACTTCATTGTTCCTTTTTGGGCTTGGGCATTTCTAAAGCATTCACCAAAACCATGACCATTGGATATATTTCAGGGATATTGCTATACATGATTGATCTTGCCTTGTCTACTAAGAACTAGCCATTTGTCCTAAACTTCCTTCCTAGACTTATTTGAGCATTACTGCTGATTGTAAATCTCAGCTCTTATTATTTTGGCAAATCCACTCACCTAAAGAAGGGACAAACCTCACTCGAATTGTAGGATAGGGTTCCAGGGTCTGGGATAGGTCAGACGTAATCTAATAATTAAGAACAACTCCAGAAAGCCAATGATAACATGAAGCGGGGTGTATTCAGCACCCAGCTTATAGAGAATTGCGAAGAGGCAGACAAAAGATAAAGCATGAGGCCAGGAAGTGGTCAAGAAGTGGTGTTTAAACAATACTAATTTGAGGGTGTATTAATAGATAAGATTAGATTTCTATACCCCCTGAATTAGTAGTCTTCATATACCGGATACTCAACCTTCCCACTTTGTCTTTTCAAATACTCTCAGAAAAACGGAGTTTGTGGAGAAGGTTACCATGCATACACCAAACCAGAATCAGAGTCAGCACCATGGTCCCCCCAACTGTAGCTCTATCTCTCTCCTCTCCCTTCAGGGCTGCTCATTCTTTCTGAGGTCAGCATTGTGGGAACCCTGTGTGCTTCTGGGCAAGTCCTCCCATATCAGTAGTTTTCTTGTCTACCAAACTTCTCTTCTCAGCTTTATTTCAAACCAGAAAGGAAACACCTTCCTCTACCAGTGTCTAGCCATCAACAAGTCTATCAGCTCCAATACCAGAAACTATTCTCGTCCATTTAGTTCTTTTCAATTTGCCACAAGCTCATGGTATCTAAGGGGCTGAGGAGGTCATGGCCAAGTGTATTTAGCTCGCTGCACTGGAAACCACTGCCATTCCTCCAAAAATCTCCTCCCCAGTCCCTTTGCACCCATCATTCAGGCCCTGACCCTGAATCTGGTGCTTCTTTCCAAACTTCAGACATGCTCATAGAGACCATTTGTTCTTAAAAATGCTTTTGTTCCATCTTGAATTTTGGCTTCAGTCAGATCGTGATTTGGAAACGTTAACAGTATCTATCTGAACCCCAAGCGTGAAGAGACTTCAAATTCTTCCAGGTACAGGAAGGACCACTGCGTAGGCTGGGTAACAGTCATCATGGCAATGGCTTGGAGTGTTTCATTTGAATGTTTTGCACTCAGAGGCCACCTCTAACGTGCTCATGCACTATGTCTTTATTAAACTTTGATGATGAGACTAACACAGGCAATTCTGTACCTTGCCATCTCTTACACAATTCTTTCAAGTAAATGCTTGATTAAATACCTCTTGATTATCAAGATAACAGACAGAACCAATGATGTGACTAAGCCAAAATAGAAAATCATTTATACTGTTTGCTTATTTTATTTGTATTTACAAGTGGCTGTGGACAGAGCTCTTCTTTGAATCTATGCCACTTCACAATTGTGGGGCTATTGTCAAGCCCATCGAATCGTATCATTTTCCACCTCGCTTCTCTGTAGGATTACCTCTTTTTCTCTCTACTATATTGATTAAGAGGATCAATTTTACAATTGAGGGAAAGCATCAGACTAAATAGAACTGTGTTCAATTGTTCCTAAGCTAAAGCTCACTATTTTTTTGCCCATACTTTTCGAGGCAGAAAAAGGTAATTAAATATTCTAGAATAAGAGGTCTCCACTTTCAGCATAGCTGGCCTGTGGGCTGCCTTTAGCTATAAGTATAATCAGGGGTGGCAACAATGTTAATGAACTTTAAGCAGAGAAAATGACTAGATAAACAAATAAGGATTATTTGTAGATAAACTATCATCAGGCAATGAAGCAATGTTTAGTTAGTCTTTTATTGTTGTCGCTCCCATAAAAATAAAAGTTGTTCTTGTAGTTTCACATTTGTAAAAAAAAAAAGAAAGAAAGAAAAAAAAAGAAAAAAATTATTCGTAAAACAGGATTTTTCAAAAGTCTCTAATAATGCCAGTAAAAGACCTTTCTACATGGTTCCATTGCCTTGAGAACTCTGATTAAAATACCACCATGGTAAAAACAAAATGAATAAAAATAGTACCTTTAGTCAATCTTATATAGTCTTTGTAAGTAGTATTGCAGCTTGATTTGGATATGAGTCAATAACAGTTCATACCAACAATATACCGTGGGGAAAATTTTGGATTTCCACCTAGAACAAACTATTGCGTTACAGTAACAGAATAGAATGTTTCCAAAACCCAGTGGTGCTCCAGCATTTCTTCTCATAATAAAAAGAGACTAAATAAAGCCAATTAGTATAAATTATGGCAGACTAAAATCAGTAGAAGAGCTGTTTCCCCAAGTGGCAAAAAAATAGATGCTTTCTTTAAGAATTGTATTTTTTTCTTGATTTTTGTAAAAATAATATTATTGGTTAGAAATAAAATTTTGAAAGAAAAGAAACCAACATTTTCCAGAAAGTATTTGACTTTGGCACTTTTCCTTCAGAATTACCTGTGAGAGTTGGTTACAAGGCTTTAATTCTAAATTTGTGCAAGCGCATGGTAACCCTAGGATATTGTTTAGAGATGAGTTACTAATTGAGTCATTGTCATTGTGTTTGGAACTGCAGCCCCTTAGCAGGACCAGCTTTGGCAACACTGTATTTTTCTCACTCCACAGTGCTGGATGTGACAAATGTGTGCAAAGAGACACATTTGAGAATTTAAAGTTGGAAACATCAGGGATTTATGAATACCGTTTGTGGTTGTTGAAAACAACAACACAGAAAAACAACTGAGAATATGGCAGACAATCATAGAGATTCTTTTTATCTGGTCATTTCTTTAAATAATTCTTTCATTTGAAGTAAGATTTCAACAAATATAAATTGTAGCCTTGGAATTACCATAAGCACCAAACAGGCCCACTAGAGCTGGACTTCCTATTGATTTGACTTGGCTAGGAGCTATCATGACCAGGGAATTATGGTTTGCTGTAGTTTCTTTATAAACTCAAAACACAAAGGTGGTTCTTGACATTTACAAAATAGACATTTTGTGTGTATATTATAAATCCATGTCCTAAACCACCTTTCATGGGCCAAATTCAAAATTTCACAGTAGCACTGACTGAGAGTGATTTCAGGAAACCCATGGAGACTCAGGCAAAGGAAGGGATGTCAGCCTCCATGATGTGGCTGTGGCATTTGTAAACTATTTGCAGTAGCACCAGCAAAGCCAAAAAATTAGAATGCCCTCTGACCACATTCACGAAAGCATGTCCATAGTCCCTTCTAGGCTGAGGAGTCCTATGCAGGATATCCCATGTTATCGGCACATGCTAGTGTCCCCTTAGCCTACTTCTCTTCATTTCCTTTCCAAACCCCTACTTCCCCCTCAACGTCAACTCGACCCCAGGCTACGAGAGTGGCAGTAAGAAGAGAAGGGAATTGGCAGTGCTCCTCTCTAGGCAGTTGGGGCATCTCCTTATCCAGGTGGTCCCACGTGCATGTGTGGAACACATGCCCAACTCTTTTCTGTCTTCACCATGCTCCAGAACACTACAGGCAACAAGTCTAGGTAAATTAAAGACTGAAAGCCACTCAACATTCAGATCAAGGCTCTGGGGAAGAGATCAGACAGAGGCAGCAGTCATGGGAGATGGAGGCTCATGGTTTGATGTCTCTGGTTCCCAGGAGGGAGCTGGCAGGTTCTGTCCTGCAGTCGCTTCCCCATGTGCCTGCGCAGGTTCACACCCACCCACTGGAATGCCTGCAGGGATGGTAAGGAACAATATAGTACTAACTTTTAGCCTTCCAGAAGTGGAACACCACATCTACTCCATTAAAAAAAAAAAATCAACTATTTCATTTGTTTTTCAGTCACTGGATTTCCCAAATTATTTTATATATATATATATATATGATTTTATTTACTTTATTTGAGAGAGAGGGGAGAGAGAGAGAGAGNAATCAACTATTTCATTTGTTTTTCAGTCACTGGATTTCCCAAATTATATATATATATATATGATTTTATTTACTTTATTTGAGAGAGAGGGGAGAGAGAGAGAGAGAGAGTGCACAAGTTGGCGGGGGGAGATGCTGACTCCCGCTGAGCAGGAAGCCCAATGCAGGGCTCCAACCCACTACCCTGAGATCATGACTTGAGCTGAAGGCAGATGCTTAACTGATGAGACACCCAAGCGCCCCTCAAATGTATTTTTCAGGACTGTACCATATAATGATGTATGGGCTGCCTCTACCCTTCAAAAGATGTCACCAATTATCAATCTATATGCTCACCTTAGAGTTCCTAAATCATTTTTTAACTAAAAACTTCTTTCATTTCAGTTCTTACCTATACTGCTAAAGAAATAATTAGAAAAAAACTGTTTATTTACTACTCTGCCCTTCCATACATTTGGGAGAGCTTTCACTACAACTGCAAATAATACTAAGTTCAGAAAACTGATTAAAAATATCTAGAGAACCTTCAAAAGTTACCTTGAAAAAGCTAAACAGGACAAACTACTTCCTGAACAAAACTTACCAGTTTCTTGAACTTGCTAGATCATATGAGTTAACCATTTTGAGCAATCTTCAATAAATGCCAGACTGTCAATTAAGCAGGAGAATCCTAATTTCTTCTAGTATTTGGAACAATTTTGCTAAGCTTATTGGAGGACAAAACTTTAAGTTTATTTATAGATTTTTATAATGACTTTCTACCTAGAATCTCACATTCTTCATTTTCCATCTTTACAGGTTTTTAAAACTTATGAGGAAGTGTATAGACAAAGCCCTTTTGTGCCTTTGGGACAAGCTAGTTAAGATGTAATATTCTAGCTGTGCACATCTTCTAATACAGCAGAATTTGATGGGCTCTATCATACAATGCCGGCCCTAAAATGTCTCAGGTGCCCCAATATTTAGAGGAACCAAAAATAAACGGAGACATAGAAAGTGAGGATAGACTTTCACAGGCTACCACAGTGGGCAGTAGAGAGAATACAGCCAAGCCCTCTAATAACCCCTGCTGCTCTTTACTTACATAGCTTTATTTTTGTAAATACTGACATTTAAAACTCTGTAAAGTGCCTAAAATGTTCTGATTATGTCAACCTCATTCTTTCTGACATATATCTAATTAAACAACATGCTGGTACCAACAATAGTATCATGCCTCGGCAATTCTATTCAATATTTTATAGACCTCACAATCACTAACTGATTTCACAAGCATTACTCCAATACAGGTGCACAATTGTAATTACTATTCCCATTTTAGAGATGATGCAGTAGAAAGTCAGAGACAGAACACAGCATCCAGATATTTAGGAGAAACAAAGTGACTAAGAAGAAACTCAGTCAGTGTTTCTGACTAAAAGTCCAGATTTCTTCTCTATCCTGTACTGCAGGATCCTCTCAAAATGAATGAAAATCACTTAACCCTCTGTTAGAATTTGCCAACAAGTGTATTTTCTACATTATCAACCCATTATTTGCCCTGACACAAAATATCTGTTCAAATACGAAGAAGGGAAGAGAAGTAATATTTGCCAATCATTCACTACCTGCTAGGGGGGAAATTTTTATGATTGTCATAGGTGTCCTAATGAGTTCATTAAAATTCTCTCCTATCCCATATTAAAATAATTTTGGCTGGGGAAAAAAAGACCTAATTACTGTTATTACTTTGCTTTTGAAATGATTGGCTCTAAGTTACTCCTTTAATTAGTATGAGATCTGATTTCTCAGCAATCATTTTGTAGAAAATCTAACCTACAGATTGTTGTCAAATATAATGATATTTTTATGAATACCAAATTTACAGCTCATGAAGTTGACATAATATTATGCTTCCTAGACATTTAATAAAACATTTATTCATTTAGATTTTGCCATTTTCTTTTCATAATTTGCAGAGAATGATTCTTTTCTTGTCTCCATTTTTTAAGCCCACTGAAAATCTGATAGCCCCCTGACACTGTGCCTCTGATGCCTGAGAGATAAGTGACATGGGCACTGTGCCAGGCACTTTACAGACCTTATCTCTTTATATTACCTTATGTAAAAAAGTAAGTTAAAAAATCATCCTGGGTACAGGTAATAGGTTGTTACAGTAAAACACCAGAAAATCTATAAATAAGGAGGATGATTTTCAAGGGAATTCCTAACACACCAGCAATTTCAGTGTTCTTCTAGTTGAATAACAATTGAATCCTATGGGAGAAACTGCAGTGAAGATGAAGGGTAAATTGAAGATACATGGGTAAAATCCTTTTCTCCCCTTGTTACTAGAAATGTTGATAAAGGGTGGACTTTATCTGATAAAAGTGTGTCAAAGTTGGCTCATTAGTTGTGACAAAGGCATCATACTCATGCAAGAGCTTAGCAAGAGGTAAATTGGGTGTGGGGTATACCAGAACTCTCTGTACTATCTATGCAATTTTTCTGTAAACCCACAAATATTTCAAAACAAAGGTTTCTTTCTGAAAAAGCAATTATAATAAAAGTGTCTTAAACAACAACAACAACAAAATATCCCTAATAATATTCTCTTTACACTTTCTCTTTATGGACAATTCAGTGATCAAATCATTAGATGGGGCAGCACTAGCTGCCTATGAAGAGGGCAGCTCTGTAGGGAATAATGAAGCTCAAGCATGGTGAAGAAGTAATCTGTGTGGAGGAAGGCACCAGGTTTCTTGCTGTTAAATGGGTTACAAACATGGAAAGAGAGAAAACTAAATATTTTTAACTAGAACTGGAGGTATCAGCATGAACTGATGGTTCTCAGTTTACAGAAACATAGAAATATCACTGTGTGTGTGTGTGTGTGTGTGTGTGTGTATAAATTGTGTGTGTGTATATAAATTGTCCACTGAGAAGGAAGTGGGATCAGTTCCACCTTAATAGCAACCTAGTAGCCAGATACTAAGACCTAAATATCATTCTCAAATAAAAGAAATTAGGGCTCTTTGGAGAAAGAGCAAATAGCAGGACTGGAACAGGAAAATACAACATGAAACATCTATTGTGCCAGAAAGCAAGAAAGTGTACAAAGAATGAGGGGACTGTGTCAAAAGTATACAGTAGTCAGCTTGCAAGGGTTCCTATAGTCAAATGTGGGATGGTAACAGACAATAAAGTAATAATGAATAAAAGAGGAATCTAAGAGTCCATACTGAGATAAATCAAAAAATGAATAAACTAAAATTTGATGAAGAATTAAGGCATTTAAATAGTTTTAAATTATCTTCCAGGATAGGCAAAATGAGCCTCTTCCCAACACTACTTGCCAAATGACCATGCCCTTATGACTTGTCATATTTGGGTATATGTTACACTGTATGGCAAAAGGAACTTCATGAATGCAATTAAATTGTTTTAAAATATTTTTTATTTATTTTGAGAGAGCAAGCAAGTGAATGTAAGCAGAGTAAGAGGAAAAGGGAGAGGTAGAATCTCAAGCAGACTCCATGCTGAGTATGGAGCCTGACATAGGGCTCAATCTCATGAGCCTGAGATCATGACCTGAGCTGAAACCAAGAGTCAGAGGCCCAACCAACTGAGCCACCCAGGTGCTCCAAAGATGTAATTAAATTTACTCATCAATAGATCTTAATATAGATTATCTTGGATTCTCTGGATGAGAAAGTCAGGGAAATTCTAAATATGAAAAAGATGTGACTCAAGTTGCTAGCTCTAGATTCAGCAGCTCATACTCTCATGGACAGGGCAGAGGTCTCTAGGAGTTACCTATAACTTTCAGGTTGTTTCAAAACATACATATACACACAAATATAAATATATTTGTATGGTTATATATTAACATATAATTTAATGGATATAATTGGGTATAACAGACAATATATATGTTGTGTATACTATATACTATATATGATATCTAATACATATAACATAATATACTATGTTAGACAATATACATAAATACTAGTAATTTACATATTTACATATAAATTATAAATATGTGACCATATAATGAATTTTATTAATATTCATATTAACATACGCTGACAATATTTTTAACTTATAGTCTAAAAAGGAAAGAGTTTGACTTGAAAAATTGTACTGGGTTTCTGGTATTTAATACAATAAACCAATTTTCTATGCTTAGCTTTTGTCCAAGTTATATTCTCTTACTCTTAATTTCAACAGAATAATGTGGTAGCATAGACTGCTAAAGAAAAAAGAGTTTAGGGCGCCTGGGTGGCTCAGTGGGTTAAAGCCTCTGGCTTCGGCTCAGGTCATGATATCAGAGTCCTGGGATCGAGGCCCGCATCGGGCTCTCTGCTCTGCAGGGAGCCTGCTTCCTCCTCTCTCTGCCTGCCTCTCTGCCTACTTGTAATCTCTCTCTCTGTGTCAAATAAATAAATAAAATCTTAAAAAAAAAAAAGAAAAAAGTTCATATTAAAATACGAAGAAATTGCCCTGTATAAAAATGGCTACTATAAGGGATTTTATTTAGTTTAGTTAAGGGAATACAATAACATTTTAAATGTTATGTGTATGTTTCTATATGTGTATTTATTTATATTTACATATTTAACCAAGAAACTTTCAGGACAAGTTTAATTTCCAACTAGTTAACCAGAACGCATTCTACTAAAAGCTATGGATGAGGGGCGCCTGGGTGGCTCAGTGGATTAAAACCTCTGCTTTTGGCTTGGGTCATGATCTCAGGGTCCTGGTATCGAATCCTGCATTGGGCTCTCTGCTCAGTGAAGAGCCTGCTTCCCCCTCTCTGTCTGCCTCTCTGCCTATTTGTGATCTCTATCTCTGTGTCAAATAAATAAATAAAATCTTAAAAAAATATAAACAATTAAATAAAAGCTACAGATGAAAAACAGGTAACTATCCAAACTTTTTCCTCATCTTTCTATATTTAAGAACCAGACAGTCTTTTTTTGCAACATGAAGGAAAGCAAGGGGAAATAAAAGTGAAATCTGTAACTCTCCAATAAAATCGTAGCTTTTATTGGATGTCAAACATAACACTAGGCAGTTAACATTATGTTTTGCTCTCTACAATTCTAGGTAGACATGGCCATCTATTCCCATGTTAAAAATTGGAAAATTGTCTAAGAGATTTAACTCATAGCTCAAGGATCTAGTTTCAATAAAAAATAGAGACAAGATCTGAATCCAAAGTTGTATTCACATGAAATCCATGGTCTTTTCAATGAACTAAGCTGCTTTGATTTAACCTTGTCATAATCTCATGGGGTGGAAATAAGCAAGTGCTGTCATCATTAACATGTGTGTGTGAGAGAGAGAGCAATAAAAGACTGATTACCAATCTCTACAAACATAAAAATACACATAAGAATAAACACATTGTACACACACACACACACACACACACACTCACACATATAGAAACATTAAAAAACATGTGTAACCAGGAAGGTCACAAAACAAACTTAGTACCTCAGAATAAAAATTTTTTTTCTGTAACAGTTATATAATAAACTAACATATTATTCTATGAATTCTATATTCTTTCATGTATTATTCAATCTGGTTAGGTAACAACCAAGTATACATTTTATATAAAAACTGTTTGACTTTAGTAAACCTCTTTAAGAGTATATACACTATTTTTTAAAGAAACATGAAATACTCATTTGACAAAAAGTTGCCCAAATACAAAACTCAGCTCTATAATATTAGCCAATATCCAAGAGCAGAGTATGTAAAATATTAGAGCCAAAAACAAGTACTATAAATATCCATTCTGCACACATTTCTCTCAAATGAGAATCTTCACAGATCCAAAAATGTCTTCTATTTTTTTTTTATTTCTTTCTGAGTATTATCGATTCATTAGCCATGCATGTCAAGGAGTACAGTATCAAACCTGTGCCAGTTCATGATCCCTATTCAGCATTAAGAAACCCACATAAGGATACATGCAGGACTTCTGCTCAGGGTCTTAGACATAGTCATAAAAATTGTACAACTCTTTTAGCATTTTTAAAGATAAAGTGTTACATAGACAAGAAATTGGTGCATAAGTTTACGTGGCTCCTGAGAGTATGTGTAATTTGTAATCTAAAAAAGGAAAAATTTTCACTTGGAAAAACTGTACAGGGTTTCTGATATTTAACACAATAAGCTTATTTCCTATGCCTACCTTTTGTCCAAGATACATTTTTTGTACCGAATTTCTACAAAGTAATATGGATGGCATTGATAGATAAAGGGGAAAATTTTATATAAAAATATTTTAAAAATTGACCCTGTATAAAAGGCTATGTTAAGGGACTTCACTTAATCTAATTAAGGAAATACAATAAATTTTTAAAGTGACATTTTAAAAAATTTTTTAAACTTCACACATGGGGAATTAGATACACTTTTAAAAAATTTTACATGCTAATAGTTGTGGGAAACTTACGTTCAGGTTTTTTATTGCGATGTAATTCACATTACATATAATTCACCATTCCTTTTATTGTGGTAAGAAACACATAACTTAAAATTTACCATTCTAACCATTTTTCACTATTACCTATATTCCCATTGTTGTGCAACCAATCTCCAAAACTTTCATCCTGCAAAACTGAAATGCTATACCCATTAAACAACAAGTCCCCTTCAGTTCCTCCTTCCCCTCAGCCCTTGGTAACCAACATTCTGATTCTCTGAATTTGACTACTTCAGATACATCATAAGTGGAATCATATAGTATATGTCTTTTGTGACCAGCTTCTTTCACTTTGCATAAAGTTCTCAAGGCTCATCCCTGTTGTCGCACTGTCAGGAATGCCTTCCTTTTTATAACTTGGTAACAGTCCAGTGTATGTATAAACCACATTTTGTTTATCAATTCATCTGTGTATGTACATTTGGGTTGCTTTTACCTCTTGAGTGTTGTGAATGATGCTATTATGAACATGGATGGGCAAATATCTCTTCGAGAACTTGCTTTAAATTATTTTGGGTATATACCCAAAAGTGGGATTGTTGGTTCATATGATAGTTGTATTTTTAATTTTGAGGAAATTAATACTGTTTTCCATAATGGTTGCACCATTTTACAATTCCAGAAAGAGTGCACAAGGGTTCAAGTTTCTCCACATCCTTGCCAACTACCTTGTTGGGTTTTTTTGTTTGTTTGTTAGCTGTTCCTATTTTTTATTTAAATGGTTTTTATTTGTAGTTGACATATATTATTAGTTTCAGGTGTACAACAAAGTGCTTTGACATTTATATGTATTACAAAATGTTCACCACTAAGTGTAGTTACCAACTGTCACCGAAGTTATTACTGTATTATTGACTATATTCTCTATGAGGTACTTTATATCTCTGTGACTTATTTATTTTACAATTGGAAGTTTGTACCTATAATTCCCTTCCCCTCTACCTCTTTTACCCATGCTCCTAACCTCCTCCTCACTGACAACCATCAGTTTGTTCTATTTATGAGTCAGTTTCTATTTTGTTTGGTTTGGTTTGTTTTTTAGACTCCACATATAAATGAAATCATGCAGTATTTTTTTTCCTCTTTCTGACTTATTTCACTTAACACAGTACTTTCTAGGTCCATCTATGTTGCCACAAATCACATGACTTCATTCTTTTTTATGGCTGTATGTATATCCAACATCTTCTTTATCCTTCCATCTACCCAAGGACACTTAGGTTGTTTCCATACCTTGGCTATTCCAAATAATGTTGCTGAAAACATCGGGGTATGTATATCTTTTCAAATTAGTGTTTTTGTTTTCTTTGGGTAAATACCCAGAAATGGAACTACTAGATCATATGGTATTTCTATTTTTAATTTTAGTTCTATACTGCTTTCCATAATGGTTTCCCCAATTTATGTTCCCACCAATAGTCTACAAGCGTTCCCTTTTCTCTATATCCTTGCCAATACTTGTTATTGTCTTTTTCATACTAGTTATTGTGACAAGTGTGAAGTGATACTTTATTGTGGTTTTGGTTTGTTTCCCTGATGATTAATGATTTTTGACACCTTTTTATGTATCTGTTTGCCAACTGTATGTATTCTTTGGAAAGATATCCAAACCAATCTACATATTAAATACAATCCCACCATGCTATACAGAAGTAAAAGAAATAATTCCAAAATTTGTATTCAACCCCCAAAAAATCCCAATCCCAAATAACCAAAACAATCTTAAGAAATAAGAACGAAGCTGGAAATATCATACTCTCAGATTTCAAACTAAACCACAAGGCTACAGTAATCAAAACAGGATGGTACTGGCACAAAAATAGGCACATAGATCAATGAAACAGAATAGAGTCCAGAAATAAACTCACACTTATATTAACCCAGTTAATCTAGAACAAAGGAGGCAAGAATATACAATAAGGGAAAAAACAATCACTTCAATAAGCAGTACCGGAAAAACCACACAACTACATGAAAAAGAATGAAACTCGGCCACTTTCTTATACCATACACAAAAATAAACCAAAAATAGATCAAAGACCTGAATGTAAGACCTGAAATCATAAAACTCCTTCAAAAATTACAGGCAGTAAACTCTTGGACATTTTAGCACCATTTTGGGGAGGGGAAGTCTGTCTTCTCAAGCAAGGGCAACACAAAACAAAATTAAATAATTGGAACTACATCAAACTAAAAAACTTTTGCACAGCAAAGGAAACCGTTAACAAAACAGGCAACGAAAAAAGGCAACCTTCTAGATGGAAGAAGATATTTGCAAATGATATATCCAATAAAGGGTTAATATCCAAAATACATAAAGAATTCCTACGACTCAACATGAAAACCACAAACAATCTGATTTAAAAATGAGAGGACCTGAAAGGTTGTTTGGTTTTTGTTTATTTTTATAGTAGTCATCCTAATGGTGTGAGGTGCACAATTATTTTTAATGTAGGTAGTAGATACCATATTACTGGAAATTTTGTAGGAAAAATTAAACACCTTTTGGAATGGATAAAGTTCATCCATTCTTTAAAATGGAAGAAGGTCATTCTTCCTTAGATTCATAGGGATAGATTATTGGCTATGAAATCTATCTTTGTTGAGTTAAGGAAATCACTCCTCATCTGTATCACTCTTACCTGATTTCAATTACTCTGGTAGAGGCTACTATAATGGCAGCAGGGAAGAACCAGGCTTCAGGGTATGTGAGAATGGATCACCAAAAGATAGTTACCTGACACAGTCATCAAAAATTTTCAGCCCAGGGGCGCCTGGGTGGCTCAGTGGGTTAAAGCCTCTGCCTTCGGCTCAAGTCATGATCTCAGGGTCCTGGAATTGAGCCCAGCATCGGGCTCTCTGCTCAGCAGGGAGCCTGCTTCCTCCTCTCTCTCTGCCTGACTCTCTGCCTACTTGTGATCGCTCTCTCTCGCTCTCTCTCTCTCTCTCTCTCTCTCTCTCTGTGTGTCAAATAAATAAAATCTTAAAAAAATTTTTTTTCAGCCTGATATTTCTGACAACCCCAATGCAAAGCCCATACATAATGTCAGGGCCTGTGCTGAATTTGATCAGAATTAATACAAGAATATCTCAAACCTTAAACTCAACTACTTCTTGTAATAAATTAATATTAGTGTTTTTTTTTAATTTTTAAACCTTCTGAGATGTAGCACTCTAATTTTGATGGGTTTCTCAGTTTGTTTTTTTTGAAGATTTTATTTATTCATTCGACACAGAGAGAGATTACAAATAGGCAGAGAGGCAGGCAGAGAGAGAGGAGAGAGGAGGAAACAGGCTCCCCACCGAGCAGAGAGCCCGATGTGGGCCTCGATCCCAGGACCCTGGGATCACGACCTGAGCCGAAGGCAGTGGCTTTAACCCACTGAGCCACCCAGGTGCCCTGGGTTTCTCAGTTTATCCCAAGAGTTTGTGATTTCTTTCTTACACCTGGCTTTGAGTCAATTCAAAATTTAACTACTAAGGAACTCCTGGTCACCAACTGGGGCACATTTCTGGAGGGTACTTGACAATATGTGTCTACCTCCTTACAAAACACATAATCAGTTTGCTTGATATTTCACATCTAGAATTCTTAATGAAATTGTGCAATGAATTAACAAAAATGGAGATTCAAAGATGCTTAAGGATGCTCAAGAGTAGGGACTGGTTAAAAAATGTATCTGAACATTAGAATCTATGCAACCATTAAATGCACTTCTATAGCCTGTTTTATATTTTATTTACACTATTTTATGGTTTTTATGTACTTTTATACAAACTTTGTGATATACATTTTATGTACTTTTAGTACTTACATGTTTATTACTTATGTTATTGACACCAAAAGGTTTTTATAAAATATCATTAAGTGGAAGAATCAATGTAGAAAGCCACAACCATAAATACAAGGAGAAAAAAGCGTGTGTGTATGAGTGTGTGTGATACCATCATTGACGTATATTAAGTCAAACTCATTATATGTTAAACTAAGCACATACCTACACACAACTGCAATTACAGAAGAGAATCACAAAATATACATTATTAATTTTTCTGGATTGAGGTTGAAGTGAATATCATCTTCTCTTTTGTTATCTTTGCTTTCAAAATTTTCTATAAAAAATGTATATACCCGCAACATATAAAAGAACAAAAGGAACAGATACCTGGCCTGCATGCAAGCCATTTCTCAGGTTGATCCAGACTGATTTGGCCTTGGTCTCTGAGATGAAGGGCTGAGCACACTATTAAAGATGGGAAACTTCCACTGCCAGAGGGAGCAATGGGATGAGAGGCTGAGAACATCTGTGTAGGGGACATTTGTTCTTAACTGAGTGCTGACTGCTATCACCTCACATTCAGATAAGGGGCGAGATACATCAATGTCACTAAAAAGTATTTCAGTGTCCTTGAGAGAGAAGCTTTTATGCATTGAAAAGACCTTTCATAGGTTTACTTTGGTTTTCTTCCTTTTTTTTTTTTCCCTCATCAGAAAAGCCTTTATTATCAGGAAAGTGTGAACTTTATAATGGATACAAGTTTTCCAAAATTTTTCTTTCCTTGAAAACTCAAATTTTATCATTGGAAACACATATTGTCCCTTGTTTTTTTGTTTGTTTGTTTGTTTTTAATTACATCTAATGTATTATTTGCCCCAGGGGTACAGGTCTGTGAATCATCAGGCTTACACATTTCACAGCACTCACCATAGCATAAAACCTCTCCAATGTCTATAACCATCCACCCTATCCCTACCCTCCCACCCCCCAGTAACCCTCAGTTTGTTTCATGAGATTAAGAGACAAACCATAAGAGGTTTACTTTGGTTTTAAAGCTTAGTATTAAATTTAATGAAGTTGCAAATTCAAGAAACCTAACTCAGCCTTAAGTTCTTATCATCAATTTATAAATTATTAGTCTAGGGTATTTTAATAGCACTTTAGAGGGAGATTCTAACTGATCACTGGCCCAATTTAAAAATTCTTGCTTTTAAAGGCAATTCCTTGAAAAATTGCTTATCCAATAAACTGGATTAGATTAGGTAGTTAGGTAGATGATAGTATATTGTTTATGCAACTTGGTAAGATTTTATCTTAAAGTAAATCAATCCAGAAATCTAAATCAATTACTCAATTATACATCTTAAGATGGAATTGAAAGGACAACTTATTACTTGGTAGGATATATTCTCTTAGATATTAGAAATCCTCAAAACCCTAAGTATGCACAGATCTCTTAACACCAAAAGTATTGCTGCTAAACATTTAATTCTCTTAAACATTTTTACTGTAAATTATAAATCTTCCAAGGTTAAAAGATCTTAATGCATGAAGGGTGCAAAGATAGCCCTACGAACAGCTTTGAGGTTCCCTTCTCAGGCAGCTGAAGTTATATGCTGATCAAGTTGCTGACTGGATTTTTGTCAGTGCCACTAAGGGTCACCAGGAGCACTACTCACAGTCCGTAAGTTATTGAGGGTTAAATTCAAAACCTTTGAAAGCCACATAGCCTATATTCCAAAGATATTTGCATCCTTTCCTAATTTTTAAGTTAGAGTAACTTTCTTCCCACTAACTAGATCATATAATACATTCAACATATGAGTCACTGCTTCATTCAGTCCTCAATTTTTTTTTTTACATTCTTTCCTTCCATTAGGACCACAATTCTTATCTATATTACACAACATCTGATTGAGTTTTGTGTCTCTCACAGCTAGTGGTTGAAATGTCTGAAGTCTTTCTCCTGACAACTGTGTACAAATGTACATGTATCTTGAAGACACAAAGCAGGAGTGAAAAGATGGTTAAATCATTGGTAAACCGTTCAGTTTTGGGACACAGAGACCTCACATCGTCTTCTTGCTACCCTACCTTCTACCCCAGGCAAGTTGGTAATATAACATGTACCGATAAAACCTAGGAATGGAGTTCTTCTTTAAAAATACTTTATTTAGGGGCACCTGGGTGGTTCAGTTGTTAAGTGTCTGCCTTCAGCTCAGGTCATGATCCCAGGGTCCTGGGATCAAGCCCCACATAGGGCTCCTTGCTCGGCCGGGAGCCTGCTTCTCCCTCTGCCTCTTCCCCCTCTTGTGTTCACTTTCTTGCTGTCTTTCTGTCAAATAAATATATTTTTTAAAGATTTTATTTAAATATACTCTTTTTCTTTCTTCTTTTTCTTTCTCTCTCTTATTCTCTCTCCCTCCCTTCCTTCTATTCTTTCATTCTTCCATTCATTCATTCATTCATTCATAAAGAACTGAACACTTCTCTAGCCCATCTTTCAGAAAAAAAGAAAGAGTGTATTTCAGTGCAAGCTCAGTTGCTCGGTCTGCAATGTGGTGTCTGGGGTCAGCTCCATCAGAGCTTTCACGGTGCCCTTCACCCTGTGGCTTGCCTTGATGGCAGGGTTTTGACACCCACAGAGTTCAACACCTTCACAGAGCCTTTTTCATTTCAGTTACTGGAACTCTGTTGATGAGAGAATGTAACAGTGAAGGAGAAAAAAACATTGCCTTATATTTATTTATTTTTTTTTTAAAGATTTTATTTATTCATTTGACACAGAGAGAGAGATTACAAGTAGGCAGAGAGGCAGGCAGAGAGAGAGGAGAGAGGAGGAAGCAGGCTCCCCGCTGAGCAGAGGGCCCGATGTGGGCCTCGATCCCAGGACCCTGGGATCACGACCTGAGCCGAAGGCAGCGGCCTTAACCCACTGAGCCACCCAGGCGCCCAACATTGCCTTATATTTAGCATTCCTTGCTTTTCCCTTGCTAAAAGCAGAAAGGTGAAATAGACCTAATTGTGGTCAAAGATTTATTTTAAAAACAAGTATTTACCGATTCTCCATCCCAAAATACTGCTGAAAAATCTAAAAAGCAGTCCATCGTCCCATAAGAGTTACAGCTGGAGAGCCTTCATACTATACAGCTCTCACCAATCAAGGATGACTCTGGTTTTATCTGCGTCATGAATAAAAAGACACTGGCATCCAGCACTGGTATATTATCATCTTCCTACTCAGAAGAATGATTAATTTAAGATAAATAGATGCTGGCTTCAGACACACCAATTGCATTTCCCAGATACTACTGCAGCAACACTCACTCACCTCAGATGTGATGAAGTATTCAGAGGGATCACTCTTTCCTGCTCACGTAACACAGAGCACTCAAGATGTAATCTAGCTCCCTGTATGGTAGAGTTGAATTTTATTCCACTTTACCATCACCCTGCCAACAGTAATCTCTTCTTCCTTAATTTTACTTTTCATAAGATAAACTTCTTTTTGTTCCTTTCATTGCCTGTTTTTGTATTTCATTAAATACAAATGGCTAGGGCGCCTGGGTGGCTCAGTGGGTTAAAGCCTCTGCCTTCGGCTCAGGTCATGATCTCAGGGTCCTGGGATCGAGCCCCACATTGGGC
>LNAC01000106.1:4110159-4155425 GCA_002007465.1 Ailurus styani
TGCCTCTCTGCCTCCTTGTGATCTCTCTCCCTCTGTGAAATAAATAAAATCTTTAAAAAAAAATCTTTAAAAAAAAAAAAATAAATAAAATAAATACAAATGGCTAAACTGTAAAATATAATAGTAAATTTATGCCACTTAAAANTAAATAAAATAAAATAAATACAAATGGCTAAACTGTAAAATATAATAGTAAATTTATGCCACTTAAAACAAATTAGTCAAGGAGACTAGCAATCACAACCTGATAATTTTTTAAACGTCGCAGAGCATGATTATGCTTCAGTTTTCCCTGAAAAGATTTTGTTTGTTCTAGAGATCAGCCTTTTATTTTCTTTTTTTTTGAGATCAGCTTTTTAAAAGTACAGGTTATAAGTGTAAAGTTGCCTTCCAAAAAAAAAAAAAAATACAGATTTTTTTATTTTTTAATTCACAAACAAAACAGCTAGTTAAAGGCAAAGAGGATACACACTAAGCCCGAGACCAGCACTTGGATTCCAGTAACATCATGACCAAGAAGAATTTTCCTCCTTTTATGAGGCACAGGTCTTGGAGAATGACCTTATAAAACATGGAAGGCTAGCCTGTTTCTCAAATACATCACTGGAAGCAAATTTCTAACAACCAAAAATGAGTTATTGAACCTAAGTCATACCATTGGCCTTCACCTCTAGAAATTCATTAAATGTTACTTCCCACAACCCTGTGAGCCTGGACCAAAATAAGTCTTTAATCAAGATCCAAAGCTTAAAAGTATGCCACCCCCCCCCTTTTTTTTACTGCTGCACTGTCGTATCATTGAAAAGTTACACACACACACACACATGCACACAAATAAGAGATTTTGAATATGTGTACATGGTAGCTAAGTACAATATTTTGTGAAGTAGATTAGAGATACTACCATCAAACAATGGCTAGGCCAGACTATCTCTCTATCCTTGTGAAAAGATTTCTTAAAATTTCCAGATATGAAAGTTGTATTATTACTCTTTGCTCTGTTTATGATAAGAACAATTATCCTTCCCATCAAACCGTAACCAAAAAAAAGTGGCCTCTCTCAAAGTCGAATTGTCCTTAATAAAAAATTATAATCACAAATGAATATAATTACAACAAATACAATCAATACTCAAGTTGTTTGGCTAAAAGTTGATAATTCTAAGGAATAGATGATCCAAATGACCTTAATTTTTGACCCTGAAGCTTACTATTTGTGTCTGAAAATTTTGCCTTTATAGTTACATTTTTATTCATCTTGTGTTATCAATAGTTGAATTTTTCTGAGTATATCACAACTAAAGAGTAGAAATGGTTTAGCTCATGGAAAGTGGAAAGTTTTACATGAATATAAAATAATCACATAGAAGTCATAATTCTAACTACATCACTGGATTAGAAGTTAAGACTTTATTTCAGCTGTAATCTCATCAAATGTGATACGTAGAACCTCTCAGGGTTAAAAGAGGGACAACGTGATCATTTGTCCATATTTCAGCACACGAAGGCATAGAATCCAAGACAGCTTTGCCTAGGAACTCTCCTGGAATAAGTATTCATAGAAAAAAGGTTTTTCCATGAGGTCGGCAGTGGTAGGTATGTAGCTGAGAGGCACCTGTCATAGAGACTAGGAACTAGGGTGACAGATGAGGCAGGGACCAGAAAGACATTCATGCATCTCTAGCAGATGCTGGCACTGAAGACTGATGCTGAAGGACCAGATGTCAACACTTCCCCACTGTGATGCTACTGTAGACCCTGGAAATTTGTCCTCCCAAATGACATAGTCACCCCGATATATGCTCATTCTCTATAATTCACTTCACAGAAAAGTGACTGTACCTTATACTTACATATATTCCAGCAATGGTACTTTGAATCACATGTCCACAACTACTACTGTCAGTGGGTGTGGCTTCTGAAGACATGGAATTAGCCTGAATTAAGATGGGCAAAGGGGCTTTAAATTTAATATAGGCTAGAAAGGTTGCAGGATAATAAAGACTTGGATAAATAAAGGAAAATCTGTTTAGATACTTAGGACATAGCTAATCTTTAAAAAAAATTTCACTATCTTGTTCTTACCTATTGGTGCTCTGGGTATATGAAGTAAGAATGATATACTTAGACTTGGATTAACATTACTCTTAATTTAAAAAGAAATACTTCCCAAACTTTTAAATTCTAGCCTAAATCTTCATTATATACATGCGAAGCAACAATATTTTAGTCGGCACTTCTGACTCTAAAATTGTGCCTTCCCAAACATCCTGAATAGAGTTATTAAAACCACTCAGTGTGGCAACCATCCTATTACTTCCCTGTGTAAAAAATAGCTCAGGCATCCCAAAATTCAGATTCCTGTAACTGCTTTTTGAATAGTTCTAGCCCCACTTTACTTACTGAAACATCTATCACATTTCCTGAAAAGTAATCTGGTAAGAAATATCATCTCACTCTTTCAGTATTTCATGGACGTATGTTTTTGTCAACTTTGGTATCAAGTAAGCAACTTGATGGCAGCCAGAGAAGTTGGCCTCCTGGGGCCAGGTTCTTCTTAACCGATAAAGGAGTATGTTAGATCTGTCGGTGGTGTCCATTTTCCTTCCTTCTAAACTTCTTTGAGTTCAATTTTCTCCATTCTGCACAGTACACTGACCAACATTAAACCAAAAGCAAGCACTCAAATAGATACTAACTTATTGATGTGTTTTAGCACAACAGATTATGTGAACCAAAGCAGACGCTTGCACTGATATTATGAAGCTACTACTCCAACCGTAATTACTGGTCTATATAAGGCAATTCTGCCGTTACAACTCAAAAATGTTTACAGTCATGAAAAACTAAATTAAGATTGAGTTGTGTTTGTATCATATGACATAATGTGCACCAAAGGCGTTAATAAATCCTGTGTCTTTAGAGCTCCTTTGTTTGTCAAAGCAGCACAAAATACATCTGATACAAGAGGAAAAATAAACATAACTCAGAGTTCAGTGTTACTTGTTGTCTCCAAAATCTGTTGAGAACTAATGATTTTAAAATATTTTCAAAGCTTATAAATATTGCATTCCATTTTCAAACTCTACCTTCCTGGCTGGACACAATGGCAGTTGACAGAAAATGAAAACAACAACAACATAGTATGCTAGTTTTTTTTTTTTTTAAAGATTTTATTTATTTATTTCACAGCGGGAGAGAGATCACAAGGAGGCAGAGAGGCAGGCAGAGAGAGAGAGAGGGGGAAGCAGGCTCCCTGCCAAGCAGAGAGCCCAATGTGGGCCTCAATCCCAGGACCCTGAGATCATGACCTGGGCCGAAAGCAGAGACTTTAACCCACTGAGCTACCCAGGCACCCGCTAGTTTTTAATAGAGAAAAACCTAGGATCACTATAGGATAATCACCCTATAATCTTCCTCCTCTATAATTTACCATCAGAGTGCTTTCATTCTTCTTACTGCCAAATGTTTTGGAGGAGGGGGTCTACTCCTTAACCACTTATTCTATATTGACTTAATTCAATGACTGCCCCCGGCTTCCCTCAGTCATTTTATTGAATTTTTTTTTTTTAAAGTCCCCAGGAAACTCGTAACTGCCAATACTAGAAGGTCACCTCAGTTCTCATTTTTTCGACCTCTCTCCTCCATCTACCTCTGATGTTCTCATTTGCCCACTTCTAAAAATTAAGTGTTCCACATGGTATTCTCTCCACCTTCTTCTTTTCTGCCATTATCTCACAAGCATATTGGTTCCCAAGTTTTCAAATTCTTTCCTCAGAGCAGATGACGATTGACTTTGCATCACAATCCTGACGTT
This sequence comes from Ailurus styani, assembly GCA_002007465.1. Lineage (NCBI taxonomy): Eukaryota > Metazoa > Chordata > Mammalia > Carnivora > Ailuridae > Ailurus > Ailurus styani. The sequence goes on from LNAC01000106.1 coordinate 4,113,977, forward strand.
TCTTGACCTCCAGACTCCTAACTGCATTTACACTTGGATGTTCCCATGGTAAGTCCACTTCAACCTAATAGTTATAGTTTTTCTTCCCAAATCTGGGTTTTTCCCTTCTATCCTCCATCTGTAGTTTAAAAATCTAAGTCCTCCCAGGTAGTGACATTCAAATCCATGAGTCATCTTTAAATCTTTCCACAGCTCCCCTCACACATCCAGTTGACCAAATCCTGTCTACCTTAGCGATGAATTGCATATATTCCTCAGTCTTAGCAACTGCCAAAATCTTCAAAGACCCACCTTTTTCTCAGTGGTAGGCTTTAGACTAGCCATACAAAGATGGTCTTATGTCATGAAAGGTTTTTCTGAACTGAAGCTCCTAGACTGTGTCTTGATAACACCTCCATTTTCCAGCTCTAGTTCTTCCTATTCTTACTCTCGATCAGTAAGCCCAGACATCCTTGAGCGTTGATCCTCCTTGTTCAATTTGGTCCAGCATCTGCCATTTTATAAGTTCTACCCATCAGGAGGCTCTCAAAGTAGACTAGCCCAGACCACAAACAGACCAACACATGTATTACCTTTCACCAAACCAGTACCAAAGCCTATCAGGATTTTTAACTTTTTTTTTCTGAGTAGAACAATAATGTAGACATGCTTAGAAAGTTTTTTAAAATGCAAAATGAATAAAAATGCAAAATGAATACCACCACCAAATTCCACTTTTTTCGTTTTTTGAAAAAGAGAGAAAAAGAGCATTAGTGGTGTGGGGGTTGTTGTGCAGGGTGGAACAGATGGAGAAGGAGAGAATCTTAAATAGGCTCCATGCCCAGCACAGAGCCCAATGCCGGGCTCAATCTTACAACCCTGAGGTAGTGACCTGAGCAGAAACCAAGAGTCTAATGCTTAACCAACTGAGCCACCCAAGCACCCCCTTAATTCCACCAACTTTAACATTTGGCTAGATTTCTCTCTGGTTTGTATTATCATTTTTAAAATAAAATGGGAATCACATTAAACATAACTTTATTATATTACTTACTTTGAGAATAACTGTTTTCTGTGCATTTAAAATATTCTTCCAAAATGATTTTAGGGCATCACGGTATTCCATAATTAATGTATCTATTCAATTTTTCCAAGTTCTCCTTTAACCTCTACAATAACCATCTTTACATTAAAATGTTTCTCAATAATTCTATTTCTTTATGATATACCCAGAAGAGGCATTACATACAGTATGAAATTTTTAAGCTTGTGATCCAGACCACCAAATTACTTTCTAGAAAAGCTGAACCAATTTGCTCCTCAGCCAGTGGAAGATAAGAATCCTCACTCCCCAGTGGCAGAATTCTTAAAAGTGTTCTGGTTGCCTCCAGGATCGCCCATCCCTACCTCCTCTGCCCATCGCAGGCAACTTTCTAAAACACAGTTATGATTACAGGCACTCAAAAAAATCCCAGTGACTCCCTACCACCCACAGAGTAAAGCTCGTACCTCTGAGCATGTCATCCAAGCCGTCCACAAACTAGCTGCAACTTCTGCTTCTTCTTCCCGGCGTCTCCCGGGCTCACCCTCCAGCCTCGGCCAGTACTTCTACTCCCTGGCTATACTTAAAATCACCTGGAGAGGCTTTCACAAACACTTAGGCTAGAGTTCCTTTCTATGCTAATTAAATAAGAGCCAGGAGCTGGCTTCTTTTTTAATTCTCCACCAGATGACTCTAATAGACAGCCAGCATTCTTTTGAATCACCACCAGCCAGCCCTTTCTACCTTAAAATGAAATAGGTGGAAATATTGGAAGAGCATTTGTCAAAAATGCAAATTCTTCGACCGCACTTTAAGCGTACTGACTCAGACTCTGTGGGGCTAGAGACCAGGAATCTCTAATTTAACAAACCTGCAGACTCTATAGTTTGAGAACTACACCCTATCTACTTCAACAAGGCCACTACCATTTCCTCAAGTGCCACGTTTCCCAGCCTCCCATATATGCCTTTTGCTCTTTATGCTTCTCGTTTACAAAGTCTGTTCTGTATCTTCCCTAATCCCCATCTCTTCCCGGGTCCACCCCAAATCACATCTTTTGTTATGCCCAACTTAAATACTAGTTCTTTCAGTCGGGTTTAATTGTTCCAGCATTTTTTGTTTTCCGTGTTCATTGTTTACGCCCTTATTATATTTCTGCTCTCCAGCTCTGTTACTAAACAGACGTTATGATCTACTAATAGAATCGACTTTTTCACGTGTAGGTACAAAATCTGATTTACAAAAATATCTTCACAGTGTCTGGCACGTTTTTCTACAAATAGTAGACATATGTTAAATGTTTGAGTTGAATAACAAAGTATTTTTAGCCTGTGCTCTCCTTGATAAATAATTACCAAACACTGCTCCATAATGTTTTTGACAAAGAGAAGCAGTGTTGAAGAAGGTAATTTAGTTTTCTTTTTTTAATGCATCATTAAATATCTAGTGATTTGGTAACCTTTTTTTTTTCTCTGCTATATCAAGTGTATTTTGTCTACCTAATAGTTTAGGCGTGTGATCCCAGTAAAAGGATCTACCCAAGTTGTTAGTCATTTATTTAGAACATGAATTCTCTTACACAAATTATTTAGACATATCAAAACACAGATAAAGTTAGTAGAAATGATTTAGAGTTTTCTGTTTTTCCAGCATATGAGCAGAGGTGGAAGGTTAAAGTGGGATCTGGTATTCTGAGTAGAATATAGTCAGTTAGTGCACATCCTCCCATTCTAGAGAAATGAATTCAAGAAACAGTCATAAAGCCACTTCCTAGCTCTGTTCCCCTGAAGACCATGCCCAAATAAAAGCTCTTTCATTAAGCTTTATGAAAAAGCCACTCTCCCCACCTCAGGGCTTCTAAAGCACTGATCATCATTCCCATTATATTTATGATGTTTTCTCCTGCCCTGTAGCCTTTCATGGACATCCAACACCCCTCACTGGACCCTAAACGCCTAAAATTAGGGACCAGCTGTTTTCCATTTTGTTTCATACAATGCCCAGGATATTACCTGGAGCACCAAAGGTGTAGATAAACCTGAGATGAATGAGAGAATAAAGACAGTAAATCAATTTTGTTGAATTACAGGTATGAGGTAAGAGTTTTCAATTTCCTTTATCCAAACCACAAGGTAGCCTCCATTTCCAGAAAAATTGTCCTGTCATAGAGAAGCAAAGAATAGCCCTGTGGGCATGGATACTGAGAGAGAATAATTTATCTGCTCTTTACCCTAGGTAAACAGAGTAAGGAGGTTGCTGAGAGCATGTGTGAACTGTGTAAAGCACTTAAATAACTCATGCCTTAGTTTCCTCTTCTATAATTGTGGGCAAAATTTCTGTCGACCTTATAGGGCTGTTGTGAAGCTTAAATTAACATGTGTAAAAACATCTGGTGTAGGGCACATGGAAAATAATCAATTAATGGTATTTAATCTTTTTAATCCTTTCTTTCTGCCTTACAAAGACAAAGGACACTGGGAGTTTGTTTTTCAGAAACATTTGGTTCCAGAAAGTCAAACAGAGCAGGAAGTATATAGTAAATATTAAGGTGCATGCCTGACACGAGTTCCAAACACATGTTGTGTACGTACGTGAGATGAGTTGGATAACAAGAGCAGATAGGTAGAATATCTGGAAGAAGACTTCTTTTTTTTTTTTTTTTTTAAAGTTTTTTTTTTTTTAATTTTATTTATTTATTTGACACAGAGAGAGAGATCACAAGTAGGCAGAGAGGCAGGCAGAGAGACAGGGAGAGGAGGAAGCAGGCTCCCTGCTGAGCAGAGAGCCCGATGCGGGCCTCGATCCCAGGACGCTGAGATCATGACCTGAGCCGAAAGCAGAGGCATTAACCCACTGAGCCACCCAGGCGCCCTGGAAGAAGACTTCTTAACATTAAAGGTTTCCACTTGGGTTCTGCCACTTGTCAGTTGTTGGAACTTATATATCTACTCTAACAGATCACTTGGGGAGAACAAACCCCAGTGTCTTTTTATCCCATTGGACAGATAGAAGAGGTCTGTTTGAGTCGACACCTGAAGATAAATAACTGGCTCTTATCAAAGGAATACAGGACTGTGGCATCTGAGAACTCAAATGCTGAGTGTCCATCGAAAGGAGCTTGTGTAATTATAATTACATACATCAGCCGATAAAAAAATTGTCCAAACTCTGTGTTGTTTCTATTCCCATCTGCTTGAAAATTTACTTCTGACTTAAGAGTCTGGTTGATAAAAGGCGAGAGAAAACGGTAAGTTGCTTTTAGATGTGACTTGACAAGGAAACGAAAACGTGGAAGCAAGAATCCAACAACAAAATATGCATCAAGAGATGGAAAGATACGTGGGGAAGATAGAGGTCAAATTATTATCTATGGTGGTAAAAACTACTGATTCTAAATGTAGTCAACTGGACTGCATGAAACCGAGAAATGTATAGAGTTGTTGAATCATTATAGTACTGAAACTAGTTGAACAGCGTAAATTATACTTCAATAAAAACATTAAAACATAAAATAAAAATTGTCAATATCAGTTTTTAAGTTACAGAAATCACAATTTCAAATCTTTCAAGCCAATGCCAATTAAGAGATCATCACTCTTTTGAAAAAGAAATGGTTCAGTGATATTTTGCACAGTTTATATGGAGAATTATAATGATGAAAGCTTGTCATTTTACTATTAGGTTTATATTGGAGGAACGAAGACACATGAAAGAAGGGAAATAAAAAGTGCACATGCAGCGAAAAATCACAACTGAGCTCCCTTTTATAGGGGCAAAAAGGTAGAAAAATTGTACTATAGGTAAGAATGCTTTCATAAAGAAGAAAATCTTATCTATGTATAAAAGGTTAATTTAATTTTGTGTTTAAAAAAGGCTTCTGGATATGCCCTACAAACTCTCCCACTGACTTTGAGCAAAGTCCTTGTTAGGTTACCAAGCCCTATAGCCTCATGTCCCTGTCTTCTCTGTTATAATCCATCATTATGCCCTGGAAGTAAGTGCCAGGAATCGCTGTGGCCTTGGGAAGGGAAGAAGAGCCTTCTCCCAGCATTCTATGGAGGGGAAGTAAACAGGAAAGACTTCATAAAATAAGTATCTCCTAAACTTTATGAAGGAGACATGTCATGAGTCCTACAGTTACATTCTCTCTGCTGATTAGGTGGAAAAACACTGAAGACAGAAGTTCTGATTATAATCTAAATAAAGAGCAAGGACTATAATGAAATGAAGAACCTATGGTACATTTCAAAGCAAAAAGACTTAGTAACAGAATACAGTTGGCGGATAACATTTAGGAAACAAGAAAAGATAAGACCAAGGATGTTGGCTTAGGAGATGAGTGAAAAATATGTAACTGAGATAGACATGGGGTATTTCTAAAGGGAAACATACAGAAAATAATACTTAACAAGTTGGCATTTTAAATTGAAAGGGTAGAGGTACATCCAAGGAGAAGAGTTATAAACAGGATTACAATTTAGGAGTCCTCCTGTTAAGTTAGTCTTTTTCTTCTTTGTCAACCCCAACAAACTAATGATATCCACCTTGAGCCTTAGATTGAGAAGGACTCCAAGTCCACGGCTGGCATCAGCAGGGAAGTCTCCATGGTCAATCAGCAACATCAATCATTAAGTTTGGAGGCAAGTGTGACTCCAAGGACCAGCCACCTGCCCTCACAGAAGATGCCGCTCAGCTACTTGGGCACAGAGACAGAATGAGACATATGCAGGATGAGCACAGAGCCTCGGCTTTGAGAGGGAACTGAGCAAGGATGTAAGTAGAGATTTGGGAAGAAATTCAGGCAGATCCAGAGTCACAGAAACCAAGGGAGAAGAGAAGACCATAAAGGAGGTATGGCCAACACAATCACATTCTGCAAAGCAGTAAGAAGAATGAGGCTGAGAACAACCCCTAAACTGGGCAGTGACAAGTTCCTGTGTGCCTTGGGAAAGATCATATCATTTCAGGGAGTGATGAAGTGAATTCCACGAGGAATTAGTCAATTTTTATGTACCACACAATCAAGGAATTATTAAGTCACTTCTCAGCCTCCACTTTTTGGGATAACTCCTTAATGTATATCATTAAAACCACATCATAAGTTTGGATAACACAAACCTTGGAGGGGGGGAAGTACTGTAAGGTTTACTTTTGAAGAATTGAATAGGAGTGTTTTCTAATCCTGTTTTTAAATTATGGTTAGAGCTCATATGAATGCAACTTTAAGATATGGTATTATTAACCTTTATTATAAAAACTAACTTAAATTTACATCAAATTAAGAAAACCTTACAGAAGAATTTTTTAGAAGAATTTTCTTAAAACAGAGTCACCATTACACAGAATCTGAAATGTGCTCTTAAAGTATTTAATTAATGCATCAATACCCCTCTACCCTAGGTGGACTGAGTAGGGAGGTTGTTAAAAGCATGTTTGAATTGTGTGAAAGGTGTGTAACTACTCCATGCTTTGGTTTCCTCTTCCATAAATTTCAGACAAAAAAGAAAAGAATATGTCTAGGAAGATAATCGGGCCCACTGTCTATCTGACTTACAAGGGCACCTGGCTAAGAAGAAGCCATTCTAGAAAAGAATTTCCTCTACTGTGAGGTTCAGGTGTCTGTTGAGACACCCTCATTAAATGAAGAAATGGCACTTGCCTGTGCGCTCTGGCCCTTTAAGACCACGGCCAGCCTGATTCACTAGGCACCATGGAAACCAGAAGAGAATACACAGGATTGCTGGCAGCACCCAAGACACTGGCAGTTGGAAAAGTGATGGAGGACAAATGGGACCTCAAGGACAGGTAAAAGCAAGAAACACTTGAAGAAGGAAAGAAATGTTAAGATGACCTGGAGGGAAGAAAAAGAGACTCGTAAGAAGAGTAAGTGCAAAGTAACGGAATTTATTATTTGATACCCACAAGGACAACAGAAAGAAGGCAAGTGTCATTTCTGACGTTTGTTGACAGGAAAAAAACCCTCAAAGAATCAAAATTAGGTATTCCAAAAATCGACTGTTATTAGACAAGCCACAGTACTAACTTCTAGTATCCTGAGTAAACACGAAGGAAGCCACTTAGGGCTTAAGAATTCCCTAGATTTTTCTTTTTAATTTACTGACCAGTTAAATTAAAAAAGAAAGAAAGAAAGAAAGAATTACCATAAAATACTGCTTTTTTTAAAATGACAAATCAAGGACAATCTGTCATTACCATTACATGCATCAAAAGACATTTTAATGTGATACCAAAGCTAGGGTGAGTGACTGTCAGCGGATACATGTGTGTGCGTGTGCATGCGTGTGCGCATGCGTGTGCACGTGCGCGTGCACGGCTTGTGCGTAAGAGCGCATGCGTGCTTCAGGAAAAGGAGGCTGAGAAAAAGTTTAACATAAGTTGAAGGAGAAAATAATGCAAACAAAAACAGAGTTAACTTGCTCTAGAATACGTGCTTTCTTCTCCTCACTCACCAGTGTATTAGAGTTTTTTTCCAACGATGTGAATGTTATTTCATTGTAAACTTTTACACAATCTCTAGAATTTGCATCTTGTTTCAACATTCTCTTTCATTTCAAAGACGGTATTGTCGATAATACTGGGAAGGGATTTTTGACAAATTACTTTTTTTTTTTTTAAGAAGAAATAAAAGAGTTCACCACTGAAGAGGTATCCCGATAATGTAAACATTGTGAAGGGCTAAAAACTGGAATCACCTGGAGGAACAAATAGGGCCCATTATGACTTTTCCAGGCCATATCAGAAAGCCCAGCAAAAGGGCTTTTCCAGTGGAATCTCCTCTAATGCCACAAATTCCACGTGGCAATTACTTTCATCTTCAGGAGGAGAAACAAAGACTACAGCTAAAGAAATTCCTTCTTCATAGGATGTTCCTAGTGGCCGAGATAACAGCAAACACAGAAAAAAAAGATATCGCTGACTACTACGAACAAGCATTTCAGTCGATTTTAAAACACCACCTAGGAGAAGCAGTGACAGGGTTTTTGTTGGTATACCCTACTTCTATTCTGCATATACTTGAGAGCTCCAATGGTACCCTTTACCGAATTCTTTTAGATTATCTGAACCGTCAAAAGAGTGAAACAGAATTTTTTATCCGAGGAATGAAAATTATCGTTGTGTCCCATAACATCCCAACCAGGCTCTTCATGCAATGGCATGTTTCAGTAATAAAAGTTCCAGTCATGTATCTTGATGACGTGACACAGACACAGTCCATGGAAGAGGTCATCACAGAGTTTCTCACTCAGACTCATAAACTGGCACTCCACCTTTTAAAGACAGTTAAAGTGGGTGCGAAAGGCCCAGGGGATAACCTGCACCAACTTGCACCTGAACTGCTCATCCCAGAACAAATAATAAAGTACTTGTGCAAATCTGAAGAATTCATGGATCCAGAAACATTCATAACCATATATAACAAACCCATACATGTCACTTTGGATTCCGAAGTGGTATGGCCTGCTCCGACCTACTTCTAGGATTGAGAGAAATGTGGCGGATGGGGTCCAATCTCTCAAGGAATTGATGCTACTTAAATAAAAGTTAAGAATTTCTAAAGTTACTCTTCTCTTGAAAATAGAAAGGACCAGAGTGCCACAATATACACAAAGGTAGTATATTAATCTTCACAGGGCATGTTGAGCTAAGCTTGAAAATTAATGTTTATTCTGATAGTAAGTTCAAGATGTTATTTTAATAGATGGAGGAGTTTAATAAGTTAATAATTTTTCAAATGTTAACATCATTTTGATGAAATGGCTTTTTTAAGAAAAGTATAGATAATAAAGGGCAAATTCAGATTCTCATTTGTTCTTTTTTTTTAAGATTTTACTTATTTTTTATTTATTTGACAGAGAGAGAGAGCACACAAGCAGGGGGAGCAGGGGAGGGAAAAACAGGCTCCTCTCTGAGCAGGGAGCCCCATGCAGGGGTCCATCCCACGACCCTCGGATCATGACCTGAGCCGAAGGCAGACACTTAACCGACTGAGCCACCCAGGTGCCCCTCATTCATTCTTTCCACAGAAAATGAGCAGCAGCCACCGCATAAAATTAAATTTCAGGAAAACCGGTTTTGTTCTCAGAATATAAAATTTAGGGGAAAAATACCATCATTGAGTTGCATGCAACCTATGTTTAGAGGCAAGTATGTGTAAAAGTAAATATGATATGATATGATGTGATCATTATTATTGTTAGCAGTATGTAAGAAAGACTTGAATGAACAATCTCTATGTGATTCCTGAATTCAGAACACCAAACCTAAACTTTGAAAACAGTTCCAAAGCCCATCCAGTCTGAACTATACAATCAAGAATTTTGAGGCTATTATAAAGCTGAAGAACACAGTAGCTTTCTGAAACAGCCAGAAAATACATTGTCAGAGGCACTGTATTCTTTCAATGCAAAATCATTTTTTGAGCACCCTTCACATGACAGACATTTGCCAGATGTTAGGGATGTGGTAGGGTAAACAGAAAACATGATTCTTGCTCACTTGTAAAACATTTATAAATGATCCCACGTAAGATATACAAATTGGTTATTTTTTTTCAATTTACTTCCTATAAAGCAATTAACAACATGCAATTTCTATATGACCTATTTTAAGTTGTTCTCTCCCTTCCTTCACCCAGATTAATTCCCTTTTGAATTATTTAAAATAGTTTAATTTGTTTAAACTATTAAATGGCATTAATGTCTTGATGACTTCAGTGATATTTATCCAAAATTATTTCAATATCTCATGAAACAGATTTCCTAGAAGAAATGCCGTGTATCATTTTACGTTTTTTAAAATTATTATTTGATTTTTAGTTTCTTTGGAGGGAAAAAAGCAATCTCAGTATACAACTCAAATTTGTCATATGCAAATAATTTGTCATCACTTGTTCCATATCAGAATCAAATTTTGGGAAAGATTGCTTCTATTTTTAAATTTTGTAGTATAGATTTAGATACAGAATAGCATTTTTCACTCTTAGCTGAACTTGAAGTTCTGTTCATTTAAATTTAGTAAATGAAAGAGTACAATTTTAGATTAAACATGAAGTCATTCTTCTGGTTAAGAAAGGGTATACAACTTACAAACGTTTTATCAATTTAGCAAATATTAAACACCTCATATTTATCAGTAATGTGCTATTTACTCTGAAATGTGAAAAAGACACAGGCATCCACACACTTAGAATAAATGTTCCGAAACAAAATGAGTGGAAGTAACAATAAATGCTTTCCAGGCAGAAAAAAAAAAAAGGAAAGCCAGAGAGAAAAGACTTGAAGAAGTAAGCCTTGATCTAGGCTTGTGGATGTGAGGAGAGGTTGGGGAGAACAGTTAACTGTATTTACAAGGACAGAGAACAAGCAGAAACAGGAAGGAGAAAATGAACCATAAATGTTATTGGATCAGGTAGAATCCCTTTAGCAAGGTAAGTTTTGTTTGTTTGGGAAGAGTATTTTCTAAAGTTAGCTAGTGAACAGAAATGCAGTTTACAAATAAAATTGTGTATTTATCTATATAAAAGTATGGCATATTTTCCAAAAATGGCCATGGCAATATATCACATCCCACGTGCTCTTCTTACAATGTGACCTTAACATTCCTGCATGTCATGGTGGCTTCTAAATCGTCTCCCCATGAAATCAAGCAAAACCTTGTAACTGCCTTGACCAAGAGAGTACAACAGAAGTGATCCCATGTGATCGCCCAAGGCTAGGTCATAATATATGATCATTTCAATGCTAATTCTTGGAACCTAAAAATATGCTGCAAGCAATCCAAGTGGTTTTCCAGAGGACAGCCGCAGCCGAGGTCCCAGTCAACAGCCAGGATCACCACTAGACATGTGAGTGAGTTAAACTTCAGGTGATTCCAGATTCTAGTCTTCCAGTCAACCCTGGATTTCAAGCCAGCCCAACCAACACTGTGTGGAATAGTAAAGATGGTGTGTTCCCACTGAGCCCTGTCCAAATTGCAGATCTGTGAACAAGATAAATGACTGTCATGGACTTAACCTCCTATGTTTCGGGTGAGTGATTATGTAACAATCTGGAACAATAATAAATATGTAACAGGAACAATTTTATATATATATGTATATAATATCATATCATTTCATTTTCATTCATCTATGCCACTAATATTTACTAAATATCTACTGGTTAATATTTATTAGGGGGCCAAGCACCATGCTTGTCACTGGGCACACAAGCAGCAGCAGAAAGGTATATATCTTCCTAGCACAGACATAGCATACTACCAAGGATTGATCTTTTATTGGTCTATAATACTTTCTGATGTGAAAAGTACTAATTTAAAATTAATTCACTAAACCAAAGAAAAACATTAAAAATCTGAATCATTTTTGGAGAAACATGTTATAGAAAAGTTATAGAAAAGTTTTCTATAGTAGTTATAGAAAAGATCTCAATGATAATATTATTGATTTATGTAGTATACTGTTAATTTACATTTGAAGGATTCTTGAAGTGTCCATTATGAAAATAACTGGAAAAGAAGCACAAAGGGACTCTAAGTAAATTAAACTATTTATAGAGTTATTTATCTATTTTAGTGAGCACAGGAGAATGAGTTTATTCAAATGAAAGTTACCCTTCCTAGAAGTCACGTTAGGAGGGTTTACACTTATTTTTCAGCTATAAAATCACTGCTGAAAACATTTTGTGACTTTTATGACAGATGAATGAAGAAGGTTTATAAATCAAAGGGAGCTTGGGCACCTGGGTGGCTCAGTGGGTTAAGCCTCTGCCTTCGGCTCAGGTCATGATCTCAGGGTCCTTGGATCGAGGCCCACATCGGTCTCTCTGCTCAGCGGGGAGCCTGCTTCCCCATCTCTCTCTGCCTGCCTCTCTGCCTACTTATGATCTCTCTCTCTCTCTCTGTGAAATAAGTAAATAAATAACCTTTAAAAAAAATCAAAGGGAGTTTAAATATTTTCACCACATCTAATTTTTTGATTCCCAAATAACTGATTGGTGATCTTGATATTCAGTCTTCATTCATAAAAACATCTGTTTTTTTTTTTTAATATTTCAGTCACCCTCAAAGGAGTATCTGCTGTCATCAAACATATTAAAAGAATGTGACACTGTCTCTAAGGGGGAACACAAACATGTTTTCAGTAATGGTTGCATTATTGAGGTTCCTATAGAGCTCACTAATATCATGTCTCTCAAAGGGAAGACACGTGGTATATGTTTAGGTATATTTGATAAAATTACAAGTGTAATTTAATTTGATTAAGTCAAAAAATGTGACTTCTTAAACCTTAGGAAGACCCATATGGTAATTCTCAACCCAATGAGAGTTACAGTTTCCTTACAGTAAAACTTTCCATAAAGCTAGAGTACAGAAGTTATCCCAAGCAGAAAGTATTTTAATACTGAACATGTAACATTCAATGTTGTCATAACAATGAACATGGAACATACAACATATACATATCCAGTGAACATGTAACATGGTGGGGCTGGTGCCGTGCTAATTCTTTTATTTTGATATGGATATCTTCACAGTAGACTGACATGCCAAGGCTCTTCTGTTCCTTCCAGCATAACCAAGGGCTTTCAGGAAGGTTATAGTTTTCATGAAGGTTAACTAAAATAATGTTATCTGGAGGGAAAAATCCTCCCAGGGTGAATTTAAAATTTTTACTGTCTTCATTTTAATTAAAGAGGCATCTGGATTCCTTCATGGAGAATTATTGCTTAATACAAATAGATTTTTACATTCAGTGACTTTATCACAACTTTAGCGACACAAAACCACATTTCAATTCAGTTAAACCTGTCTCTAGCAGTAGGATTCCCCCAGCTTCCACGAGGAAGTGGAAATGAGACAGCCTATCACCAACTTAGAGCCTATTTCATATTGTAGAAAACGATTTAATGTAAAATTAGAGTTCTCCCCCTTGTGGCCAATTATGTAAATTTCCAGATTACCTGATGATAGGACCCACGCAGTAAACACAGTGCACAGTTTTTAAGAGAATATAAAGAGAACCCCCAAAGGCACTTTTCAAATGTCTGCTCTAATCTCCCTGCTTGGCAGATAAAGATTCTAAGACCCAAACACATGAAGTGTTTTGCCAACAGTGAAAGCAAGAATTGATAACAGAAGTTTCCTATTTCCACTTGACTACTCTACATAATTAGTTGTGGTCCTAGGTAAGGGGTCTGGGATAATTCTGAGTGGTCTCTTCACTGCGGCACCGTACCCCTCCTGCGCTCCAGCCCTGCTTAGCGCCTCCTCCGGATGTTCCCCTGCATTTCCACAGGCATCTCCCTAGGCTCCATGTAGAACGCATCCGTTCCCTGCCAACACCCTTCCTTCTATCTGCTACCCCACCTGCCCTCCCTGTCCCTCAAAAATGGACCACTCTCCCACCCAGTTGCCAAGTCAGAAACCTGACTATTGTCCCAATTTCCCCTCTTCCTTGCTATCACTGACAGCCAATCAGTCCAAGCCCCACCCATTTTAGGCAGACAGTATTTCCAGTTTGTCTGGTTCTGTTTTTTGTGCTCTCCTTAGGGATCGCCCTCATTCCAGTCTCCTCTTCCTCTTGCTAATCTATGTGGAATTTCTATCAGTGTTAAAAGCAGTGTAGCAGAAGAGTTATGAGTTAAGCTACCTCTGGGGACCCCTGGGTGGTACAGTGAACTAAGCCTCTGACTCCCAGTTTCCGTGAGATCAATCCCAGCCCTTGGGCTCTGAGTGCTTGGCGGGAGCCCACTTGGGACTCCTCTCCCTCTCCTTCTGCAACCTCCCTCACTTGCTCTCTCTCTCAAATAAATCTTAAATTTAAAAAAAGAGAGTCACCTCTAGTATCCAACTGCTGTGTTGAAACCTGGCTCAAGAAGCTGGAGAGCCATATTTCATTTCTTCACCTCTGGACACCTCAGACTCCTCACCTACAAAGGAAGTGTGATAACAGTATCTACATTGTAAGATTGATCAAGGATGTGTTGGATCAAATAATGGTATAATAATCCCAGCATATAGTAAGCATTTGATAAATGTTATTTCTCCCATCAAAAATTTTTAATGGCTTCCATTCCACCTCCAGGATAAAAAACAAAATTCTATGATGATGTACAAAGCTTTCATTCCCAGTAATCCTCCTCTCTGTCTTTATTCTCTTCCTCATTTCTCTTAGCAAAATTCTGCTTATCGATCAAGTTCTATGTCCTCTGTGAAGGCTGGCAAACTTGAGAAACCGGCATTATACGTGGTACTCAACCACATTCTAGCAATTCTTCTACCATAAAGCTCTTGTCTGTTTTCATGCTCTTTTTCCCCACAAGCGACTTGTAAGCTATTACCCTGGGATTTTTGGGTATTCAGATCTTTAGTGTCTCATTTTTAAAAAGAGGCTGTTAAAATATCTGTAAGAATTTTCCCATAAAGTTAATTTTACTTTCATCAAAATGGTTGTGAAATGTCAATATATTAAAATGTTCCTATGTAATCAATCGGGTATTGTCATTGTCCATGAAGCTCTTTAAAACAGCAAGTGAAAATAAAATAGTTGTACCTTATCTGAAGTTTTTAGTTTTACCCTCATATTAATTTCTTCCACTATAATTTAGAAGGATACTAAGAATACCTTCTGGAAGTGATTCAGCAGAACTTTTGTATTTATGTATTACTATTCACTGAGCCAAGTATAGGAACTCATTCCAAATTTGCTGGATTAAAAATAAAAATCCTCGTTCCTATTGGAGCATCTGAGAAAGCTACTAGTAAAGTATACAAACTTTATTCCATATTTTAAAGATGTTTTCTTTATTTTCTTCAAATATTTATTTCACCTGCCACAATTACCTATTCTTGGAGAGATATGTTCTCCAATAAGGCTAATATTTATTATGTATCTTTTCTTAGGTTATTATAAAAGTGAAAAATTGTTTCCATTTTAATTTGCACTGCACATTTCTAATCTCGTTCTAAAACACTAAGCCATTTTAAAAATACTATTTGTAAAAAAGTGTATTAAATGTAAAGCCTTGATTTATTGAGGAAGAAATAAATGTCTGAATACTGAACACATTTACATTTTACCAAAATGCATTCCAATGTAATGACCTCCTGGGGGATCCCTCTCACTCATATCTCACCTTCCTCCTCTCTCTATTGTTTTTACTAGACTCAGTTTATACTAGACTTTGTTTTCGAAAGCACGTATAATAAACTACTCTACAACAAGATTATTTTATCATAGATAAAACTAAACACCTTGTAGTATTTTGATTCATCAATTCCTCACTTTCTATCCTCTATTGGGACAATTGTTGAGCACATACTATTGTATGTGTTGTATCTGTTCCAGCCAAAATCAAAATGACAAAATGCAAAGACCATTGAAGTGAGATGACTGACTTTTGTTACATACTCCATTACCAATTCATTATGTGGCCCAAAGCAAGTAATTTTTTTTCTTTTGGGGTCTCCATTCATCTACATCATAGAACCTCTGAGCATTATAAAGAAGTCCATAAAGCCCTTGAACTGTATCCAAAATGTGTCTCAGAAGAAAGACTTGTCTTAGAATCAGGCAGGAGGATAGTACTAAGATGTTTATATTAAAATGTTGAGGGGTGCCTGGGTGTCTTAGTAGGTTGGACTTGGGTCATGATCCCAGGGTTCTGGGATCAAGCCCCATGTTGGGCTCTCTGCTCAGTGGGGAGCCTGCTTCTCCCTCCCCCTCTGCTTGCTCCTCTGCCTGCTTGGGCTCTCTCTTTCTCTCTCCCTACCAAATACATAAATAAAATCTTAAAAAAAAAATGTTGAAGCCTGATGTCTGAATGAATGAATGTCTGAATTCACCCACCCTATCTGTGGGCAATACCAACATTTTCCTTTAAAAAGTCCATCCTGGATGCATTCATTTTAGTGCAAAGATGAATGGGAAACTGAAAAACCAGAAATCTATATATTAGATTATGACATCTAAATAGCATGCTCAGTAGCACTGTAAAGTCAGGGGAAACAGGGAAGAGAGGGACATTTTTCTTTAAGGCTGATGGGAAGCCATTAAAGATTTTAAGCAGGGCATAATCAGACTGGCTTGGCTACTGAGTGGAGAATGGACTGGCAGGGGACATGTTGATGCAGATAGGCTCCTTAGGAAGTTGTTACAATTCTCCTGGTAAGGATGATAATAGATAGAACCAGATTAATGACTGCAGAAATGGATCTAAGGGGACCGATTTGAAAGATAATCAGGAGGTAAATAAACATAGGTTCTGAAGGAGAGAAAAGTGTCAAATATTTTAGATGTCTAGTTTTTACAACAAGAGGTTACCATTCGTGAGGTAGGAAATAAATAAGGAGAATAGAGTTTATAAAGGAAACTGGGCTTTTAATTACTGACATATGACAGCTGCATCAGTTTGGAATAATTTTTTATACTTCCATCACTAATAGCTTTTGATGAGGTATAGAGAACACGCATCCTATTAAATCTCATACTTTGTTGAAATGGCTAAGTACTAATACGTATTTTCTGATATAAGTAAGTAATTTCCAAGAAAGTCAAAAGACTTTGATAAGTTAAAATAAATTAAGCTAAAGGAGAAATTGTTCCAATGATAATCCTGAGTCTGATACTCACCACCACTGCTACCCTTAATATTGTATCTGCATTCAGTGGAGCCAAATATAAAATCAGCAGCACTTTTTGAGTTCCATTCCTTAGTCAAATAAAAGTCATTGAAAACATTACTAATTATTTATAGATTGCCACATACATTTATTGAAGGCCATGCCATTGTCATTTATTGACACGTAGTCATGTGTTAAGGCTGCAAACACATGAAAGCCTCCATAGGGTCCTCCCCAAATTCATTGATTTATTTGATTTATTTTAAATGAAATTTATTTCATTTGTAAGAAATATTTAGGTAAAAAGTTGTCCTTTGGCATTCTATTGAAGTGTTTTGCCCTCTGTTTCTCTCATTTGGTTGTAGGACAACATGATATACACTGAATTTTATTCTCTCTCTGAATTCAACCATTCAGCAAGTGTGAACTGAAAAACTGTGTCAAACGCTTTATCAGGCATGGGGGTTTGGGGGTGTAAGGCAATCATGAGCAAATAAGCATAATTTCTACCTTAGAGAGTATGCAGTCTCTCTCTCTCTCTCTACCCTAGACACATAAAAAAATTAAACAGTTATAGTAATTATATTAATTAATATACAATCATATATATTTATAATTACTGTTATCATCTTGGATATACAAGTGGCAATGGTTTCTTAACTTTCCCTAGTGTAGAGGATTAGGGGATGCCTCTGAGGGAAGAAAGACACAAGGATTTCTGGAAGTTGCATAGAACTGAGCCAAATAAAAGGCAATGAGTAGGAGGAGAGTGTTCCTGGTGGAGGATATATTTATGTACACTTGATCAGAGGGATGTGCTAACACCCAAAGGCAAGAAGAGCCATACCGTGTTGTGAGATGTGAGAGAATATCAATAAGGCAGGACTTGAAATACAAATGGAATCATAAGAGATGAGATTGGATAGCTAGGCATGGGACCACATTACGTGGACACTTAGAGCTACATAAGTACCATGACTTCATCTCCAGTGAAATGGAAAGCAGTTTTGTTTAAATCAGAGAAATGCCATGATTAGCTATGCATTATAGCAGAACCACTTGGAAATAGGAGAAGACATGAGAAGTGTGCTTGGTAACAAGACCAGATAGACACACACACTAGTTAGGAAGTTATTACAATAATCAGGGAACGAGATGATAGGATGTCTGTACAAAGATAATGACAAGAATAGAAGGCACGTACCATTCCCGAAGACAGGCAATACTGGAAGAACTGTCGCTTGGGGAGGTGCAGGTAGTAAGAGGAAGTTTTCCATTTTGAACATGCTAAATCTGAGGTGTTTTCAAAGCATCAACATGAAACCATCCAGTAGAGCTTCGGATATATTCTCCGAAGCACTGGAGATGGGTCCGGTAGAGATAGAGATTGGACATCATCAGAAATGATGGCTGAGGATTCAGGAGGAATCCTATCACCCAGCACAGGATGATAGCAAAGACAGAAGACAGTCTACCACCCTGAGAAATGCTTTGGGAAGAACAGGGGCCCACAAAGAAGTCAAAGAAGACATTATTTAAATTGCCCAGAAGCAGAAAAAGAGAAGCAGATCAGGCAGTGACATGAAAGGCAAAGGAAAAGAACACTTGTTTTAAAAGAGAGTACTCAACTGTATCAATTGTTGTCTCAAAGTTAAATAAGAGAAAGAATAAAAAGTAGATCGAATGACAGAGATCATTGGTGATTTGGAAAGTGGAGACAGAAGCAGGATACAGTAGGTTGAAGAGTGAGGGCTGAGTGAGGAAAGAGAACAAAGTATAAACAAAATTTCAACAAGCTGAGCTGTGGAGTTAGTTGTTAGTGAATATGCAGTCCGTTTGGGAATGCAGAGGGCCCTCTGGAGATGTTAAAATTTTTACTAAGAGGAAGACCAGTAGTTTATTCTGGTTTCAAGAAAGGAATCTGTCCTCTTATGTGAGATTAAAATCCAATTACGGCCCAAGGGGAAAGAGCTCTACCCAGTTTTGCATGGCAAAGATCTGGTCTTGTACCTTAAAGGTCCTCAAGTGACAATTTGTACAGTTCTGAGAAAGAATGATGGCTCAATAAACATTTGTTTAGATAAATGCACTAATCTCTGGGAGAAACCTAGCTTTGCAGAAAGTGACATTAGAATACTCATGAGCTCTGGGGCACCTGGGTGGTTCAGTTGGCTGAGTGGCTGGCTCTTGATTTCAGCTCAGGTCACGATCTCAGGGTCCTGGAATCAAGCCCTGCATCAGGCTCCAGCCTCAGTGGGGAGTCTGCTTCAAGATTCTCTCTCCCTCTGCCCCTCACCCTGCACATGCTCTCTCTACCTCTCTCTCTAAAATAAAAAAATCTTTTAAAAAATATTTTATTTATTTATTTGACAGATAGATAGAGAGCAGAAGTAGGCAGAGCAGCAGCAGAGAGAGAGGGAGAAACAGGCTCCCCACTTAGCAGAGAGCCCAACATGGGGCTTGATCCCAGGATCCTAAGATCATGACCTGAGCTGAAGGAAGACGCTTAATCATCTGAGCCACCCAGGTGCCCCTAAATAAATAAATCTTAAAAAAAAAAAAAGTATATCTATGAGCTCTGATGTTATAGCTCAAAATTTGGGTTATTCCATTGGTATTTCCCATGGTCAAACTTTTATAGTTTATTGCAAATTATGCCATGTCCTTTATCTACTTTATGGATCAACCCCATCACATTTGTAAATTTTGCTCTGGCCATTATCCAGACTGCTTCCTCCTTTGCCCAGTCAGGGCACGCCAGGAAATTGCAAATTACAATCAAATCTCAATTTTCCAAAGTAATGATTTTAAAGAGCAATAATGCATAATCCAAAATGATGGTGAATTCATGAACCATTTATCTCTGTAATGTATATTCATTAAATTTGACTATAAGTACATCTTATATGTCATTCATTCCAAAATGATAAAGCATTTCAACTGAAATGGTTCAAGAGAACTTGCAAACTTTTCCAATTCCTCTAGTCCTACTTCCTACT
This sequence comes from Ailurus styani, assembly GCA_002007465.1. Classification (NCBI taxonomy): domain Eukaryota; kingdom Metazoa; phylum Chordata; class Mammalia; order Carnivora; family Ailuridae; genus Ailurus; species Ailurus styani. Next base: position 4,133,639 of record LNAC01000106.1, read on the forward strand.
ACACCCTGTTGTTTATATCACCTTTCACGTTTAGGTGACTCATTAAAATGAACTAACATACCATGCTTTTTTTAGGTTGGAGGAGATCAATTAGCAGCATTTCCTTATTATTGCCATCATCCTTTATAGCTATATTTCTCTGTCTCTGTCTCTCTGAAAAGTTTCAGTCACAAAAGTAAAGAGACTACCATAATGAACCTGTATATCCATCACGTAACCTATAACAAAGATGAGAGTCTCTTCTTAAAATTTGCTCTTTGTTAAGAGACATGACTATGATCTCTCTGAGATACTACATACCAAAAAAGGACAAAAATATGAGACTAGAAGGAGTTTCAGATGCGTCTTCCTTCAGCTCAGGTCATGATCTTAGTCTCTACTGCAGCCTCATCCCTCAGTGACAACAAGGGACAAGGTGAGACTCAAAGCACAGCACTGAATGATGGTAAGGCAAGAACTAGACATCATCCATGTCTTGCTTATCTCCTCGGATGAAATCAAGACTACATCTCTACTGCCTTATCCTTGGTACAGAATATTTCCAAAAATCCACACATTACTAAATCTTATTTTCCACCATCCTACAATCCACAAACTATAAGCAAAAATTTGAAGATTTTAACGTCTGGCATATTAGGCACACGATTATTGGGTTGATTTTTTAGGGGTGAAGAGGAGCTGACTGGTGGGTTGTAAGGAGCAAAGTAACTTCTCACCTTGGTAGTTTTTCAACCAGGACATCATCCGCGAATGTACTCCATATTTATCTTTTTTATGGGATGATTTCAGGAATTTGTGTATTCCTTTCGCCATACACAAGGGGAGGTAATTACCGGTTTGACATTTTCACTTTTGATCTTCTTGTACAAGCAGCAAATGCTTTTGGATACTGAAAGATGTTTAGGGCTTTCAGATAATATTAAGTTGAAATGAGTGTAATGTTTTCCTGAAGAGTCCTCTTGCCTATGAAAACTGCTTTGTGGGATCATCCTTCTGAGGGCCACTAACACGTGTCTGCTGTTAAAGCTGCTGACTCATGGGCGCCTGGGTGGCTCAGTGGGTTAAAGCCTCTGCTTTTGGCTCAGGTCATGATCTCAGGGTCCTGGGATCGAGGCCCACATCGGGCTCTCTGCTCAGCAGGGAGCCTGCTTCCCCCTCTCTCTCTGCCTGCCTCTCTGCCTCCTTGTGATCTCTCTCCCTCTGTGAAATAAATTTTAAAAATCTTTAAAAAAAAAAAAAAAAGCTGCTGACTCAGGGTAGCATGCCATGTCAGAGATATTAGAAACCCATAGCTTCCAGGCAGGCACATTTTACTAACAGAACTGCCATTGCTTCTCTCTGGCACTACCTGGTTCTTGCTAAATATTAATCAAAGGGTATTTGTATAAGCACAATGAGTTTACAAATGACAAGAAAACAATGTTTCCCCTTTCATATCGTAAGAAGAGACACCAAAATACCTCTTTGATGAAGATAACTCCCAGTTGATTAACAGGAATAAAATGCTTGCATAAAAAGAATTATATGTGCATATTTGGAATAGAATTATAGGTTAGATATATTAGTATACACAAACACACACACAAGTACATACACAACTCTCTTAACCCAAACTAGAGAAACCAATTAAAATTCATAAAACTACTCCCAATCAGCTGGGAGAACCAGGGATTTAACTATCAAAGTTTAGCAGGGCAGTATAAGGAAATCCTTTTGTATAAATAATGTAGATCATTTCTCTACCAGTTATGTCCTTCCCACCTCCTCTCTTGACTCCCATCTGAGAAGCTGCCCAAGCATCTCTCCCAAAGTGTCTCCTCCATAGCTCCTGGTGTGGGCCACAGACGAGTGACCCTGTCTCCCTCTCTCCCACCCAATCTCTCTCTCTTCTCCTGTTCCACTACATGTGTGCACACACGTGCACATGCACACACACACACACACAGGCTGGACTAGTCATTATCGGAGGCAGCGAAAGTCCATTTGTAAGGCAGCGAATGGTGAAGCTGAAATAAGAAACAGAGATGAACTATCTGGAAATACCAGAAACAGTCACCTCAACCCCAGATTGCATTTCCCAGTCCTGATTGAGGTCCTACCATTTTCTATCCATGAATCCTTCCACTAACCAAAGCTTCTCTTTTGCTTAAGTCAGTTAAAGTGCTTTTTGCTTTTGTTTTTTCTCCCTTGAAGCAAACAATTTCTTTATTTTTTTTTCTTTTAGAGAGAGATCACAGAGGGGCAGAGAGGCAGGCAGAGAGAGGAGGAAGCAGGCTCCCTGCTGAGCAGAGAGCCCGATGTGGCTCGATCCCAGGACCCTAAGATCATGACCTGAGCCAAAGGCAGAGGCTTAACCCACTGAGCCACCCAAGTACCCCGCAAACAATTTCTTAGCACCTGAAAAATGGTTTTCAAAACAACCTACTCACATGTAGTACAGAGTTCTAGATTTCATATTAAAAGAGTCGTGTTTGAATCACTTACTTTCTGCTAGCTAACTGTGATGTTAGCAAAGTTATAAACCACTCTGAGCCCCAGTTTTGTTGCCTGTGAACTGAATGAACAGCCAATATGAAATGAGATAAATCATACATGAAAATAACCAGTAACTCAGTAAGCACTTATTGAATTCATCAGACTTTAGAGTATGCTCTGCAAGTTTGCAGTTTCCATAATGCAGTTAAGGCAATAAGCTTTGTGACAAGGACATAAGATGGTCTGAATTCTGACCAGCAGCCTAGGGAGACCTCAGGGATATCAGGCCAATTAGTCAAGCTGCTGATATATAATGCTTCTACAGCAAGGATCCAGTAGTCGAGAGATCTTCTAGAAAATCCCCTAGCAGGATACAGCACAAGAAAAGTCCTTCAGCTGGCTTTTGCCCCTACTCTTAATATCCTCTGGAAGAATCTGAGCTATACTTTGATAAATACTTAAATGTCGATTCAGACGACTGGACTCTAATCAGTTAATTAACTCTTATTAATATGTGTTATGAATACCCCAGTTTTATTTATCAATAATAATGTGAACATTAGAAAATCACTCACCACTGTAATTAGATGGTTTAATATATGTATGAAGGGACTTATTACTATTATTTTTAAAACTCAAATTCTAATAAGATGAAAATGGATTCACATCAGTTTTATGAGTTTTCTTTCTATTATATGTTTCTAAGAAGTTGGTTGCTTAATCACACCTACCTGAAGGAATAAAGTAATAACACCATTATGCCCTGTCACCTGACATATATAAATTGATTTTTAATATTCATACTTACAAGCAGAATTAGTATAAGATAAAATAAGAAAAAGTACATAATAATAAAGGAAGCAAATAAACATGTTTATTTTCTCCTATGAAGAGAGATAATTTGGGGTTTTCACCTTCAAGAATTACATTATTTACAATTTGCATGAGATAAAAAATATTTAAAGTACCTTCTTCACTTTGGAAGTGTTATCCATTCATAACATCTTTGGGTTCTTGGAAAATGCCTTTATAGTTTTGCATAATTGCCAATAACAAGAGTTTTCACCATTAGTTTTTTACTAAAATCTGAACATTAATTATACCTACACATTGGCTGCTGTACATATGAATATTTTGCCAAAGTTCTACCTGTTAATCGTGTTGTGTGTGCAGAAACACACATTTTACATTTACTTGAACTCTATATTTTCATTTTGACCCACTGTAAGCAACTAAGATTCAATGAATGAATAAAAGAATGACCAAGGGGACGGAGTTTGATTGAGTGTCTACTATACTACAGATCCAGACAGCACCCAGGTGCTGTCATTTCCCTGGATCAAGAAGACACAGAGTCTATTGCCAAGAGACTCAAAGAAGGAGAAACAGATATGTGAGCCAACAAAGGAAATGCCATTAGGTGGTAATAAAGGAATGTGAAAATCATCTTGGTGGCACCCAGAGAGAATCATCAATTCTCCATGAAGCCGTCTCACACCCGAGCCCTAGAATCTGAAGCTTGGATCCAAGCCCAAGCTCTCTCTGCCACTCAGTGGTTGTGAAATGGGGAGCCTCATCCCATCTGCAGTAGTGTCTACATCTTAATTACCATTCCAAAGATTAAATAAGACAATGTATGAAAGGCTTCTTTGGGTCTAGTACGTCTGACATAAAATGAGTTCTTTTAACCTGTTACTGTGACTACCAACTGAGAATTAGGGGGGTATTTAGACCACCAGGGAAGCTTCATGGAGGATAACACAGCAGTGACCAGGGGAAAAAGGAGAGGACACAGAGTACGCAAATCACAAAACCCTCCTCAGCCTCTGGCCTCTGTGTTACAAATCAAGGCAGTATCGTGAGTGGCTACAGGTTCAATAATTTCACACTGTTAATGGGTACAGCACACTCAGGGGCACCGTGTTTAAAGGGCGCCCACCATCCAGCATTCTGATTCCATCAAGTCTAGACCAGGGACCTCAAAATCTGCAGTGTAACTCCATTTAGAAATAACTGGTGAAGATGAGCTCTCCAGGCCATTCTAGCTTGATTTTACTACAAGTAAGTAAATTGCCATATTTGACTTATAATTTTGCAATCTTATTGTTCATCTTTATATTCTGGAATCAAGAGAAAGTGACACACACACACACACACACACACACAAATACTTACTACTGATTGCCTTGAAATCAGCCACCTTGATGGCCTTTGTCTAATATAGTCACAATTCTGAACCCCAATTTTTAAAAAAATGAACCATAATCACCAAGATCAGAACTGTCCTCTTCTGGGACATTTGTCACACAGGTTTATTTGTACAGAGTGTGTTGTCCATTCTAGACAACATGGGCCCCTTATTTGCATCAATAGCTTTACCAGCTCACACAACGCCAGACACAGTTAATCAAGAAGTATTTTGTTTTCAGAAAAACAGAAAATGCTTGCCTTCCTTGGTAGGAGGTAGGAGTGGTGGAAGAGGGGCAGTGCAGGGGTAGACTGGAGAAATATTTAGGAAGTGAAATGAGCAGAAGTACCAATCTGATGAGGGATTAAAGGAAAACACTCTCAAGTTTCAAGCCTCCAGGGCTGGATGAAGATGATATCCTTAATTAAGGAAGAACACCCTGGATGGAAGATTAATTTAGTTTTAGAGATTAGGTGCTTGAAGGGTCTATGAGAGAGAACAACCAGTGAATAACTATAGATGTGTATGAACCTAAAATTCTGAAAGCAGAATAATGGCTCCCATAGATGCCCAAGATCAAATTCTCAGAACCTATAAACTCTATCTTACATGACAAAAGGGACTTATCAGATATGATTAAAACTAAGAACCTTGAGGGGAGGAGAGGATACTGGATAGATGGGCCCAATCTAATCACAAAGATTTTCTTTAGAAAATTCTTTTAGAAAATCTTTTAGATTTTTCTAGAATTTTTAGAAAATTCTTTTAGAAAATCTTTAGAAGATTTTCTTTAGAAATATTTTCTAATCTTTAAAGAGAAGAGTTTCTTCCAGCTACAGAGAATCAGAGAGAAGGTAGCAGGAGGAGAGTTTGCTGGCTTTAGAAATGGAAATAGGTAGCCCTAAGCCAAAGAACACAGGCAAATTCTAAAAGCTGGAGGAGGCAAGGAAATGGATTTTGCCTTAAAGCCTCCAGATAGGAAGGTGGCCCTGCCTATACTTTGATTTTAGTCCAGAGATCTCTGTGGGACATACAGAACTAAGATTAATAAATGTATTGTTTTAAGTTATTAAGTTTCTGGTAATTTGTTGGAGCAATAGGAAACTATACACCTGAGGTCCGGGTGGAACATAAACATTTGGACCCATTCTTTGGATTTCTGTATAACAGATATAAAATAATTTCCTTCACAAGTTAATGCTCCTCCCTCCTAGTTTCTGCAATCTCAGAGCATGTGGTGTAAAAGGAGTCCTGGGTATCTCTCTGTTGTTGATCAGTTCTACTCTCACCACTCCTACTCTCTTCTGGGACTGGAAGCCAGAAAGTTACAGCTGACCCTTGCACAACGCAGGGCTTGGGGGTGCCAACCCTGTGTAGTTGAACTGTGGAAGGAGCTGAGATGCCCTTCAACAGATGAATGGATAGAGAAGATGTGGTCCATATATAAAATGGAATATTTTTCAGCCATCAGAAACGATGAATAACCACCATTTGCACTGAGATGGATGGAACTGGAGAGATTATGTTACGTGAAGTAAGCCAAGCAGGGAAAGACAATTATCATATGGTTTCACTCATATGTGGAACATAAGCAATAGCACGGAGGACAACAGAGAAAGGGAGTGAAATCCAAAGGGGTAGAAATCAGAGAGAGAGATGAACCATGAGAGAATATGGACCCCAAGAAACAATCTGGGGGTTTCAGAAGGGAGGAGATCTGGGGAGGGGGTAACAGGGTGATGGGTATTGAGGAGGGCATGTGCTGTGATGACTACTGGGTGTTATACTTAACTAATGAATCACTGAACACTACATCAAAAACTAATTATGTACTACACATTGGCTAACTGAACATAATACAATAAATAAATAAATAAATAAATAAATAAATAAATAAATAAATAAGAAAGTGTATATTACTTTTGACTCCCCCAAACTGTAATGACTGCTAGTTTACTGTTGACCAGAAGCCTTACCGATAATAGTCAATTAACACATATTTTGTATATACATTATATATTGTATTCTTAGAATAAAGTAATAGAGAAGAAAATGTTATCAGGAAAATCATAAGGAAGAGAACATACATTTATAGCACTGCATTGCATTTAGCAAAGCAAATCTGTATATAGGGGGACCAGGAAATTCAAACCTGTGCTCTTTGAGGGTCACCTGTACTCGCTGGAGACATATCAAGGGCATATCCATAGAGCTCCTCGCCAGCTGGTTTCTGGTTCAGTCTGCCACTAGAAAGCACCAGCAGCAAAGCGGAAGTTAGAATAAGGAAAGAAGCTACGGTTCTCTTTCTTCTGCTTCTGCCTGAAGCCTCCTGGGCATCTTAGCACTCCTAGGTTCCGGTGGCGGTGGCAGCAGGCACCAGTCAACTGCTGGCCAGGGCAGGCACCAGCCACGTGGGCAGGGAGGCCCACAATGAGAGCGCCTGCCAACTCTTAGATGCCCACAGCACAGACCTCTCCACTGCTTTCAGAAGCAGCAGCAGTGGCAGGACCACCAGAGTACGGTTTCCAGGGTTTAGGGAATACCATTTTCCCTTTGCTCCTCCAGCCCCAGGGGCTTAGAGTGACTTCCTACAATTACTAATCTTTGGGTAATAGCACCTTCCCCTATTTTCTCCCACAGGCTATTCAACACATTTGTAAAGAATTCCTTGCATTGTTCACCCTCTGAAAAGCTACAAATGGTTTCTGTTATCCTGACTAGACACTGATACAAATGCTTTTTGCAGCAATTAGATACATGGATTGAATACTTCCTATGTAAGCCAAAAGCAGAATGTATATGTATAAGAGTTTATACCTACACACGGACCTTAATATTTGCTCATAATGTGAATCTATGTATACCACATGCAATCCTTAGTCACATAGTATTTCCTTCTTTCAAATATTTCACTGTAGTAGGTTTTTATTGGGAAGAGAAAGTGATGGACGAAAAACACCTGATTGGTTCATTAGAATTTCCGAAGTCAGAGAAAGATATTTAAATTCAATAATGAGGCTCGATGCTTATCAGCATAGAGACAGCAGCTTTAGATTAAATATCTGTCCCTAACAGAAAAGAGGAGAAAAAATTTCCCTCCACAAGGCAACAAGATCATAACAACAACTCAACTACTTAACTCGATTTGCTCTGACAAAAACAACAGGAGAATGTATCATTGTCAAGAATTAAAGCTACGTCGGGAAAGTAGGGCACACTGAGCATTTTCATTATGAAAGTTGTGAAAACATGGGGCTGCTATTTGCAATGGTCGTGTTAACCACAAAGCTATCTGGCCTCCACACTTAGGCTTCCTTTCCCATGAACACACAACTTTAGTATGGAGCAACCTGTCAGGGTCACCCAAAAAGACAATAGTTTCAACAAGGTGGTATTCAAGTGCCAAGTTCCCAGCCAGTGCGGAAAACATGTTAAGAGGTCAAGGACACCTGTCTATGACAGAATGAGCCAGCTGCTCAAGAAGTAACCATCAGCTGCATTTCACCGTGCACTTGCTGAGTGCCAGACACTATGCTAAGCAGGTAATATTCATTGGCTCACTCACACCTTACAATGGGCCTAGAAGACCAGTAACATCCCCAGTGAGCAAGCTGAGCATTGAAGTGGTGGAGCAGTCACACAGCTAGTTAGAGCCAGAGAGGGAGGTCAAACTAGGATGGGTCAGTTCAACTCTCAAATCAATGTGGCTCAGCTACTCCTCTACCCTGAATACAAGAAGGAAAAATGTCCTTAAAACTGCAGGGGTGGGAGGGATAAATGCGTAAAATAAAACAAAATACATGTATGAAGAACACAACAAAAGCTATACACAACACAGTTTCTATCTTAAAATGTGAAATAAATAAAAACAAGCAACTTTTGTCGCCAGCCAGCACTGGGAGGGACTTATCTCTAGTGGCACAGAGGCATTTCAGAGATCTAAAGAAGTGATCGTTGTGTTGGGTCTTCAAAGTTATCATATTGTCTCTAATACTTTTGATCAAACTTCCTTAAGAGGTGTTTCTACAATTGATTCAAAACATTCTTTAAAACTTCCACTTTGTTTTCTTGATGGAACTGTTAAATACCCTTAAAGCAAGAAATCTCTCATTGGGCCAGAGCACTCCAAATTACCCTAAGAGAGCAAAGAGGAGTATTTGGGGTGAACTTTAAATCATTTCATTCCTGTGTATACATCTATGAAGTTAATTCTGGAGTTTTTCTCTCCTTATAAGAAAGGGCTTAATTACAATGAATTTACTCCGCAAGTAACTGAATTAAGGATGGCTCAAATTTGGTACTCTTTTATTTTCTTGTTTATAAATCATTTCTGATTTTGTGTATTAAAACAACAATGAAAAAAGCGACAGTCACCTATCTCATTTGGCACAACCCATAGAAAGTTAAGAAGTTCTCATGACAGAACTACTCCAGAGTATTTAATTCTGTAGTGAGATTAAAAGTCACATTCTTACCTCAGATGATTTCCTTGTTACATGCTGCACGGGATCCTACCTGGTTGGCCCTTATCTGCCTCATCTTACACCCCCACCAGCTCCTCTGCCCAGATCCAGAGGAAAAGGAGGGGGCTTTAACCATCCAACGCATGCTCCCCACCTTTAGCAGAAGCAGTCATACTTCTGTCGATTTTGCCTTGCTCCTAGGATTTCCTTTGAACAAAGCATACAAACCAGCACTTAAAAAATAAAACAACCACCTGAAAGCCACTGGTCAAACATTAATGAGCTGTTTCCAAACAGGGAGGGAGGTAAGGTATTTGGAGGTTGCAGCTTCTTTCCCTGTTTCACCAAGCATGGCACTCGTCAAGATCAGAACCTGAATGCTAGGGCTAGCCTTACATTCATGACTTAAGGAAGGATTTAAAACTTGACATGCCTAAATTTGTGTCACAGAAACAGATCACACATTGTATTCCAGTTAATGTCTACTGGGTCTAATTCTAAGAATTTTAGATTAAGTGATGCTTATATACTACATAAATTCACCCAAGGCCACACTCTCCGACTATCTGTAAGCCAATTAAGATTTCTCACTCGTTATGCCTTCTCATCTGTTCTGTTCCCTGGAAAGAACTGGTTTTCTCTATCACTTTCAGGGGTGGAGTCCACCCTGATGATTCCAGAGTATGGAACTAAGTATGACTAAAAAAAAAAATTCACAGCCAAGTGATCTGCTATTGGAAGGAACACATAAGGAAGGCTTACTACTCTTTAGTACTTTTCCTTTATAACACAGTCCACAGATCTCCCTTCTATGACTGACAAATCATCAGTGCCTGTCACCAAAGATTTTCTAGCAACATCAGACAGAACTCTTGATCTCATACCATGTAGTGTAAGGGTATTGGAAGAAGAGCATAAATTTTATTGAGAATATATGGTCAGTTCTTTAAATATATTTAAATCTATTATTTTAGGATTGATTAATATAAATAAACATTGTTTGGGTATTATCTGTAATCCTCTTGGCAATAATCCTGTTTCCATAGTAACACAAACTTGTATTTTATCCTTGTGCATGCGTGTGAAATTATAACAACTTTTGTAATAAAGTTTACACATCATTTGCACATAAATTTCATTTTTTATGAGAAGTCCAAGCTAGAGGTTTCTTTCCTTGAATCATTTATTGTTATCTCACCACTAAATACATAATTCACATCTCCTCTCAAATAACGAAAACTCAACAGAGCCATTCCTAACCACTTGCAAGAGATTAGTAAATCTACATGATGGTCGGATCTTTGAATTCCAACATGTAATATTAAGGAAAAGATAATGAAATACTTCACAGATGTCACCCTGGATATAATCCATGTGTTTTATTAGCATAAATCCATTCATTCTTACCTAATCAGGATTCTTTTGTTCACTTGTTTCAAATAGTTAACAAGTTTGCTTCCATCACTTGTGGTAGACAAAAGAAGCAGCTGAAACACTATGTCATTACCTACCCCGACCCAAAAAGTGGGGCCTTCATTCAACACTTTGTTGGCAGCTGAGCTGCAAATACATGCATTCTTTACTAAAGTTCACTTTGACATCATTTAAAAAATAAGGCAGTTTATAATCTGGTGCAAGGACATTCACTGCCTTTGGGGTAGGTGGTACTTGGTAGGGAGCATATGTGAGGCTCCAGGGAACTGTAATGTTCTCTAGCTACATCTGAGGCATTAAAAAGTTGTATGCTTATAACTTATGATAATTTACATATTATGTTATTCTTCAACACTAAGTTAAAAAATAACTTTCCACTTAGCTACCACTACTTCTAGCATAGAAAATGTTGGGGACTTCATGAAATTATAATTATTACTTCAATTGGTCCCATCACTTTTTATTTAAAAGTAATGCTTCCCCTCCCCCAGGAATTTGCAAATGTCTAAATCAAAGACTAAAGAAATTAAGAAAGATAGCCTTAAGATGTGCCTTTGAGGGCGCCTGGGTGGCTCAGTGGGTTAATGCCTCTGCTTTCGGCTCAGGTCATGATCTCAGGGTCCTGGGATCGAGGCCCGCATCGGGCTCTCTGCTCAGCAGGGAGCCTGCTTCCCCCCCTCTCTCTGCCTGCCTCTCTGCCTCCTTGTGATCTCTCTCCCTCTGTGAAATAAATAAATAAAATCTTAAAAAAAAAAANTGAAATGATGTGATTTTTGTGTTCTTAAGTTCATCTTTCATAAAGATGATGGATACGGTATAAAATGGAACTATCTGAGAGAAGTAGTTGAAAGTGTGGACAGTATTTTTCTAAATGTATGTTAATGTTTTACTGAGTTTACCATCTTTAAAGGATATAAAAACAAGTGTATTTCAAAACTTGTATTAAATTAAAAAATGTAATAAGGCATTTTGAGTTGCAGAAAATTCAATTAACGTATAAGAAAACAAAGCAAGTGTTGTACGGGGAAGATATCTTGTTCTCACAAATTTTTCAGTTCTTCACATGATTTAACAATGAAAATACATCCACCAGCAGTCTCTGAATTGTTGAAGGGATGTCGTGTCCTGGGGATAGATCCACCCTCTTTTTTCAAAGGGCAGAATGAGGAACAGTGAGTAGAAGCAAGAGGGAGGCAGAAACATCTGGGCAGGGGCAGAAGGAGACTCAGGCTTAATTACATTAGTTTTTCAAGAGGATCAGTCACTCTGGTGAACAGAGGCTTCCCATCCCTGGAAATGTTCACCCATGTTAAGAGTGCTTGTATTTGTTTTTCTCTGGCTACTCTAACAAATTACCATGAACTTACTGGCTTCAAAGAACACAAACGTATTATCTTTCAATCCATTAAGTCTAAAATCTTACTGGGCTAAAATCAAGGTATTAACAGAGCTGTGATCTTTTAGGATGCTCCATGGGAGAATCCATTTATTTGCCTTGTTGAGCTTCAAGAGGTTGCCTACATTCCTTGACTTGTGGCCACTTCCTCTGTCTTTGAAGCTAGCAGCATAACATTTTCAAAGCTCTCTCTCTCTGACACTTCTGTCTCCCTCTTATAAAGGCCCTTGTGATTATACTTGGCCCACCTGCATAATCCAGGACAATCTCCCCAACATCCTTAATTTAGTCACAACTGCAAAACCCCTTTGCCATGTGTGTAACAGATTAGAAGGTTTTGAGGCTTATAGCATGAACATCTTTGAGGAGTTGTTATTGTCGATCTTAGTGATATATTTTAAAAATAGATAGTTGGAGCCTAAACTAGACTGCTAAGCACCCTTTCAATATTTATACCCTATGAATAAGGCAAAGAAATCAAGTATCTGTTAACAATTGTTAAAAAGTTTATTTGTATTAAGAAACTGACCATACAATACACCTGATTTCTCCATCCCAGATAGTATTACTATCTCTCTTTATGTCTACCTTAGAGGGCTGGCTATTTTAGTTAAAATTCACTTTTATCCTATTAATGTAATAAATTATAAGACAAAATTTCCCAAATTTTTAACTATTCTTGCATTCTTATAATAAAACTGGCTTGATGTGCCAATGGAAAAAAAAAATCCATTGTTTAGAAGGAGTCCAAGCTTCTTTTACCAACAGTGGCCACATCTCGACTGATCCAAGAAAGAACAAGTGCTAACAAAATATTGTGGGAATGTGTGTGACTAATAAGTTCAAGCAGTGGAAAAGTATTGGCAATTATGCAAAAACCATCCATGGCTGCTCCAAGATGGTGTTTTCTCAAGGGCTATAGTGACCACTGATCAGGGAGTTACTGTCTCTCTTGCAGAGGAAAGAAAAAAATGACAGAGAGAGGAGAGAGAAGAAGGAGGAGGAGGAGGGAAAAGTGGTGGAGGCAGGAAGAAGGAAGGAAGGAAGGAAGGAAGGAAGGAAGGAAGACAGAGAAAGAAAGAAAAGGTATATTTCTTCTTATTATACACTCCTAAATAGAAAGGGAATAATCAAGTTCATAACTTGTAATTCATTTCTCAGAAGCTATTAAATATGTGCCAATGAAAAATATGGCTTAAATAACTCATGTACAAATTTCATCTATTCGCATATAGCCAATCTTCAGTCTCTTGTGGCCTTTAACAAAAATGTTCTGAAATGGTTACATGGAATAAAGCACTCTGCAATTTGGGTTAATAGGAAGGATTAAATTATACTTGAAGCAATTGACCAAATGATCTTGGTAGATATTAAAGCAAGAAGCACTACCATGAAAACAGTGACCACTTAATCCATCAGTAGAACAGTGTGCATTCTCAAAGATTCTGGTGGACTAACTTGGGAAAACAGTCTCTAAGGAAAAGTTGTCTTTATAGAGGTACTGGCGGGTTCAAAGGGAACATATTTATGCCAGTTAAATTCCACCAAAATCCCCCGCCCCCCGCCCCTGCCCTGTGTTGAAATCAATAATGAACCACAAGCCGTGCTCAGCTCTGGGGATATAAGGTTAAGAGCAGACATGACCTCAAGGATCTCACCCCCTATGACTGAAATAGAGACCAAGAAAAAGCTCCAGTTCAGCAATAATCAAGGTAAGCAAAGGGCATGATGGCAGCCTACAAGAGAAGTGCTTGACTCACGATAGAGAACTCAGGGTCGACTCACATGAGGACCCAGCTCTTCAGTTAGGTCAGAAAGAATGTATAAAACACGACGCAAGCAATGAAGACAATGAGAGGATTTGTGCCACAGGGAACAGCATGTGCGATGGAATAAAGGTCTAGAAATACCCATCATAGTTAAGAACTCTGAGTAGTTTGGTCTGGCTACAGCATAGGACCTAGTGGAAAAACAGAGTTAAAGCTAAAGGCATTGACAGGAGCTGGATCGGGACGACTCTTAGATATCATCCAGGGACTCTGATCATTTTAAAGATAATATGAATGGAATTAACAGGGCCACGAGGGTATCACTTGACTTCACGTTTAGCTGAAGCCAATTAATAGGAAGGGACAGGCTTAAATGGAACTTTCATCCTTTCCATCCACATTCCAAAAAAAAGGGGTCCAGGGGTTATTTTCTGTTTAGAATATGACATTTCATTCACAAAGAGGAAAAGTATCTAGCCCTTGCCTGCCAAGAAAAATGTTAGGGAATATAATTATTCATTGCAAAATGGAGATCTGGAAAGGACATCTGTGTGTGTGGGGAGGTACTGACTGGATCTGTTGCTCAGGAGGTAGATGGGACAAGTGAAGTGCTGAGTAATAGCTGTGGGAAGGTGGGCAGGGAAGAACACTGGTAGGTAGGTTCTGAATGGAGATATGGGGGAAGCTCTAAATTCTGAGCTAGAGATGGAAGTTAAATGTGGATGGTGAACAGAGAAGAAACTTGTACGCTTCGGTTGGGAAGCAGACAGAATGGGGTGGTTCTCACCATTTGCGGGGGTCCGTACCTCCAGAGTTAGACATACATGCCAACCTTTACACATATGGCAGAAAACATACTGAAAAAAAGTTGATAATCAGGCTAACGAAAGGATCAATGGCAAGAGGAATAACAGGGAGGGAAAGGATTGTTTAGAAAAAAAATAAACTGACAGTATCCGTTCCAAAATAAACTATATCTGCCACCCACACCCACACCAAAGTGAAGTAAAATTCGCCAAAAGAAATTTGCCAATTGTCAAAGCAAAAAATTGGCAGCCCTAATTATACTTGCGACAAATGAACAAAATGAATACTCCCGATTCCATGAATCATTGTCAAAGCTGTCCAGGACAAAATCCTGAGTGGCGCCCTTAAATTTAGATAGTCTATATTTTATTATTTATTTATAACCTGAGTTACAAGTTCACAACAGAACTAAGTCATCTGAAAGAAACTTTACACTGAAACATAAAATTTAATAAAATATAAATTTAAAAGAATGAGAGCCGTGGAACATAAAATTAAAATAAAAGCTGAACTGGGAATAGGAGATGAGCAGGGGAGAGGACATCGTGTTGTTGGGATGCCAACATCCAGCCCATGGCTTTGTTAAGCCACAGATTTGTCTCTGAGTTTCCTACCAGCCAAAGAAGGAAAGAAAAAAAAATGACTAATTCTAATAATTCTCTTTATCTGTCATTAAAAATATTTTATCAGTTTTTCAGAAGTATATGTTTAGATTTTAGGTATCACATCTGAATGAAAGAAGGAATTAGTTCAATACATGTTATCAGGGGACAAACTCAGGAAATGTAACATCATACATGGGTAAATATTTTTAAAACCCCTTTTCATTTCATACACTATATAATATACTTTGGCATATTTTTGTCTTAGTAAGCCAACAAGGTCTTAGTTAAAGTGAGAATATTGTCTAAGATATAATGTGACTCATCTTTCCAGAATTTCTTCTGAGGTTCAGTAAGTACTTTGAATGCAAGAGAGACTGTGGAACTTGGTGACCGGTCTATTCCTACCATCACCATAACTACACTTTGTCATGAAAACATATCAAATATTTAATTTCTCGCTCCACACCTTATCCACTAAGTAAACCTGACTCACAAAATCTATCTACCAAAGGCTGTCCCCATTTTATAAGGATTACCTGAAAAAATGTACTTTTTAAAACCAAGATATTTTCAAGCAAGGTAGCATTTTTACTTCAATTTTGATTTAAATTACTTTCTACAAAATACATATGTATATACTAAAAAATTATTCTGACAATGTGTATTTTCAACAAACTAAATTCACACTGAAATGGACTTCACAGAGTTACTTGAAATATATATTACTCTTCCTGCTCCTTGCTCCCAATATAGCCTAAAACCTACTAATACTTCAAGCTCTGTTAATACCACATGAAAAGTATGTATCATAGTGCATATATATTATACAACAAAGATATCATAGCTACTCATTCAACTAAAAATCATCAAGTTATATGTTAAATGCCATCCTCATTTAATCTACATGATGCCAATATGTTTTATTTTTACTTTGTTTGCAAATTATGGAGCAGAAATTTAAAATAGAGGTTATCTTAACTGTATGTCTAAAAGAAACAAATCAAAGGACTTGCTCTATCAAGTTTTAATCATGAAAAAATGTAGGATAATCTAATAAAAGTCATAAATTATACCACTCAAATACTCATTTGATTCTTCTTACCATGGGAAACTTCCAAAGGCACATAAACATGAATTTAAGACCTAAAAACTTGACAGTTCTTTTTGAAAGCACAAATGGCAACTACAAGTTTCTGAAAGCAGTTAGTTGGGGGAAAGAAAAAAAGGGTGAAAAGGAAGTGAGAAGAAAGGAGTTTGCTTAATACAATATTTGTCATAACAAAGAAAAGATGTATTATAAGAATCATACCTAAGTCTTCTTTATTGGAAATAGCTACAAGTTTCAGTATTAGCCTATTCATGAATTCCAAAAGAGGATGCAGGTGACTTCTCTATGGGAGACTACATCTTCATAATTATATTTGGCACATGAAAAGCACATCAGTTTGAGATCATTTTTAGATGTGTTTAACTTGTACTTAGTGAACATAATGAAAACACACACAACAGAAGAGTATAGGCATTAGAAGAAAAAACAAGGTTGGGTCTGCACCCATTGCTTCATGTAAGGAGTTCTCTGAAGAGATGTACCTTCCAGGTAATTTGTTTCCCGACTTCTTTCATTTATACATATGCATTTTTAATTTTTAAAAGGGAACTTTCTATGATTTTTTAGTCCATTTAAAGTGCTGGTTTCTTTGTATGCCACCTCCTTCCACTAGGCAGTTTAGTCAGATATATAATTTAGAATAAGATCACTAAACAGAACAAAATAAAAGCAATAACTAAATCCAAGGATCTGTTGCTCAGATGAAAATCCCCCAAATTTCTTTCATATCCAGTGTTTTTTTGGGGGGAGTGGGTGATAAGAGGCAACTCCAGAACAGATAATTCTAGACATCTAACTATGATACTCTCAGGAATAAGCACTTCTTAAGAAGTACTGCTCTATGTAAGTTTCAAAAGATTGGTAATAAGCTAAATGTGATAAAATATACAACTATGATTATTATTAATATTTCATCAATTGATAACCTGAATAATAGTTATACTAGTAACCACACACAAATTAAGGAACAAACCATACTCGAATCGAAATTTGAAACGCTATTTGTCATTACAAAAAATAACTAAGAATAAATTCAAACATATTTTTGGCACTACGTAGAGGATATTATTTGCTTTATTGAACTCAAACATGGTGATAGAAGAACTTAGAAGTCCACACACAAAAAAATGAATGCACCTGTAGACTGTTGTCTTAATGAATACTTCAATTATGGTAACAAAGTTTCACAGTTAACACATTTGATGGTAAGAGACTTAATGTAATGCATAGGTAACTTCTTAGGTTTGAGCGCTGATAACTTTGTATGCATCTATGTAGGTATTGAGGAGAACAGGTATATGTGTATGTGTACATCATATAGATTTTTAAAGTCATCACTCAGTCATTTTATTTCACAGTTGTGATAGGGTGGGGGATAAATATCCTAAAATGTGAGAGGGTACAAATTTACTTTCTAAAATTAGAGACTTTACCATTAAGTACTATGTAACACTCAATGGTATACAAAGTACAATGTAATACTCTGTCATTTTTCTTTTCTTTTATTTAATCTATTCCTGGATTTAAAGTAACAAACTATCTCATCGATTACTCACATTCTAATTAGGATGAAAAGCAGTATGCTATTTTTTTTCATATCAAGTCTCCAAGAGAAAAGAGATCCCACAGACAGACCTTTGCCCATGTTCACTTTGAAGACAGGAGCTGAATTTCACTCCAGGATTTCTAGTTTGCTGATCTCTAAAAATTGTTTGGGGGGTAAAATGCTTTATTTATTTCTCAAGTATCCCATTAAGTATCTATTATAAGAACTCCAGGTAATGATTCAACGTTTTCTAAATGAAATCCTTTGAAATAAAAATGTATATAAATATAATCATTTCCTTTGTGCTGTCAGTTTAATATCACGTGCCCAGATTCTACAAGCATGTGATTTGAATATGACAAATGTATATAACAACTTTAAATATATAAGTGAAAAATTACATCTAAGAGATACTGAAATGGTAAATTCATATTATCCATATAGATATCAGAAGATATATATAATGGATGGGGAGAGATAGATAGATAGATAGATAGATAGATAGATAGATAGATAATCTCAAAAGAAATTCTCCTTACAACAAAAAGGAATCATGGCTTTTCTCCTTGCTATAATGAAGTTACAAAATAGTCTCATTCAATAATTATGTTATGTGCTACTTTTAAACAGCTCTATTAAAACAGGAAAATATGGATTAAAATAGAAAGGACACTTGGATTAAAAGAGTAAGAACCAAAGTTGAAGTATTGCAGACCTTAGTAAGACTAAGTTAAATCAACCAATGATTGTATTCCAGTTCAGAGTTCCTGATAAACTGAGTCTCAGTGAGTGGAAATAACCCAAGTCAATGATGTAGAGGTTGATTTGAGACACTCTGAGCACAAAATTGGGGAAAAAATAATAAAAAGAGTCAGAGTAGATATGTGTTTTAAGAAAAAATAAATGACTCTATCTTATGGATCTGTGAGTTTAATATTTATGTTGATGAAAAAAATCAATAAATGTCTGTCAACCTGAAAGTAACTGGAGGGTGTGCGTTGCTCAATATAAAAAAAGAGTTGATGCATCACCCCAATTTTTAGCTTCGTGCTTCACAACTCATTAATGAAGAAGGTAAACATACAATCATCTATACTAGGAAACTATTACTTAAATACTCAAGAGTCTAGGGTCCAGAAGGTAGTGACCTATTTTAATTTAGGAAGAAAGACTAAGTGTCATATAATGTGAAGGCAATGACTTGTCTCAAAAACCTGCCTGTAAGAGAGAATGAATGAACATCAATTTTCACACACTGCTTAGTTCATGTGAGAAACTACTGAAACCTTAAAAAAGTCATTCAAATTCTGTAGTAAAATGTAAAAGAAGACAAAATAAATCAGGTGTAGGAAGTCCATATACAGTCTAACTTGGCTATTTTTTGAATGCTGCAAATGAAATTTAAGTACACTCAAATGTGTAAATACTGGAGACAACAATCCCACGAGTCAAAGTGTAGCACCTAGATAAAAGTAAATGAATTTGTATTTTATAAAAATGAGCCCAGCAGTGAATGGGAATAGTGTCCTACGGGTGTGAGAACCTGCTCAGCCCGCAGAGCCATGTGGGTTATGGGCTGTCTTGTCATAACCACATTCATGTGTCCGTCCCTGGGGAATCCGTCAGACTTCTGGGAGATGAGTGACCACAGTGGAGAAGGAAGGACCCCTTCTGACCATGTGACAGAAATTGTCTCTACAAGCCCTTTAGATTTTGGAAGATTAATTCCATATTCTAACAAACTTAAATAGAACTGAACAATGTAGGAACTATGAAGTAATTCTGTCTTTATCCTGTGAACTATTAAGGCATATAGACTAAAACACACTACCCAGTTCAGATTTCCATAACCAAAGAGGTTTCAGAACACAGCCACAGAGATTATCAAAGCATTGAACACTAACACCTTGGAGAAAGGTGGAACATTCTAGGTTTTCAAGATGAAATGAGCTTGAGGAAAAACTTGATAGATTTAAGTTGGCTATAAGGAAGATTCTGACACTGTGGGTTCTTAAACATTGAGGTGGTTTGCTGAGACTGCAGAAACTCCAATCCTGAGAATCTTTAAAAATAGAAAGGATTCAGACCAGCTGCTCAGAAGGATTGAATGTGGGCTTTCTTCAACTAAAACTCTCCAAGATCCCTCTAACCCTAAGAGTTTCATTATAAGTGCCAATATAAACAGTATATTCCATTCTAACACTTCTGCTTCAGTACCATGTAGTTGAGGGGGTGGGAGGGATTGTGACGACCCACATTCACAGTGCATAAAAACATGTGAGGCACTAGTTTGTCATAATTAGGAGTCCTAGTGACATCTCTGGATACTTGGACTTTCTGATTTTAAACTTCTCATGCAAATCACATATAGCATTTAATCAAAAGTTTTAAAGATACATTGCACTTTTGAATAATTCATGCTAATGAAGCATTAAACCATGATGAAAAGTGCAAAAAATAAATAAATAAAAATCTGGCAACTTAAGTTCTCCTTCTTTGTATCATCCAGACTTAAAATACTGATTTTTCTATTAAACTAGAAAACTTGTCCCTAGTCACTTATTAATAATCCAAAACTTTTTCCTAATATGTCATGACATTTTTTTGAAATATATTTGAATGTGTATATTAGTCTATAGCATGAACCAATTAATAAATTAGTAATATATCTAAGTCCTAGAGTCTGGTCAAAATTATTTTACAAAAAAATACTTGAATAAATCAAATAGCAAACTAAATTGAATAGTGCACTAAGTTGAGCAATCACTCTAATTGCTTGTAAATACATTTGTACCTAATACCACAAACTATCCACTTCGTATTTCCACAAAGGACCCTGACGTTCCTTAAAGAAGCTGCACGGTTAAGCATCAGATTTAATCAAGTGTTGGCATCCAACGCCTTTCCGGCTCCCAGTACCTTGATGCAAAATCGTTAAGAAGTTTATTTTCTTATAAAGTAATGGCAGCATTTTTAAACTAATCCCAACTGATGACTTCACAAAGCATGGCTATAAAGTGCCACTCAAACTTTCTACACTGCCCCAATCAGTAGATTCATAACTTGACATAGCACACGGGAGCTACCCTCACAGCCCTGCAGTTAACTGCGTTCGGTAAATATTTGCATCCATGGCACTACAGATGCTAATGACTGTGTTGAACATACACATGTAAACACACACCCCTCACTGTGTAACAGCCTGTCAGTAAATTGTAAAAACAGACACAATATACTCATGGGTAAGGTAGCTATCCACCACCCACTCATTGTACCAGGACAATATCTCTTTTTGTTTATCTTGATTTTGAACGCGTGTGTGTGTGTGTGTGTGTGTGTGTGTGTGTGTGTGTGCAGGTTACCGGAGAGGGAGATCCGTTCTTGCAGAGGGGCCCTCTGAAGACTCCTTTAATGCCCCGATAGTGCCCATTGCTGAGATGTCTCGAACTGATGACCAGGTAACAAGCCATGTGGGTCCAAGCAGGAGGCGCAGAGTCTCCACTCCTCGCCAGACGACCAGCCGCGGAAGAGCGGGCTGGGTTCTCAGCAGCAACGGCGACTGCCACCTCCCGAGAAGAAGCGGCCAGCAGCAAGCAGGGGACGCGGCAGCCGCGAGTCCCCGCTCCGGGCCCCGCGCGGGGCTCCTGCTGCCGGCAGCAGCGGCTGCTCTGACGGCGGCGGCGGCAGCGGCAGCCACACAGCACTTAGGGGACCCGGCGAGCCGGTCCACATGCTGCTCTGACGACGTGGCTGCTCAACCGCGGGCCGGCGATATAATTTTTCTTTCTTTTTTTTTCAGGACAACTTCCTGGGTCCGCCGGGGAATCAGGAGCTCCTCCGCCCCCTTTCCCCCCGCCCCCGCTTTCGCACCCAGCGCGCGCCGGGGGATGCTCAGGCGCGGGTCCCCGCCGCCTGGCCGGGGGCGTCCGCGGGCTGGACTGCGGGCTGCGGGCTGCGGCGCCGGGAGGCAGCCGCCGCAGCAGCAGCGGTGTGCCC
>LNAC01000106.1:4155847-4225979 GCA_002007465.1 Ailurus styani
GTGTGTGTGTGTGTGTGTGTGTGTGTGTGTGTGTGTGTGTGTGTGTGTGTGTGTGTGTGTGTGTCTCCCGAGTTAGAATCGGTCACTTACGAGTCTTTCGCTACCTATAGAGGCAGATATTTGGGGTTTGTGTAGGACGTTCGTGTCCCCACAACCCTCAACAATCACCCCTCAACGGTGCTTCCCGACCGACGTTACATCAGGTACTGCAAATAAGCCACCAGGGAGCGAGCAGCCTGAGAATAAATGACCTGGGAAATGTGCTCTGAAGAGAGAGAGAAGCCTTTCCGGACTCAGGAGACAGTGTGCGCTCTCCACCCCGCGCCGACCTGGGTTCGGTGACCCCTCCGGCCCCACCTGGCAAGATCTGTGCCGGGGAGAGGAGGAAAGGCGGCCTCCTTCCCCTCTCACCTTACCACTGGACTTAATGCAAGGTTAAAGCTAGTGCTCCCTGTCCCCTTCCCAGTTTCCTCCTCTCCTGTCTCCCACAGTGCTCCATGGCATCCTGGTTGACCCCGAGGACCTTTCACAAATGACAGAAACGGGTCAAAGAACACAGGTAATTTGGTTTTTCCTCTTCAGGTAATTCATAAAACTCTTCCGGAAAAAAAAATCCGATTAATATAATTTTTGAAACTACCCAATAAAGACCTGACTTTTGGTTTACACGATTACAAGAGTTTATATCCTTAATATGTTATTAAACACATAGATGTAGTTCTCACTTTAAAGGTTTCAGATGGTCTTTTTAGAAGTGTTTCTAAGGCAAAATGCCAATTCCTTGCAAACTCTAAATTCAAAATTACTGAAACTGACATGGCGCAATGTAAATCTTGTACGATTATTTATTTTATAATTATCTTGGTAAGAACTTCTGAAAAAAAATTATAGAGCAGTGACAATAGATACAACACAGCCATGTTCTCCTTTCTATTAAGACTGACATGGTTAACGATGTCATGTTTGTTGAACTTCGAACTGTGAAATGTTTCCTGAAGCTGAGAGTAAGTAATATTACCCATGTATAGACATTAGATATATTCTATACTAAGAAAACAAGGTATTTGCAAGCAGTGAAATTTCAAAATCAGGAAAATGCTTTGCCAAGAAATGAATGAAGTAGAGTTTTTAAAAGGAGATAGTGCAGCTCAGTCTACACTATTTCATTTTTCATAAATGTAAGCATTAAGGACCTAAGTGTAAGTACCATTGAATTGGCCAGAAAAATCATTGATGTCACATACTGTGACTAACGGCTCCAAGGATACTATCCTCCCCTTATTAAGGAAATGTAATTCCTAATAATGTTTAATTATTAAGAATCAAGTATACTCTTCTAAAATGAAAGAACTGACAAGTAATCAAAAAGTATACAATTCACATATACCATCCTATTGTATTATTTTCTTATTTAAAGTATTACATCTATTCAAAGTATGACATTCTTCTTCATTTGACTATTATCCTATGTGCATTTGAATTTCCCCACAAGAGACAAAGTAATTACTTTTTATGATAATGTTTCAAAGACAATAGTAATTTTTCTAAATTTCTTTAAAATTATTTAATTTTTGCAGTCTTTCTTCTTCTTGAAAATGAACAATACCAATTCTTCTGTTAATTTGCCATATCTTAAGCCAGTTATGGTTGTCCTTTGCTTTCTAATTTTTTGTCATCTGTCTTAAAATATCAAGGCAAAAATTGACATATTTGTAACTCTCAGCCAATTTTAAGAATAGTTTTTAAAATACACAACAATAATAAAAACAACTCCTTTCTTCTCCTTGCCAAGTGTGATTTCATCATAGTCAACAACTTCTCATCATTGCTGGCCTATATTTCAGATGTTGTGTACCCAATCTAAATAACAGAAACATAAGTGTTTTTATTTGCAGAGTTGCTATAGAGACAAAGTTGCTCAGTTGTATTAACTTCTCTCTTTGCTAAATAAGACACTTTCTAACTTCAGTAATTAAAAATTTTCAGAGAAAGTGAAAGGAAAGCAAAACACTTTAAGCCTATATTAAATGAATCTTAGATGCAGGTCAAATTCTATTATAACAAACATTATGAAAGCAAACATCACGTGTTGTTTTGCAAGGCCCATTTATATTAGAGTAATATTTGATCTGATGAGTTTTCATTCCATGGAAGGATATGTGAATGGCAAAGGGCATGGATTTCAGCCTATAACTGATTTGACATTTCCACTTATTTCTAGATTCATGGCTATGTCACAGATGAGTGACAGAGTGAGACATCCTCTCTTCCATTACTTTTCTCAAACACATCCCAGGTCAATCTCCTTCTTTCCACATCTGCTGCCCAACCTTGGTCCAAACCATCATCACCTCCTGCTTGGACTACTGCAGTATTCTCCTAACGAATCTCCCTGCTTCTAGTGTTGCCTCCATACATAATATATTTTCTACATCCAACAGTCAGAGTGATACTTTTATATTTTTATATATAATGTATGTGTGTGTATACACATATGTGTGTATACACATTATATATATATGTATATATATATATACATTATATATATATATATCTTTATCTTTTAGAGAGAGAGCGAGAGGAAGGAGAAGGAGAGAGAATCTCAACAGGCTCCATGCCCAGTGCTGCGTTGACTTAGGGCTCGATCTCACGACCCGAGATCACGATCTCAGCAAAAATCAAGAGTCAGCACTTAAAAGCAACTGAGCCACCTAGGCGCAGCAGAGTGATATTTTGGAAACACAGGATCATATCCTAATACTTTTCTATTAAACCCTATCATACCCAGAATAAAGTCCAAATGATACCCTGTCATGGAGCACTGGGTGTGGTGCATAAACGGTGACTCTTGGATCACTGAAAAAATAAAGTTAAAAAAAAAAAAAAAAAGCCCTGCTTACTCCAGTCCCTGCTCATTTTCTTCTAGAGGCCCTTCCTGACCACCCAAGCTAATGGACCTATTCTGGGATTTCTCTACCACAGAAAATGATATGTGTTTTTATGTATATTAATAAAATTTAATTTTTAGAGAAGTTTTAGGCTTACAGAAAACTTGAGCAAAAAGTACAGAGTCCCCATATATCTCTGAGCACCCCATAGCACACATAGCTTTTTCTATTATTAACATCTTGCTTTTGTTGTGGTACATGTGTTAGAATGGATGAGTCACTATTGATACAATATTATTGACAAAAGTCCATAGTTTACATCAGGGATCACGCTTTGGGTTCTGTATTCTATGGGCTTGTGACAAATGTATAATGAGGTGTATCGGCCATTACAGTATCATTCAGAATAGTTTCACTGCTCTAAAGATCACTTGTGCTCCACCTAGTCATCCCTCCATCCCCCTGAATCCCTGGCGACCCACCGATCTCTTCACTTTCTCCCCGTTTTTGCCTTTTCAAGAATGTCGTATAGCTGAAATTATATGGTATATAACTTTTTCAGATTGGCTTCTTTTATTTAGAAATATGTATTTTAAGTTTCTTTCGTGTCTTTCAGTGGCTTAATATCGCATTTCTTTTTATTGCTGGACTAATGGAATATTTGAACAGTATTCCATTATATTCGGAGTTGAATGGTAACTCTCCCCCCAAGTATTGTAGTCCCAATGCCCTGTGACTGTGAAATTATGTGGCAAAAAGGGTCTTTGCAGATGATCAAGTTAACATGACATCATTAGGGTGGGCCCTATTACAGTATGACTGCATTCTTATTTTTTTTGAGAAAGGCAAAGTTTGGACCCAGAGACAGGCACAGGGAGATTGCCAAGTGAAGACTGGAATTATGCTTCCATAGGCCAAAGAATGCAGAAGATCACCAGCACACCACCAGCAAGGAGAGTGACACGGAACAGATTCTCCCCCACGGCACTCAGAAGGAACCAATCCGGCCAACATCTCGGTTTCAAACCTCTATCTTCAGAACTGTGCGACAGTTCCTGTTCCTGAAGCAACCCTACCTATTGTACTCTCGTCGAGCAGCTTTAGGAAACTAACACACATTGTAGAGATGTGCCGCAGTCTGTTTATCCATTCACCCGTTGAAGGACATCTTGGTGGCTCCCAAGTTTCGGCAACTATGAGTAAAGCTGCCATGAAACTTCATGAGTAGGTTTTTGTGTGGACATTAAGTTTTCAGCTCCTTTGGATAAATACCAAGGAATGCAACAGGTAGATCTTATATTCAATTTTGTAAGTTTTGCCAAAGCATCTTCCAGAGTGCTACACCACCTGGCATTGCTGTAAATAATGGGTGATGGTTTCTGGTGCACTATGTCCTCACCGGCATCTGGTGTGGTCAAGTGTTTTGGATTTTTAGCCACTCTAATAGGTGTGTAGTGGTATCTCACTATTGTTTAAATTTACAATGTTCTAATGACCTATGATATTGAAGGTGTTTCCATATGCTTCTTTGCCATCTGTGTATCTTCTTTGGTTAGGTGTCTACTCACATCATCTGCTCATTTTTTAATTGGGTTACTTAGTTTACCTTTGTTAACTTTGGATACCACTCCATTATCAGATATATGTCTGCAAATGTTTTCTCCCAATATGTGGCATTTCTTTTTTTTTTTTTTTCCAATATGTGGCATTTCTTGTCATTTCTTACCAGTGTCTTTGGCAGAGAAGAAGTTTTTAATTTTAATATTGCCCAATTTATTATTTTTTTCTTTCATGGATTGTGCTTTCAGTGTTGTACCTAAAAAGTCACCACCAAACCTGAAGTCACCTAGATTTTCCTCCATGTTATCTTCCAGGAGAGTTATGGTTTTAGATTTCACATTTAGGTCCATGATCCATCTTAAGTTGATTTTTGTGGAAGATGTAAGGTCTTTGTCTAGACTCATTTTTTCTCTTTATTGCATGTTGATGTCCAGTTGTTCCAGCACCAGTTGTTGAAAAGAACTGAATTATTTCTGTTTCTTTGTCAAATATTAGTTTACTGTTTTTGCCTGGGTCTATTTCTGGGTTTTCTAGTCTGTTCCACTGATCTATTTCTCTACCCTTTCACCAATACCACATTGTTTTGCTTACTCTAAGAGCATATTTTTAACACATTAAGCTTTTATATATTTTAATACTTTATTGTGTATCTAGGTATTGATTATTTTTCATTCTTGAATGACAACTATGAAAGCAGGAAACTCCTCTATTTTGTCCACTCTGTGGTTCTAACATTTAAAGCAATACCTTGAGAATACAGAAGTTCTTAATTGGTATGTGGGAAGTAAATGAATAAGTGTTTTCTATTTTAACCTACTAATTACCACAGTTATTTCCATAATGGTATTATTGTATGTGTACACACACACACACATACATGAAAAATTCTGAAATTTGGTTACAATATTTTTGTTTTTTTAAGACTAAGACACATTCGGTCAAATTCCACTAATTCGTTTTTTTTTTTTTAAGATTTTATTTATTTATTTGACAGAGAGAAAGAACACAAGCAGGCTGAGGCAGGCAGAGAGAGAGGAGGAAGCAGGCTCCCTGATGAGTAGGGAGCCTGATGTGGAGCTCAATCCCAGGACCCTGAGACCATGACCTGAGCCGAAAGCAGAGGCTTTAACCCACTGAGCCACACAGGTGCCCCTCCACTAATTCTTCTACTTAAACTAAAATAATGTCACTATTACTAAACACTGTTTGAACTCTTAGTTTCTCCCAAATTCCATGCATCATATTCTGATTCTCGAAAAGCTAACTCTTGTAGAACCTACGGACTTAATTGCACTGAAGTATTTATTGTTTGGTGGCCAGAGATTTGGCATTCTTAAGGATGGGACCCTCAAAAGACATTTGTTATCCCTCACACTGATTAAGTCTATCAAGCCAAAAGAGGTCTGGTTAGCAGAACTCAGGCTTTAAAATGGAGAATATCTTAGAGCACTATCCCATATTGGGTGCCTATAGGACCAGGCTGGTAATGTAAATGGTGAATTGTGTTGGTGTAGAAAGCAACAGGGACCATGGTGGGCATCTCATGTGGGCAGCTCCTATAGAACCTTAGGTATATGGAATCTCAAGCAGGATGCTGTAGAATCCTTATAGTATTTTAAAAGAAATCTGAAATCCATATTTTTATATAAAGTCTCCTAGTATTTAAATATTGGCAACTAATAGAATGTGTTTTTTCTACACTATGAGAATTGTCAACAAGAGCACCATATTATGAGTGAAAGACAAATAGGAGAAGATATAGACAATACAGAGATACAATAAAGAACTCCCATCTACAATATATAAAGAACTCATATAAATCAATAATAAAGAATTAAAAAATAAGAGAGGGACTTCAGAGACACTTCACCAAGAAAGGTATTGATACAGACAATAAACATAAGAAAAAATGCACAATATAATTATCCATCAGAGAAATTCAAATTAAAACAGCAATGACATATTGCTATACACCCTCCAGAATGACTAAAATTTAACAAATATAAAGCATGCAATAGTTGCAAGGATCTGGAGTTCTCTTACATTGCTGGTAGGAGTTTAAATTGGAGAAACTCATTTGGGAAACAATTTGGAAATATTTATTAAAGCTGAACTTATTCTATGACCCAGCAATCTTATTTCTAGGTGAACACCAAAGAAAAATGAGTACTTACATTCACTGAAGACACATACAGGAATATTTACAGCTGCTTTATTCGTAATAGCCAAAAAAAACAGAACAATACAAATGTTCATCAGCAAGAGAAAAGATAAAAAAAATAAAATGAAATCTATTCATTAAAAGGAGTACTACACTGCAACATAAAAGGAAAAGCGACTGCTGTGTATAAGAATACTTATATTCTTACAAGCATAAAAAATGAGCAAATGAATTGAGAGACAAATGACTAGAAATTGAATGATTCTATTAACATAAAATTCAGGAACAGGCAGAAGTAGTCTATTGTAGAAGTCAGATAGTGGTTGCTTCTTGGATGAACTGTATTTATTGAGAATGGATACGAGAGAGCCTTCTTGAGTCTTGTCAATACTGTCTAGATCTGGGAAGTGATTATATGTCTTTGAATGTGTGTGTAAAAATGTTCTGAATTGTGTACTGAAGATTCAGTGAGAAACTAGGACACGTTCACCCGAATGGCTAAAATGAAGGAGACTGCCAGTACCAAGAATTGGCGAGGATAAGGAACAAGTGTAACTTTAACATATTATACACTGAAATTAATATAACTCTGGAAAACTGTTGGTAACATCTCCTGGAGTTGAATGTTCATATAACCTATAACTAGCAATTCCATGGCACGTATACAGATATCACCAAAGTATATAATCAAGAATGTTCACTGAAGAATTATTCAGTATAGCTCCCAAAAGGAAACAACCCAAATGTCCATCAACAATGGAATAGATAAAAATTGCAGTATGTTCATACTGTAGAATATAATGTAATAAGGTAATTCTACTATAATACTGCTATAATAATATTCTACTATAACATAGTAGAATATAATATAGGAATAAAAACAAGCAAACTGTTACACAAAAGAAAATGAGTGAATCTCATGGACATCCAGGTGAACAAAAGCAGCCAAACCAAAGAATATCTAACGTACTATGCTGTTTATATAAATTCAAAAACTGGCAAAAACTAATTTACGATGTTGGAAGTCAGCTTAGTGGTTACCTTGGGGGATTCATAAGGGAAGGGAAACAAAGGTGGATCCTGGAAGGCAAATAATATTCATCATATGACTTGCCACTGCCTCAATGTATGTTACAAAGTCAATATTTAAAATATATCTAAAAAATTAAACCCCTCATTTACAGATGAAGATACTAGGGCCCAGGGAAGCTTAAAAATAGGCAGGTCACACAAATTGGAAAGAGAGCTAGTCTCCCACTGCCTGGCTCTCTGGTGGTTTTTTTTGTTTGTTTCTTGGAGTTTCCTCTCCTGTGACTAAGTTCATTAGTTATTTATTTCTGCCATTTTTCTGCCACAAGCAAAGGAACAGAAGATCAGTACACATGATTTGGTACTAGTAAAACAGGTGAGCTTCAAGTCCCGTACGCTTTTATGATCCACGTGCAGACCAGTGTTGTGGTCGCTGCGTCTGGGTGGCTGTCCCAGGTTCTCCCTCTTCACCTTCATCGCCAAATGGGAAGTGGATTCACATGAGGGTTATGAGTAGAATGAAGGTTATGAATACGGAGGGAATAGACTATGGTTACCATCTCCCCAGAAAAAGGGCTGGACCTGATATGAAAAGGGAGGTGAGGTGATGAACTTGGATGTCTCATGCTCTTCAGGGAAGCACTCTTCATGCTCAGTCCTAGCCTGAGAAGCATGATATAGTAGGTGAGGGCCTTCCTCCTGAGAGCTGAGACCTCCTCCTCCTCCCTGTGGGCTCCGCTCAACACGGGCTGTCCCCTCTGTGACCAGACCAAGCTAGTAGCCCAGAAACCCGGGCCCCAGATGCTGGTGCCATGCTGACCCAGACCACCGCAGAACCAGAAAGGAAAGCAGCTCTGCATTTTCAGATTTCATTCTATGTGGAGGTAAAAGAGACTACAGTGATATTTTGATTCTGTCTTTCATTAAAATAAATTATGATGGTAATAGGACTATGAAAAGCTATAAAATCTTTAAAATAAATTTCTCAAGCAAAACACTTTTTGAGCAAGTCTTCAGAAAGTACACATTGTAATATAGCTTTTTGTTTCCCAAACATGTCGTCAACTAATTTCTTTCATTCTAAATTGTCTTTATTTGGTTTGCTAATTGCATCGCTTCTCTCATACTAGCCTTTTTTCACTTTTATGGGTCTGTTCCATTTTACCTGAATATTTAGCTTAATGGAGGTTTAAAGTTTTGAAATTTAAAAAAGAGAAAAGCAACATTTTTCAACCAGTTAATATCTAACTCAGCTTATGTCTCCAAATACAGCTAGTCATTCTTTGTGTTTGCCTCTGATCAGTACGGGACTCTAACTCCAACCACAAGCACGGGGAACTGGCCTACCCATGGCCCGGCCAAGCTCACTGAAGGGCTCCAGTGAGAAGTTTGAGAATCACTGAGTGCCTGACTCCAACTGCCCCAACTATAAGGAACTCTTTTATCAGTCTCTCTTTTCCTAGATCTTAACTGTTAGTGACATTTTCTACTAGGGTAACTGTTTCAAACTAGTTTCTTGCAGGCATAGTTTACCTGCACAGCCATAGGAAGTCACAGTAAACAGAAGAAGACCTTTAGCATTTTTGCAGTGGTAAAACTGAGAATAAATACAAACGTTCAGATGTGAAGTTCTATTTGTGCTTAAAGCATACCAAAAAAGAAAGATTAGAAGGGAAGGAGGGAGAGAGGAAAGGAGGTGAAGAGAGAGAAAGAGAGAGAGCATTCTTTCCCTAGCAGCATCTTTAAAATCCTTATGATAGTGATATGCCCCCACTTAAAATGAACCCAACAGGGTAAAAGATCCTATAGTCCCTGAAACAGAAGGTGTACTGTTTTCAGGACTGCCTCCTAGCAGATCAAATAACAAAGACAGGGATGATTACTTAATCCAAGTCAAAACAATTTAGGGGAAGCTTCCCTCAGACTTAGATTCAATAATTAATTTTACAAAAAGACACTGGTAAATCAGAGAGTTAAATTTATCCTGTGAACTATGAGAATACAGGGCAAATGATAACAAATCAAACTGACCCCTCAGATTTATTTAAAAAGCATTGCCAAGATATGCCTCCAGATGAAAAAAAAAGTGTCAGTTCAGTAGCTTGGATTAATGAAAACTACAGCATAGAGAAACCACTGATACTGACTTTTGTGGCCCCGAGTCATCAAAAGAAAGACACAGCATTCCCATGATAATTCTGAAGTTCATAACCAATCGAAGGAGACCTATCCATAAATCTCCCATTGTAAAGTCCCCAGTCTCATTCCACACCCCTCTTCCTCCTCAAGGAAGAGTCCCAGAAGCCTAAGAGGTAGAGAAAGACTTCAGATGATGGAATCCAAAAGAAAGGGAAACCAGAGTCCCTGCTGTTTCCATAGCATTTGGGTGTTCTCATTTCCCCATTTCCAAAACCACGGTCCAATTTGACAAAGCTGTGGAGAGTGAGGAGAACCTTGCTGCAAGCAAATCCCAAGAAATGTGGTCATCATCAAGTCTGTTGACACTCAGAATCCCAAAAGAGTCTGGAAGGATGGTAGGGCAATTCATTGTAGCTGAGACTCCTTCCAGCTTTTTCTGGAGTTTCACAAAGTCACATTCAAGGGCAGGAACCATTTATTTAAACATAAGTTGCCTTTCCTAAACTTGATTCTTTCTGATTTCCAAGTGCCACACTTTTAAAACACAACCTTATTGTGTGTACCCTTCAAATTGAAAATGAATCTCAGTACACTTGCAATGCTTTAAAACCTGTTCTTATCACTTTGGAGATGATACTAGACAAAAAGATTTTTAAGACCAGCAGACAGAACATTTCCTTTTATTCTTTCTTCCTCTCAAACTCACTCTGCATATTGAAAAAAAAAATAGCAAAAATCCAGTATCAGCACAAACTGAGGGGTAGATGGAAAAAGAAAATATTTGTGGAGTGCCATCCAGGTACTTTACATTCCAGGTACTTTATATTCGTTCTATCATTTCATCTCTATAACAATTGCTTTAATGTTGGTAGTGTTGGTAATATGGCCTTTTTTTTTCTTTTCTTTTTTTTTAGAGAGAGAGAAAGAGAAGGAAAGTGAGGCTCAGAAAATTTAAAGAGAATATTTAAGGTCACAGAACGAAGTGGTAGAGCTGGGATTCACGCACAGGACTCTAAGTCTAGACTCTTTACACCACATTGCTTTTTATCCTATATCACTGAGCCTCCTTGGAGGATCAAAGAAGGATAAGCCACAGGGGCTCCTGCTTTCATCAAGCTTGAAATCCTCTGGAGGAAAAATAGCAAATACAGATGATTTTGCTAAATTAGAAGCATGAGAACCAAATGCGATGCATGATTCTGGACTGGATGCTAGGTTTTAAAAATTCTGTAAAAAATACTCCAGAATAATTAGAGAAATTTCAATTGGAATAATATCAGATAATATTATTGTATCAAGTTAAAATATCCTGGATGGTACCCAGGTTATACAGGGGAATGTTTTTAGGACACACAAGCTGAATCATTTCAAGGTAAAATGACAAAATGTCTGTAACTTATTTTCAAATAATTCATAAGAAAAATATATGTGCGTGTATGAACATATAGAGACAAAGCAAATGTAAAATGGTAACAGTCACTACATCTAGGTGAAGTATATAAGAGTACTTACTGTATTTTTTTCTGTTTGGGGGGTTAATATGAGATTATGTAATACGGCTTGCAGTTGCAACAGCATTCATGTAGTTTCTAAAAGGAAAAAATTGCAGGAGTTCAGTCTAAAATAAGTGATGGGGATTAAGGAGTGCACTTGTTGTGATGAGCACCTGGTATTGTATATCTAAGTGTGGAATTGCTAAATGGTACA
The DNA here is from genome assembly GCA_002007465.1 of Ailurus styani. Taxonomy (NCBI): domain Eukaryota; kingdom Metazoa; phylum Chordata; class Mammalia; order Carnivora; family Ailuridae; genus Ailurus; species Ailurus styani. The sequence goes on from LNAC01000106.1 coordinate 4,167,332, forward strand.
CCTGAAACCAATACTACACTGTATGTTAACTAACTGGAGCTTATTTTATTTATTTTTTAAAAAGATTTTATTTATTTGAGAGAGAGAGAGTGAGAGGAAGAAGCAGGCTTCCCACTGAGAGGGGAGCCCAATGTGGGCCTTGATCCCAGGAGCCTGGGATCATGATCTGAGCTGAAGGCAGACGCTTAACTGACTGAGCCACCCAGGTGCCCCTAACTGGAGTTAAAACAAAAAACTGTAAAAAAAATTATACTTCACCAAGAAAAGAATATTCAATTAAAAGTCATAGGACCAGTGGAAAACCAAGCCAGTCTCATCCTTGATCATTTCTGTTTGTGAAGCTTAAGGATAAGATAGGAAAGAAGGAATAATAAATCAGATATTTTTGCAGAGGACTGAAGGTTTTGGATTAAAGGTAACTGATAATCTTAATGCAAGAGAGTCTTGGATAGCGTATTTGGTTACAGACAGGACAGCTCCATAATTTGCAGGGCCCAGGGCAAAATGAAAAGGAGGGAACTCTTACTCAAATATTATCAGTATTCTAGGATTACTAATACCAGAACATTAAACCAAGTGTGGGGCCCTTCACAGTAGGGAAACCTGTGTGATCACACAGGTCTCATGTCCATGAAGCCCACCCTTATTAACAGTAAAAAAAAAATGCTAAATATGTCACAGCTTTCTTCCCATAATTATAAAAAATCCATAGTCACTCAACCAGAATAAAGATTGTATTGAACCACTGTACCTTGTGTCAAGAACTATAGTTGAAATAAATGGGCTCTACAATGCATTCCTTCTGCATATAAGTTGCATATTTTATTAATGTTATTTTGCACTAATAGTATTTATTATATTTCATATTGCAAATATAAACTCCTATGTTAATCATTCATATCACATGACCTGGGGCGCTTGTATCTTATATTATATGGAGGATATATGAAAGCAATGACATAACATAAGCCACATAAAAAGTCCTATGTGAGGGCACCGGGCTGGCTCAGTTAGTTAATCGTCTGCCTTTGGCTCAGGTCATGATCTCGGGGTCCTGGAATTGAGCCCTACATTGGGCTCTCTGCTCATCAGAGAGTCTGCTTCTCCCTTTCACTCTCCTCTGTGTTTTCTCTCTCTCTCAAATAAATAAATAAAAACCTTTAAAAAAAGAAAACATCCTGTGTGAGTTGTAAAATGGTCTTCTCAAAGGTGTTCATGAGAAAGTAATCTAGCAATTGAATAATAAATATACCACAAGACATAGGTTCTTACTGTTTATTTTCACATTTTCAGTTATTCAGAGATGATTTTCTTAGTAATGTTTGCAATTGTACTGTCAAATTGTGCTGAACTGGTTATTGGTTTGTGACTTTGTGCAGTTTTTAGAAAGAAACAGAGCTGCAAATCTTTGTCTTAGAAAACTCATGCCAGAGGTAAACAAATCAAACTAATGAACACTGGCTAATAAGTTTAGCTTATTACCATTTCACATAGTTAGGTCATGTCACAGGCTTCCAGAGAATTGGGGTTTCTGTTGTTGAAATGCTTAACCCATAAAATATCCTTTCATTTGGATAATTTTTCATCTTCTTCTACCTGTTAGACTATTTCTTGAGTTATCATTAATCATACTTTATGCAAATCAACAGCACAGGCAAACTGCCAATGCAAAAAGGTCTTAATGAAAATTTTAATCTTTATTTTTTCATAAAATACTTTCATTATGAATTAGACCATATTGGTTATAAGGCATAATACCTAATTAACTTCCAGATATAAATATAGTTCCACTCCTCCAAAAAAAAAAAAACTGCATTTCCTGACTTCTTGCAGTATCAAACATTTCATGTTAATCCTTGAGCTTTGTAAGCCATTGTATCAAAACTTGAAGGTTTCTGGACTTCCATATTACAGGAAATGCAGAATACAAGACAATGCAGTTATTGGGGATGATGGGCACATTTCTGGTGATATTTCAAGTTAGGAAAAATCCCTACAATGTGTGTATATTTGAATTCAAAAATAAAGGAGAGCCTTTCATATAGTACTATTTATTTTAATTTTATTTTAAGCAATAAATAATCATGCTTGTTAGTTTTCTTTAAAAAATACCTATTTTTCAAAAACAAAACAAAGAATATCAGAGAACAAATGGTGGTTGCTTGAGGTGGAGGATGGGAGAGTGGGCAAAATGGGAGAGGGGGGTCAAAATCACAAATTTTCAGTTATAAAACGAGTAAGTCATGGGAAGGGACTATAATAATACTATATTTTTTAAGTACTATATACTTATTTATATTATTTCAAATATTGCATATTTGAAAGTGGTAAGGAGAGCAGATCTTGAAAGTTCTCATCACAAAAAAAATAATTTTTAGCTATGTATGATGATGGATGTTAACTGAACTTACTAGGATCATTTTGCAATATGTACAGATATAAAATCGTTGGGTCATATATCTGAAACATATAATGTTATGTCAGTTACACATCAGTAAAAAAATACTGTTTTTAAGCAAAATACTCCTTGAATATTTTGGAAATATAATTTCCTCTTAATGGAGTCCTCTATAATGGAAATAGTGATCCACTGACTAATATTTTTTACAAAAAGTGCTTTTACAAAAGTTGTTCTGTGGAGTTGGTACAATGCCTACTAAATAAAATGGTACCCAATTGTTTTCTTGCCATTTAACAAAACTTTTTTTTAATGAAAAAAAAAAGAGTATGAAAAAATATTTTTAGTAGGAAAACTGTGAGGCAGAACTGCCAACCCAATCAAGTACCAAGTCACCTTTTAAAACAGCAGGCTACTAGAACAAAAATAAATGTGAAGATAAATAGAACATTGTGAAAATGTCTGAAAAAAGCTTTAACAAACACTTGTATTTGACATAGGCAACATCTGGAAATTACAGAGAAGAGAATAGTCATTAATAAATAAATGAGAACAATAAGAATTTGTGGAAAAATTAATTTAGATACACAGCTCACACATTCTACATCAATCTAGTTCCTGATGGATTGTTGAATTAAGTAAAAACAAATCTTGGAAAATTTAATTAAGTACAGATCACTAGAAGAATGATCAGCCTATAATACATACAATTTATTCAAGTCAAGACCCTGACAGATAAGTGAACAAAGATAATAAATAATTTACATTAAAGGAATTTATACCTACTTAGAAGCTCATATAAAACTTCAGTTCTGGGGTGCCTGGGTGGCTCAGTGGGTTAAAGCCTTTGCCTTTGGCTCAGGTCATGATCTCAGGGTCCTGGGATTCAAGGCCCGCATCTGGCTCCCTGCTCAGCGGGGAGCCTGCTTCCTCCTCTCTCTCTGCCTGCCTCTCTGCCTACTTGTGATCTGATCTCTCTCTCTCTGTGTCAAATAAAAAACAAAACAAAACAAAAAAAAACTTCAATTCTGATAAAGAAATGCAATTAAATTAAAATACAGGTAACATCTTATTTTCTTTATAATTAAAAAACTAATGTTAATATCAAAATTTAATGATAGTGACTTTGGGGTGAAACTGGCTTATTCTGATGAGATAGTCTATACAGATTCTTTATGAGAAGCAAACTACAATCTGTAAGAACAACTGTAGATTTATTCCTACCGTTCCTCTGAATTCCCACATTTCCAAGAAATTCCTGTAAGAAAATAATTTAACTTTGGAAATCTCTATGTACAAAGCAGTTTATAATAGCAACATAAAATAAATACATAATTAGAAGTATATATAAGGTTTAATGATGAAAGAATGCTACAATTATTCATTTTACATCAGCTATAGCCTTAACCATCTCCCTTAAGACTTTTTAGGAAAATTGGCAACATAATTGAAATGGTCATGGGGAAGAATGAATGTAAGAGAATCTCTAGAAAGTGTTAGCTGACCTTTTCTAGTAACTATCAAAATTGACTATAACATTTGAGTATAGTCTTCTTCAGAAAGCATATGTGGAATCTAAAACAAATAAAAATCCACAAATAAACACACAAAAAGCAAAATCAGTCCTGTAAGTACAAACAAACTAATGGTCGTCAGGAAGGGGTGTGTGGTGGGCAACGTGAGGTGAAGGGCAGTGGGAGATACAGGCTTCCCGTAATGGAATGAATAAGTCATGGGGATAAAAGGCCCAGCATAAGGAACACAGTCAATGATACTGTAATAGGTCGCATGGTGACAGATAGTAGCTACACTGGTGGTAAGCAGAGCATAATGTATAAACTTGTCAAATTGCTATGCTATACACCTGAAACTAATGTAACGTTGTATGTCACTACACTCAAATAAAAAATGTTTTTAAAAACAAAAGAAAAAGAAAGCAACAGGGACAACCCCACTACTTAGACTCTGAGAAATGTGCTTTAACAGAATGTATCAACACTTCTAAAACCAAGTGTATCACTTAGCATAAAATAGCATTTATTAAAGACCCCTAAAATACATCATAGCTCAAAAGCAGTATTTTTCACTCTACTAACGCCTGAGATGAATGTTCCTGGTCCAGCCAGAGGGTAGCTCCCTCTGCAGGGTGGCTAAGGGGCACCGGTTTCTTCGGTCCTCCAGACCTTTCCGTCTTTGGGAGCCCAGAGGAAAGAGGACCCGGTCAAAGTAGATTTGCTTGTTAATGATTTTAGCCCAGAGAGGGCACAAATGAGTCACACTCTTCCATACCACTGGCTAGAGCTCAGTTCCATGGCCACACCCAGCTGCAAGTGAGGCTGGGAAATGAGCTTCCTGGTTCCTAGGAAGCAGGGAAAAGAGATCTAGGAGATGACCAGCAGTTTCTGCCACAGCATATACATTTTAGGAGCCAGCAAATTCCCCTCTGAGAATTAATCCTGAAGAAATAATGATACACATTTATAACGATGAATGACAAAGTATGTTCATTAACGGTGCTCATTTTAATGGTGAAAATCATCTCCAGTGATAATAATTTATAGAACATCAAAACAATGATGCACTACATAGACACATATGATATACAGAATAATACACTAGTATAAAATAATGGAAAATGCCAAGTGCAATGTAATATTAATTGGTGAAATGAAAAATCAAGTATACAACAATATGGTACGGTTCAAGATGTGTTATAATCAAAACTAGAAATAAATGTGGATGTAGTTACAGGAATATGGATTCACAGATACATATGGACATAGTCACATAGGAAAAAGAAGGTCGTGTCCTCAAACCAGGTTTTTGGTTGTTTTTTTTTTTTGGTCTGTAAAATCAGGCAATTAATTTTTCTTTTTGTAAAAAAAGTTTGTGTTTTCTACAATGTCGAAGCATTTCTTAAATAATTAAAATAACCAAAAATTGTAAATTAAAAGTATGTTAAAATAATAAATGGCTTATTAGATGTTAAGACTAAGCAGAGTATAGACAGCTGTAAGTCCATCATGATTACAAATAAGTATTTTTTCACAGTCACGGATATACACAAAGACATAAGGGCATTCATGTAAATAGATACAAATTTTAATTTAAGTTTCTGTTATAATTTTCTTTTATTTATTTATTTATTTACTTATTTATTTTCAAAGATTTTATTTATTTATTTGAGAGAGAGAGCAAGGGCGCAATGGCACAGAGGCAGAGAGAAAAGCGAGTTCTCCACAGAGCCAAGAGCCTGATTCTGGGCTCCATCATAGGACCCAAGATCAGAGCCTGAACCAAAGTCAGAAGTTTAACTGACTGAGGCACCCACGCACCCCTAATTTTCCCATATTTAAAGTGTTACATTATTTTAACCATTTTTAATGGGTTGGGTCTCTTAATAAAAAGAAAAATATCACATAAAAACTAACTGTAATTTGCTCTAAAAGTCCTAGAAGTATTACAGAATTATTCTGGGGGGACAGAATTACTTTTATCCTCTAAGCTAAATGGGGAAAATAATTTCATAGTCTCTCATTGTGAAAGTAAAGAAAACCGGGAGTTTGCTTAGATAGAGACAAAGCATCTCTGCAGATGTAATTCAGTTAAGAATCTTGAGATGAGTTCATCATCCCGGATCACCTAGTGGGTCCTATATCCAATGACAGTCTCCTTACAAGAGACGGAAGAGAAGATGCCAGGAAGAGAAGCCTGCATGATGGAGGAGGCAGAGACTACAGTGATGCAGCACAAACCAAGAAACACCCAGAACTATCAGAAGCCCAGAAGAGCAAGGACAGGAATTTCCCCTGGTGCCTTGGAGGGAGCGGGGCCTTGCTGACACCCTGATTTCAGACTTCTGTTCTCAAGAACCGTGAGAGAACAATTTTCTGTTGCTTTAAGCCACACAGTTTATGGCATTATTACAGCAGCAATGGGGAGCTAATCCAGAGTTAGACAAAATGAAATCAATCACTCTGTGTAACAGAGTAGCAAGAACATAGAGTAGTCTCCTGATCCTGGGAGAACATGCTTGGGGGTACCTGTGTGGGGAGATGAGGAGGATATGGGGGGAAATATCCATAGGAAATAATCTGGCACAAAGCAGGCAGCAGGACTGAGGTGGGTAAGAGCACGAAGCTGTTAAACTAAATAACTTCGTTTCACTGTGATGTTATTATCTATGCTATGCTGTTCTCTAGCTTAGTATCTATCCTTCATCCCTCCTTCTTCAGTGAAAGTGTTCTCTTAAAAGAATGGTGCTTTGGGGACTGAGCGAGCAGAGCTTGTCTTGTGTGCCATGGAGAAGCAGGGTGGGGAGAGAGCAGTACAGGGAAGGGGAGAAACAAAGAAGGACCCCATAATTCAGCAGCAGCTTGGGGATGGTAATGAGTAGAGAGCAGGAAAACAAAAACTCGACAACCTGCAGGGACCTCGAGGAGGCAGGGGACCTTTCATAGCAAGGCACTGGATCCAGGGTGTGTATTTAGACAGTCAAGGAGAAATGACCGTGGAACTGCTAGGGGCTGGAAGAGTACAGAACAGCCACACACAGACAGAAGGCAAGGTCAAGGTCAATTTCGGCCAGAGTTAAATTCCAAGTTTCTTTCAAAACCAACCCCTTGCAGCCCAGGTCTGACCTTCTCTTTCTCTCTCTTCCTCCTCCATCTCTTCCCAGGTTATGATATGGATTTTTCTTACTATGGTGTATGGTAGGAATAGTCAAGTTCAATTCAATAGAATCAACACCAACGATGTGCTATCCCACCGCAGGACTGATACCATGAACAAACAATCAAAGCACAGAGAGATTGTGAGGACTCCACATGAGGAAGAGCAATGAATTAAAATGGTGGCCTTTGAAACATCAAAGAGAGGAAGAGAAGATGAAAAAATAAAGAGAGGCGAGCGGAAGGGATCAGTAAAGTAAAAGAAACTTCTGGAAATGGGTGCAGGGATGAAAAGGTAGTTTTCAGGAGTAAACTAGTAAATAGAAGTGTGGTGAAAATCAAACCAACAATGAGGTAAGGAAAAGTCATAAGAGACAGGGAAAGGAGCTCAGCAGGAATAAGAAGTAGGAGTGAAGAGGCAGAAAGAGAGCTTTGAATACAGAACACCATATCATCATAATAAGGCAGTTTATATTAAACAGGAATATTTTTAAAGCCTATATAAAATCATTTCAACTTTCTGGCTTTTAATGAGAAGTGTAGTCAATTTAAATTTTAATTTAAATAACACTTTCCAAAGACCATAAAATTTTGGACTCCATCAGGATTTATTACCCTCTAGGAGAAGTTAGGTACTTCAGAAATGCATTAATTCCCTTACGACATTTGGCTTTTGCCACAGAACCAGTTGCTGGCTAAATGACTCTGTGACCTAAAAGAGCTCATTTATTTCTCACAGTGAATATTCACTCTTAGGGAGCATCTTTCATATTAGGAACCTCCAGCTCAGGTTTGGAGAGAAAGGCTAATGATGAAACAGGACTTGACTGCTCCTATCTTGAATAAATTATTAGTCTTTTCTAGTTTCAGCATTAATTTTGTTATTTATGAGAATTAATATAAACTCTGAAAAACAAACTATTCCATGTTATGAAGTTTGAAAAATGTGACTTTGGAAAACTTACAGTCATCCATTTTAGTTTTATAGGGAAGAAGTTCTTTTCAAAATGATGAGATGTGAAGGTGATAAATATGTAATAATGTTTTCATACACTTGCCAATTTAATGTGTTTGCATAAATATTTAATACATCAATCTTTTCAAGAAGAACATGTTCTGCATTTCAATGTGTCTTTTCTTTTTCATTAGATTGACCTATTTCTAAAGTCCCCAGAGAAAATTCTATTATTTGGTGGACATTTCCAAGACAATGATCAATTCTCCCTGTTTTGTGAGTGTACAAGAAAATTCGGTTTTTGTTTAGACTAAAAGTAAAATCATCATTATATGTATGCATATGTGATTTATAAGAGTAAAATCTGCTTTCATTGATTTGTATTATAAAAAGTATGAAGAACATAATTTGAATCAATATTTAAAATGAAGAAAATATGTTAAAATTATTTTAATTCTGAGTCCAAAGTAGAAAAGTTTCTGATAAATGCTGACATCACAATTTTGTCCAAATTTGAGACATGTGTATAAAACACACAAGCTCAATGGGTTAAAGCCTCTGCTTTCGGCTCAGGTCATGATCTCAGGGTCCTGGGATCGAGGCCCGCATCGGGCTCTCTGCTCGGCAGGGAGCCTGCTTCCTCCCCTCTCTCTGCCTGCCTCTCTGCCTACTTGTGATTTCTCTCTCTGTGTGTCAAATAAATAAATAAAATCTTAAAAAATAACCACAAACTTTTCTCATGAAATTTAGTACAGGTCCATTCAAATTATCATCTTTTTTTCTTTAAGATTTTATTTATTTATTTGACAGAGAGAGAGAGAGAGCACAAGTAAGCAGAACGGCAGGTAGAGGGAGAGAGAGAAGCAGGCTCTCTGCTGAGCAGGGAGCCCTATGTGGGGCTCGATCCCAGGACCCTGAGATCATGACCTGAGCTGAAGGCAACCGCTTAACCAACTGAGCCACCCAGGCACCCCAAATTTTCTGTTTAAGGTCTGTTCGGCTACACACAATTCCTCATTAAACCAGTCTCTCTAAATCTCACTCACATTCAGTTATTTTTCCAGTGTGATTTCTCAAATCATATATATGCCTGATTACTGCACAGACAGGCCCTCTCAACAACACTTCACATGTGTTAGTTTATTTCTTTATGTGTACTCTTTGATGCTATATTATATATATGTGTGTTTGCTGCTTCATAAGACTTCTATCTACTTTGCTATTCTTGTTTCTTTTTTCTCCATACATCTTCTACTGGGGCATATAATTTTGAAACAATACTAGAAAGGTGTGTACAACAAAACTACAGACTGGATATCAAATACTCAGCATCTCTCCAGGTGTTCTTAAGTTTAAGAGGCAGCTCTCTCTCAGCATTCAAGTTTTCCTCAAGTCCTAAAAGTCAGCAAGACACAGCCAACCCTTCCAGGACTCTGCACAGGTAGGTGGGTTCTACCTTTCCTCTGGGGAATTAATTCACCGGTCTATAAGGCTGAGCACCCCCGAGTGACAGACCATCCTTGCTGTCTCTTTCAACAAAGAATCAATTGAGAGATGGAGAACTAAAGAACATTTAGGCTGCCATTTTCTTCAGAATCCCCTAGTAAAAGGGTTAAGCTTGGTCATTGTAATATTTGAAGATATGAACAGGGGAAGAAGGAAGGAAGAGAAGGAGAAAACTAACAAGAATATCCACATTGGAATGTAGAACATAAGCTCCTCTGGAGACAAAGAGTTTGTCTAGTTTACTATTTCTCTGTGGTTAGAAATGAGCCTTGTACATGCTAAATGCTTAATAGTTAATGATAAAATAAACAAATTAGAAGAAGATAATCATTTTAAAGGAGAAAAAAAAAGACCAGTTCTGTAAAATACCATTTTTAAGATCAAATAATAAAATGCATCTCTAATGGATAAAGTAAATCAGGATTCAACAAGCCTAACTCGGAGGCAGGTTTGGTAAATCTCCAGAGGCTTGGTCTTCTCTGCGAATGTGCTACCAAGCAACAACAATCTCCTTTTCCTTGTATTCGGGGAGCTTTGTTTCCTATCAGTCTATTCAACAAACACTTCAATGTGAGATCACAAGAAAACACTCAAAGTAATTAAAGTTTATAAAATGCCTATTTCTGACAGACTTTCTATTAAGAAATATGTGTGATATACCTTTGAACCATTGAGGCTGGAGGGGGAGCAATTCATAAAAAATAATAGACTTTTGAAGCAAGTGCACAACCTAAACTACGTGTTGCAAATGTGGTCTTCTGTAAATCACTTGGACCTCTTTCGCAGGAAGATTCTGTAATTTAAATTAAGTCATATATTTTTTGAATAAACTCAGTAGTTCTGTTTCTAGAACTTAATGAGCACTGTATTGCAGGGACAGGTAAGACACACTCTCCAAAACTAGGTAAGCAACCTGGTCACCATCAATTCTATGTATATTTATGGAAAGGGGCAGCAGTAAAATGTTTTATTTTACTTTTATATTTTATATTACTTCTAAAGAATCAGGAGATGAAACCCCCAAGCATTCAAACATGGCTTTGTAAAAAAGGACAACGTACTGAATAGAAAAGTTTCAATTGTTTAGTTGAAAGGCTGATAACTTTCCCATAGATTGCTTACAACTCCCATAAAAATGCTAAAATAGTGGGCGCCTGGGTGGCTCAGTGGGTTAGTGCCTCTGCTTTCGGCTCAGGTCATGATCTCAGCATCCTGGGATCGAGGCCCGCNACAACTCCCATAAAAATGCTAAAATAGGAGAACTAGGAATTGATCAATGACTTTCATTAAATATGATAGAAAATGCTAGTGACCAAAATAGCCATTAATATAATTCAAGAATTGAGTAAGGTAATTCAACCCAATAGGAAATAATTGTTCTCAAATATAATTAAAATATTCCAATATGTACAGCAGAAATCCATAAACTTTTCCTATAAATGATTAGATAGTTAATATTTTAGGCTTTTTGCATCTTACACCTTCTGTTATAACTCTGTTCTTTTTGGGGGAAAACAACCATAGTCATGCATAAAAGAATGAGTATAGCCATGTTTCCAATAAAACTTTATCTACAAAGGCAATCAACAATCCAGATTTGGCCAATATCACTGTTTGCCAAATTCCAAAATATGGTATTTAAGACTCTTCAAAATAGAGCAAAAACTTATGTTAAGATTCCACATTTGAAACACATGGGGTCACTCCCAAATTTACTACTTGTTCATATTCTCTCTTCCTCTCTGTCCCCTCCCCCTATATACTCTTCTTTCCCCTCACCTTCTGCTCTAGTTAATCAAGGGTGGGAGTCATGGTGTACAAAGGGAGTAATCTACCTCAAAGGGTCGGAGTATCTTTTGACCGCTACTGTTTAAACAGCCAGCTCATGGTAGTAAAAAGCAGACTGACTTTTAGTTGATTTTATTTTTTAAATTTATTTTATTTGAATTTAATCAATTAACATATCGTGTATTATTAGTTTTGGAGGTAGAGTTGATTCATCATTTGCATATAACACCCAGTGCCCATTACATGATGTACCCTCCTTAATGCCCATCACCCAGTTATCCCATCCCCCCACCTCCCCTCCACCAACCTTTCCTTTGTTCCCTATAGGTAAGAGTTTCTTAGTTGATTTTACTATTGCACTAAAATTCTCTATCATTTTTACTGCCCATGTTGCCTGCACTCAAGGCAGTCTGCTGCTTCCCTACCCAATGCTCTTCTGTATCTTAAATGGAAAATACAACTGCATATGTTGGACTTCTTTCTGAATTAAGAAATATTCTTTAACTCTTGTCTCGAGGTAATAGATGCATCATAACTTACATAATAAAGCCCATATTGATACATATTTAAGCTATTTCCAATGTTCCCTGGTACAAATAATGTTTCACTGCATATATTTGAACACTCATCTTTGCACACTTGTGAGAGTGTTTGGTTTAAATAAATTCCTAGCAAGTAAGTTAATGACACATTTAAAACTTTAACATATATTGGCACATCACTCTTCAAAAATTCTGTCAATTTAAATTCTATCCAAGAATAAGCGAATACTATGAATAAATCCATACTCTCTCCAATACAGAATAAAATCAGTGTTTGTAATTTTTGCCAATTTTTAACTCAAATGTGATATCTCATTTTATTTCAAATTGTATTTCTTTTCATAAATTATCAAGCATTTGTTTAATCTTTTTGCTCTGAAAATGCTTTTCAGTATAAAATGCTGTGTAATTCAGTTTCTGTTAAAGGGAATGCCCACAGTCTTACAAACACATAAAGTTTAATATGTTAAAGTAGAGTGTGTTAAAATTGCACAGCTTGTTAAGTTGGATTAGTCCTGTTAAGACTGATTATTTAGCCTCATTAGTTAAATGTTTGGACAGTTCTGTCTTGTTACACTTAAAATCTTTCACAGGCTTCTCAATAAATTATTTGTATGCTTGTCAATAAGAAATAGTCACTGATATTTTTGTCTGGCTTGTAATGTCAATAATTTCACTCTAATATGGGTATGAAATTTTCCAAAGACATATGTCCTTTCCAGGAAGCGATACCTCTTTTCTTTGACTTATGAATGAGGACAGGGTAGACTCATATATGATCATCCATAATATTTGATAATAAGATAAAAATTTCTAATCTAATTTCATAGGTGTATAGTTTACTATCTGTTTGTTATGAAATGACAACCTTCAACAAATATATGATGATCTTGAAACTCTTCTAGACTTTTGACTTTTATGGGGAGAGTGTTGAGCTGTTTTTAAGTTTTAAAGTACTACCTAAACAAGATATGTGCACTCAGCCTTTCTACTTTTTGGCAATGGTACAGCCCTCATCTGGGCTTCTTCCTCGAGGCCCTCCCCCTTAGCTTCTAAGCCAAGGCTCAGCCCTCTTCACTCAAAGAGGAAGCTTTATCTCTCTTTTTATTTCCTCCCTGTTTTTGTCAAAAAATAGGGGCCTATTATTTTCCTAATTATTATGCATAAAAAGATAATATTTTATACTAGAGAAAAGTTCTCTGTCCATATTATACCAACTCAGGCAAAACTCTTTTCTTTTTCCCTAAAGATTTTATTTATTTATTTGACTGAGAGAGAGAGAGAGATCACAAGTAGACAGAGAGACAGGCAGAGGGAGAAGGGGAAGCAGGCTCCCTGTTGAGCAGAGAACCCGATGCAGGACTCGATCCCAGGACACTGAGATCATGACCGGAGCTGAAGGCAGAGGCTTAACTCACTGAGCCACCCAGGTGCCCTTGGGCAAAACTCTTAAACCCAAATAGTTTACTCTGCCTTCTCCCTTGTTAGAATGAGTGAACTGTCCTGCTCTTATCTAAACTCAGGTGTTGCACTCATTCTCTGGAGACCATCTACTGTTGTCTACTCAAAGAAATAACTTCTGCCATCATTCTCTCTCTCCTGCTTGTATCACTGTAAGCAATGTTACCATGCCCAGGGCTCTGCCCTTATAATCTTGGCATGTTGATCTACATCCGACCCCCAAATGTTTTCGTACAAACTCACGACTTCAAATTCCCTTAACCTCCTGAAACATTCCTCACTTATATCTCAAAGCCAAACCACACTCCTAAACTCTAAATTAATATATTCAAAATGCGTACTTAACATCTCCAGCCACATAACTAAGAGGCTTCTTTAACATATTTTAAAACTGTGCTTTTGACCTTCCCTTTATCTTTCCCTCTTATGATTCCACATCATTGAAAATGGCAGTTCCATTGTTCCTAGGTGCTCAGATCAAAACACTGAAGGCATAATTGAGTTTTCCCTTTTCCTTATAACTACATATAACCAACAACAAATAGTCTCAACTTTTTCTTCAAAATATATCCATATCTAATAATTCTGGATAATGTAATTCTAAGTATCACCATGGTTACAACTCTAGTTGAAACCACTCTTGTCCTTCACTTCAACTCTATGGACTCTCTCCTTCCACCTTTGTTTCCTGGCAGTCTGTTCTTCACAGAGTACCCATAGACAGGTCATGGCATGTCTCTCCTTAGGAATATCCTTTGGCTTTCCAGCCTCCTCGGAGTAAAAGCCAAAGTCCTTGCTATGGTTTACAAGGCCCTATGTGATCTAGTCCAACAAGTTCTCTCTCTGATCTCATCTGTTACCATTCTGCACCTTGTTCGCTTCTATTCACATTGGCATATTTCTATTTTCTAGAACACATCTGGCCCTCACTTGTCCTAAGAGCCTATGTTCCCTTCACCTGTGAATCTCCTTTCCATGAAGATCAACAATGCAGACTTTCTCACTTTCTTCAATTTTCTGTTTATTTATCATAGGGGTCTGATATAAAATAGAATATTAATAAAGACTAGACCATGCATAATAGTAAATGCTTGCTAAATCTATCTTTAGATATTGTATGGAATCAGATGTTTTACATAATTAGAGAAATACAGTTTCAATGCATGATTTAAATCAAGAAGATTTAAAACAGAATAAATACCTACCATGTAACAGCGAAAGAGAAATACTAATACCTAACACGTACTGAATGCTATTCTCCTGGGCATCGTGTACCGTATGCATATTAAATCACTTAATCATTAAAACTGCCCGGGGAATGGGTAATATTATTTCCATTTTACAGATGAGACACATGCAGAGAGAAGTAACTTGCCCCAACTCACATAGAACAGGAGCTGTGATTTCTATCTAAGTGTTGCCTTCAGAACTATGCCCTTCACCACCACACTCTCAGCCATTTTCCAAACTATTTCCATAATTTCAGGTTTCTGTATAAAGTAAAATTCCTTAGGTTCATCTTTGGTCAAACAAACAAACAAACAAAAGTACCATCCCGAGGAGTGATTTTACAATAAGGGAGGCCATGCACGTGTGGGGGCAGGGGTTTTATGAGAAGTCACTGTACCCTCCCCTCAATTTTGCTGCAAATCCCAAATTGCTCTAAAAAACTCTTCTAAAAATTCTTTAGAAAAAAAGTTAAAAGGCCCAAATAAATTGTAAAATAAGATTTCAAAAGTAAAAAAAAAAAAAAGGTATGGTAGACACAATTCTAATACAGTGCCAAGATCTCTGTCCCTCAATGTACACTTCCACAGAACTGTCTCTGTTGAGGGCTGGCAGACTTTGTGAATGTGATGGGATAATCACTCCCAGGACTGGGTAATGCTACTTTGCACAGCTGACCTTAAGAAAGAAAGATGATCCTCAGTGGGCCTGAGCCTAAGTAAGCATAAGTCAGGTGAGCCCTCTCTCTGGAAAAGAGATGCAAATTCTGGAACACAAACTTGGTGTGCAGGAAGTTTTTCATTGTGGCTTTGAAGACGGAGAGGGTTGTGTGCAGGAAGTTTTCTATTGTGGCTTTGAAGACGGAGAGGGTTGTGTGGCATGGGCCTGAGAATATGAGACTGACCCTCCAGCAGGTTTCTACCAAGGAACTGAATTCTGCCAATACCTTGAATCATCTTGGAGGCGGACTCTGAGCTTCAGATGAAAACACAGTCAGCTGAAAGCCTAGGCTCTCTGTGCTTGGATTTATGACCTACAGAATTGTAAGATCATATATTGGTATTATTTGAAGTCATTATGTTTGCAGTATCTCAACAAAAAACTAAGACAACAGGCATTTCAGTTATATCAATGAATATAATTCATTCAAATTCAACCAGAAAAATAAACTAATTTCTCTGATTTGATTTAAGGAAATAAAGAGGGCAAGTGATGTGATGAGCGCTGGATGTTATACACAACTGATGAATTATTGAACACTACATCTGAAACTAATGATGTACTATATGTTGGCTAATTGAATTTAAATTTTAAAAAAGAAAAGAAAAAAAAGAAATATATTTTGCCTCAAAGAAATAAATCTAAAACAAAATGCTATAGAAATGTTAAAAATATAACAAAAAACAAAAGTGTCCCAAATTAAAGGAATAATTTTTTAAAAAGTGCCAAAATTAACAGATGATAGAAAAAAAATTGCAGTCAATAGGACTGTTTATATAGACCAAAGGGTTAGAATCTCCCATAATAGCTATAACAGCCATATACTTCAATGTGTTTGCTACGTAAAATACCAAAATGAAACATGAGAAGTACAAGATGAATTTGACAGAAAGATGTTTGTGAGAGTTTTCAATACATCTTTGTCAAGCTCAGACAAGGTTCACAGAATTTGTGTGCTTAAGGGATCATGGAGGTTGGTGGCAGCAAGAACAGATGAGAAGCAGCATGGATAGGGATTACTGCTGATAACTGTTGCTTAATTTGAGTTATGCCCTTCATTTAAGGGCAACCCTGGGGTGAGAGCGTGAAGGGACACCAACTTCTTGCACTTGTCCCCGTATCTGGTTAAAATATATTGAAAAACTTGAGCGTTTAAACTATATTCAGAACCTTAATTTCTTTAACTTAATTGTATACTTTATCCTGGCTAACATACAGCTATATCAGTGTTTGGATGAAAACATGACTGACAAAATATTGAATGAAAAATATATACAGTGTGATCACTATTAATATGAAATGGTCTTGTGACACTTGGTTTATTTTGGACTTGACCTACTTTTATTAAAATTTTTATTGTTGTCCTGAAATTAAATACCTCACCTGTTAATTCATTCTAACTGGACTTCAAATTCCACAGGGTGGCATGGAGCTGTGATCTCCACACTAGGTTGGGTAAAAATACACCAGAGAGTACACAAAGCCTTTCCAAGGGGTTAAAGTTTCCAAAGGACACTGCTGCTTTTTAGACCCTTAACTTCTATGTGGCTTCTTTTATAACACTTATCTGAGAAAAAATAGGTTTTGCTGATTCTCCATTCCCAACTCCCCTTTCATAACCCTTTGTCCTACTTCACATAGGAAATTATTCTCTCTCATTATCCAGAATCTTGCTATGCAGTATTTCCCCAGCCAGTACTATCCCAGGCATCAAGTGAAGAGTCCATTTGATTGAAACACTGGTGTGGATGTTGACAAAAGAAAGGACTTTAGTAACTGTTTAACAACTTGTTTTGCAAGTCACTTGGATTTAAATTCTTTGTTTTCAAGAAAATTGATGGAATACCCAATAAAATTAATAATATATTATTAAAAATAATTTTTGTGATTTTTGGCATATCTCTATAAAAACTTCAGGGAAACTGAGTAATACTGGGCACCTGGGTGGCTCAGTGGGTTAAAGCCTCTGCTTTCGGCTCAGGTCATGATCTCAGCGTCCTGGGATCGAGGCCCGCATCGGGCTCTCTGCTCAGCAGGGAGCCTGCTTCCTCCTCTCTCTCTGCCTGCCTCTCTGCCTACTTGTAATCTCTCTCTCTGTGTCAAATAAATAAATAAATAAATCTTAAAAAAAAAAGAAACTGAGTAATACTAATACTCCCATTCCCATCCATTTAAAAATGTGGAAAGGATTTTACATGCATAAAAACAAAACCCAAAGGACTTGATTGAAGTCTGATTATCTAACAATTCTTATTATTTATCCAGAGATAGATTAAAAGTTTAATCTCTCATTTAGAAATGTAAGACTGATCAATTTTGCCTTATTAAATAATTATCTATCAGCCTCTTAACATGTTCATATTGTTCTGATCACATAAGAATAAAAATTGCATTGACAAATTAATTATGAAGATATGCCTTAGTACTTAGGGCCTTTTTATAGGAAATTTAAAAAATAAATTTTGAATTATATACACAGATTTGTTGTGGAGAGCTATAATAGGGTGATCAGTAAAAGATACCAAATATAAAAAATATTACATTAAGATAAAATTTTATGGAAGTTGTATAATAAAACTCAGAGATCTAGGATAAAAAATGTGTTATATAAAATTCCTAAACATAACAAGAATATCTAAGTACTTTTTAAAAAATAAATGATTGTGAGCATCAAATCACTGTGGCCATTAGGTTCAACTGGACATTTTTAAGACAGTTATGGGATATTAATTATTTAATGAAAATATTTGCATTTTTAAGAGAGTTATGGGATATTAATTATTTAATGAAAATATATCAAACTGCATCTTTATGACTATTTAAATTTTTGATTAAAAATTTTAGCTATCAGGCGCCTGGATGGCTCAGTTGGTGAAGCATCTGCCTTTGGTTCAGGTCATGATATCAGAGTCCTGGGATTGAGCCCCATGACTGACTCCCTGCTCAGCGGGGAGTTGGGAGTCTGTTCCTCCCTCTCCCTATGCCTCCCACCTCTTGCTCACTCACTCAATCTCAAATGAATAAAAATCTTTAAAAAAAATTTAGCTATCAAAAAAATTAGCCATCAGCTTAAACATAAATGATGAGGAGCATATTTTTCACAATTTAGTAAAGAGAGTAGAGCAAAGAAGTTTTAAGGCATTACCATAGAGCAAGGGATTTTGGATTTGGTCATCCCTGGGATATAATAATTTTTGTACTACTTTCCAATCAGGAGTCTGTTTCATCAGTAATAAAAAACAATTAACACCACTTTTAAGATTGCTGGTAATAAACAAAATTATATTTATAACTGACTAACTCAGTACTTAGTACCAGTACCTCCTTCCTATCTTCCACTACAGATAACATGGTACCTAACCTATGGTACTATTCAGCAAATGTGTTGATTTAACTTCAAATAATCACCTTTAGCCATAACAGTAACAATACGCATAGAGAAAGTTTCCTGTGATAACGAGAACTCTGGTCTCTGACCAACAGCTGAAGAGATGGATGCCATTCAAACAGACTGCTTTTCTGTTTTTAACTAGATGAATTCAAATATTATAAAGAGAATCTCTCAACTTTACACATATTATCCATATACTATAAAATATGTTTATCATTAAGAATAATAAAAACTCACATTTTACAAAGAAAGATATAATGATGTTTTCTTCAGGAAATACTAGACTTTCCCTAAAAAATGGCCCATGAAAACACTTATTCCCTCAGGTTAACATATTCTATTATAGCTAGCAGAAATTTCAATACAGGATATTTTTGTGTGTGTCTAGTGGGGAAATCAAAGTGATCAATGTTTCTCTGTATTTCACAAATTGTAAGACTGGGGTTTGTCTGATGAATAGAGTATATTAATGATCTTCAAACAGATATGAGTAAAGCCAGATATTGCAAATTTCAGAAATATGGATAAAATTTTAAATTAAGGGCTTCAGTAGGACTTTACAACCCAGGAATGGCAATGAGAGACAGACCATATTTCCTTGGACCTTATTCCTTATGTTAGGAGGAAGAATAAAGAAATCAGTAACCCTGAAGAATGAACTAATAGGAGTCAAATCTGTGACAAAAAGGACTAAAATTATATACATAAACTGGCAGATTTATGCAATAGTGATTTTGGTCATAACAATCAACTACAATTTATTAGCTTCTGTAAATTAGGGCCCTTGGTAAATCAATCAATCTAAAACATAACCTCTGAAAAATGGTTCATAGATTAGATTTCTGATTCAATATGACAGCTAAATGCCTGGGTCTATTTTTGATTCTCATAGAATCCTTAAATACTTCTGTTTAAATAAACTCTTGGCAAATAGAATCAAAAGATTCCTAAGTACAATTGTGGCTTAAACAGACAAAAGACAAGAGAACACTATCCCTACAATGAACCACACACAAACAGAACTTTAATAAAAAATAATTTCCACCATCCTCCTAAAGTTTTTTTTTTAATGTAGACAAGTAAAATTGACCTAGAACTGTGCAGTTAAATATTTGGAAACAGATATATATTTCCTTGATGAATCTGATTAATTATGATTCAATCTTAGTAAGGAGATTTATACTCTGCTTATGTCTAATTTTATTTAATCACTTTTATTCATGAATACATCTCTTTATTATCCTTTGTCTTTAGGATTTTTATGAGAACTAACTGCTTATGCAAAAATGTAAACTTTTTTGAAAGCACTCATTTAAAACTAAGCACTGGCAATCGAGAGACTCAAGTGAACCATTCAGTACAAGCAAAAGGTTTATGCCCAAAGATTTGACAGCATTCTTTTCTATGAAAATAAGTAAAATAGATGTTAGAATATATATTCAGACTTGATTTTATGTACATGATGTGTTCTAATTATAACAATCTAATTTATAAACAATACATACTGTGGTTCTGACAGTAAGACTGTGATGAAACACAGAGTACAAATTTTAATTACATACAGTTCTAATACAGTGAGCACTGCAGTATTTCTGTCATCTTTGAAATGGTAACAGAATGAAAAAAAGTTTTTGAAATATGAGCATGAAGGTAATGAGATCAATAAATGTCAGCTAGAAAAAGTAATCACAACTCCTGAGACTCACTGACCTTTCTACAAATTCCAGAAATAATAGAGTAGCTTGGGATGAGGAATTCTTTAACAATGAGAAACTGATACAATTATAAGAAGAAAGGGAAGCATAGATTGCCCTGTGACAGCAAAAACATTGCCTATAAAGGTAATTTTGACACAATAATTTATTCCCTTAATTTTTCTTCTAAGGTCACCACCAACATCGATCACAAATCTTTGGTCTTTACAAAGACAAAATTCCCATTGAAGCCATCTGAATAGTGATATACCTGCTTCATAAACTTTTAGCTTGCTTTGTAATATTTGGCATCATAATAGAGGTTAATCATACAGTTAGTTAATTTAAATGCCCAAAGTGAAAAACTTTCTATTTTGGTAGTTGTAAAATGACTCTATCAGTATCTGAATATAATTTGGAAAAATCCAATTTTGGGAAGTGTTTGAAGGAGTCTTTAATCATCATTAAATACTCAGCATTTGAATATAAAATGAAATGATATTATAAAACTCTGAACTATGATATTAAAATATTTTTAAAGTCCCCCAAATTTTAGATCATACAGCAAAGTAAGGCTTCCAGAGTAGCTAAGTTTCTACAGAACTAGAAAGGAGTAAATTTTCATTTATTACAGTTTTTATCCTGAGTGCAGACTGGAGATGGCACCATAAAAGTGGCTAAAATTTCAAGAGAAAATCCACAGTCTTTCTACACTAGGAGATCAGAGAAAGCTCAAGGAAACCACAGATGTTTAAAAGTGAAGATGAAATCAAGGAAATAAGAAAGCCAGAGATATGAGCCATAGATTCTCCTCATATACCTTTTCCATATGTTTTGCTGACCCCATGCACAGGGAAAACTCAAAGAAATATGGCTAAATACAAAAGAACATAACTGAGATTTAAACTGCCAGCTAAGAGGCAGACTTTGTAACTTGACTCCTACCAAATTAATTACCTGCTAAAACAAGTCATCCACACACTTCTGAGAAATATAACAAAATCCAGAGATTCCACAACATGAAATTCATGATGCTCAGGACAAAATTAAAAATTACTTGACTTATAAAGAATCAGGAGCCCAAAAACAAACAAAATCACCTGAGACCCAACTCAAAAAAGAACCTGGTCTTGAAATTATCAGAAAGGATTTTAAAATAGCTGTTATAATTATATTCAATAAAAATAAGATCACAATGAAAAAAAAGAAAGTAAATCTTGGAGATGAAATAAAAAGCTATAAAAGAAAACTAAATGGGACAAGATTCCAAGAAGATGGTTAGATAGAAAGTACCAGGAATCTGTCTCCCCCAACTACACAAAACTTATACTGGCAGAATCTGTCTAATGTAAACCTTTAAGAACTGTAGAGGCTACTGAAGGTTCCAACTTTCAAAAGAAGGCTTGAATGCTAAATTGCAATTAATTTTAGTTCTTTGCACAACAGCATTGTGCTGTTGGAACAAAAATTCCACACCCTTAGCCCCATGGAAGGTATACACCTTCCTAAAGCAGCCAGCACACAACTTGTAGGATCCAGAGTGAGCATATATATCAGATCTATAATTAGTTTATCACCAGATTTCTCATCAGAAACTTTGGAAGTCAAAGGCAGTGGACAGATATAATCAAACGGCTAAAAGAAAAAAAAAAGGCAACCAAGAATCCTATATTCAACAAAACTGTCTTTTAAGAGTGAGGGAGACATTAAGACATTCCCAGTAAACAAAAGCTGAGGGAATCCATTACCAGTTGATCTGAGCTACAAGAAATAGTCGAGTAAGTCCTGCAGGGTGACATGAAAGGATACTAGACAGTAACTCAATGTCATCTGAAAAAATAAAGATATAAATAAAAGTAAGTAAGTGGGCAATTATAAAAGCTAGTATTATTATAACAATGGTTTGTAACTCTACTTTTGGTTTTCTACATGACTTAAGAGAAGAAAATATTTTTAACTACTAAGTTTAAAAAGGTAGTATTATTGTTAACTTTGGTTTGTAATTCCCCATGTTGTTTTCTACATAATTTAAAAGACTAATGCATGTAAAGGAATTATTAGTTTATGTTTTGGGGCACATACTATATAAAGATACAATTTTGTGACATAAACACATGCAAGGGGTAGGGATAGAGCTGGAAAGAAACAGCAGTTTTGTATGTTATTAAAGTCTATAAATTCAATTTAAAATGTTATAACTTTAAGATGTTAAATGTAATTCCCATGATAATTCACAAAGAAAACAGCTACAGAATAGTCACAAAAGGAAATGAGAAAGGAATTTAAACATTTCACCACACACACAAAAAAATCAACTAAACACACAAAAATACAGTAATGCAAGAAATGAGGAACAAAAATATGAGGCATATAGAAGCCAACTAGGAAAATGACATATATCTCTCCTTATCAGTAATTACTTTAAATGAAATGAATTATATGCTCCAGTCAAAAGAAAGAGATTGGCAGAATGCATAAAATCATGATATAACTATATACTATCACTTTACATCTAAAGACACAAATAGATTGAAAGTAAAAAGATGGAAAATAGTATTACATGGAAATAATAACCAAAGGGGAATAAGGGCAGTCATACTAATATCAGACAAAATAGACTTTAAATCAAAAAGTTTACAAGAGACAAATGATGACATTGTATACTAGTCAAACTTTCAATATAACAAAAATTATAACAGTTATAAACATTTACACACCTAATAACAGACCAACAAAATATATAATGCAAAAACTGACAGAACTGAAGGAAGAACTAGAAAGCTCTACAAGGATAAATTGGAGATGTCAATAACTCAATCTCAAAAATGGATATAAAAACCAGACATAAGAAAGAAGACAGAGGACTTAAAAATACAATAAGCCAACTAGATCTAATGGACTATAGAGAACTCTACCAAACAACAACCGCATACACATTGTTTTCAACTACACATAGGACATTTTCCAGGACATCCCACATGTTAGGCCACAAATTAAATCTCAATAGATTTTAAAAGATAAATATCATAGAAACTATCTCCTCTGACTATAGTGGGATGAATTTAGAAATCAATAACAAAAGTAAAACTGGAAAATACACAAATTCTAGAAATTAAATAGCACATTGTTAAAAAACCAGTGGATGAAAGAAGAAATCACAAGGGAAATTAGAAAATACTTACAGAAAAATGAAAATGAAAACACAACATACCAAAACTTAAGGGATGCAGTGAAAATGGTGTAAGGGAGAAGTTTAAAGCTTTAAATGCAGACATTAAGAGAGTTCCAGGTCAAGATGGTAATGTAGGAAGATTGTAAAAGTTCCTCTTCCGATGGACATATAACATCTAAGGTTATATATGCAACAATTTCTGCTTGGGGGTGGAACTAAACTAAAAGCTTGAAACAAGCCCTTTATATCCAACAAACAAGAAGGAAACCACATCAAAGAGGGTAGGAAAATCTAAGACACAATCTCACCAGAAACCCTACTCACAGTGCAGCAGCTCACAATCAGGAGGGAACACAAAGCCTAGAGTTTCTCCCGGAGGAATGAAAGATTCATAGCCCACACTGGGCAACCCAACTTATAAGACCAGCATATGAGAGATAAGCCCCAAAACAATAGGCGTTGAGGACCAATGGAACCCACATCCATGAGACATGTGGGACTGTGGTGAACTGAGAAATAGCTCTTGAAGGACTCATCCACTGATTCAACCACCCCAGAGCCCAGCACATAAGCAGATTTTGAAAACTGCCCAGACTTTATGTGAAAGGCTCATTTGCTAATTTTAAAACATTGGCCTGAAGGGCAGAGGCCTGCTGGGATACTCTCCAGGGACAGAGGCTGGTGGGCACCATCTTCCTGCTCTCAGCTTGCTAAAGCCAGCAGATGCCATCTTTTTATCCTTTTCTTTTTATTTCTTTATTATTATTATTATTATTACCTTTTTCTTTTTATTTTCTGGGGCAGTGTCATCTTTGCACTCCCCTTCTGCCTCACTCCAGCCAGTGGGTACCACCCTCACACCCTCTCTCTGTCACACCCTAGAGTGCCAGTATCTCCAGGGGTCGGGGAGGCTTCTATTCATGCCTGACTTTCTAGTTATTTTGTCTGGTGACATAAAGCCAGTATTTGTGGCTTCCATTCAGGGGATACCTCTTAATTGTCTGGTTCCAAAGACCAGGGAGGGACCTATGTTCCCAGGTCCCATGGGACTATAACAATTGCAGAGATAGTTTTTGGCAGACTGCCAGTTCCAGGCATTGCACAGACAGCAGACTGAAACATACCCCTGGTCCTTCTGGGAAAAGGGTCTATTTTCTTGTGCAGAAGCTTTGGCCTGAGGGTCAAATTCTGCTTTGGCACACTTAACAGCAGCTAATGGAGATGCTCTCAGTGTATGTAGGATCAGCCTACAAAACCATCATTTTATTCTTCCTCTGCCTTGTTCTAACTCACAAGTCTCTTCCAAGGAGGAGCTGATACCCTTAACTGGTGCCATGATTTTTAGGGCTACATCTAGGAGACACATCTACATTGCCTGGCTCTGGTGGCCAGCAGGACTTCCACTCACAGGTCCCACAGGATTGTAACCACTGGAAAAAGAGATTTTGAACAGTTATTACCCCAAGGACACAGCAAAAAGCAACAGATCCAGGAGCTTGGTTTTTATGTAAAAGAGACCTATTAGTTTTTCATCATAGCTTCCACCTGATGGGCAGGCTCCTAATTAAACATACATCTAAGAACTGACTATAAACCCTTCCTGAGACCTCAGAGGGCAGGTGCTATTTTGCCTTTTCCATCTAGTGCACTACAGAACACCAGCATCTCTTGGAAGAGACTTCTTACAGGTGTCTGGTGCACCAGTATTCACATCTGGTGCCTTGATTTTTGAAGTTGCTACCCAAGAGATACCCCTCAATTACCTGGATCTGGTGGCCAAGAGGGCTTGTGTTGCTGGAACCCAAGGAATTGTAAAAATGAGAAAGAGCTGTGGTGGGCTACCAACCCCAGGGCACTGCATAGACAGCAGACTGAAACACATCTTCAACCTTTCTATAAAAGCCACCTACCTGATATTCCTAGAGTTTCAGCTACACAGATGGGCTTCAGGGTTGGCAAACAGTAGGGGTTATGGAGGTGCTTTAAGGGACCACAGATTCAGGGATGCCATCACTGTGCTCTTTCCCTTTGCCT
Organism: Ailurus styani; assembly: GCA_002007465.1. Classification (NCBI taxonomy): domain Eukaryota; kingdom Metazoa; phylum Chordata; class Mammalia; order Carnivora; family Ailuridae; genus Ailurus; species Ailurus styani. The sequence continues at coordinate 4,192,890 of LNAC01000106.1, forward strand.
CTATTTTGCTACAAGTATCTCCCACAAAAAAAGTTTATGCACTCATCTGGAGTTCTGATTTTGCAACTGGTGTTCAGGGGACACTTCCAGATTGCCTGGCTCTGATGTCCAGTAGGGTTTACACTGTGATATCACAGGACTAAATACATTATCATTCTTTAAAAGCTGTTGCCAAGGGGTTGCTGGGTGGATCAGTTGTTAAGCCTTTGGCTCCTGATCCCAGGGTCCTGAGATCGAGCCCCGCATCGGGCTCCCCACTCAGCGGGAAGCCTGCTTCTCCCTCTCCCACTTCCCTTGTTTGTGTTCCCTCTCTCATTCTGTCTCTCTCTGTCAAATAAATAAATAAGATCTTTAAAAAAAATTAAAAAGCTGTTGCCAAGTTTGGCTTCCAATCAGCCTATATCTAGATGCTGACAGAAATCTACCACCACTTTGGAACACTGACTGGCCTTGTACACCCTCAACTACTAGGAGCTATTAAAAATAAAACAGGCTGACTGGACAGTCAAAGAGGTTAGAAAGACAATCAAGATCCAAGACAGGGTTGAACAATAAGTTTCATCTCCTACAGAAGGCTATCCCATCAAGACTCAGAGAGATGGGTGTTTCATCTAATACACAGAAACCGAATCAAGAAAAATGATGAAAACAGAGGAATACATTCCAAATGAAGGAAAATAATAAAATCTCAGGAAAAAAATCTTAATGAAACAGAGATAAGTAATTTACCTGTTAAAGATAGTTCAAAATATGGTCATAAAGATGCTCACCAAACTCAGAAGAATAGATGAACATAGTGGGAACTTCAGCTAAGAGATGTAAAATATAAGAAAGAAACAAACAGAAGTGACAGAGCTGAATACGACAAATGAACTGAAAAACACACTAGAGGGTTTCAGCAGCAGACTAGATGAAGCAGAAGAAATAATCAGTGAACTCAAAGACNGTAAAATATAAGAAAGAAACAAACAGAAGTGACAGAGCTGAATTCGACAAATGAACTGAAAAACACCACTAGAGGGTTTCAGCAGCAGACTAGATGAAGCAGAAGAAATAATCAGTGAACTCAAAGACAAGGCAAAGGAACTCAACCAATCAGCGCAGCAAAAACAAAAAAGAATGAAAACAGTGGAGATAGTTTAAGGGACTTGTAGCACAACATCAAGAGAATTAACAGTCACATTATAGGAATCCCAAAAAGGAAAGAGAGAGAAAGGGTAAGAAAATTTATTTGAGGAAATTATGGCTAAAAACTTTCCTAAATTGAGGAAGGAAACAGACGCCCAGATCCAGAAAGAGAGAGCTCCAAAAAAGGTGAACCCAGAAAGACCCACACTAAGACACGTTATAATTAAATGTCAAAACTTAAAAACAAGGAGAGAATCTGAAAAGCAACAAGAGAAAACAAACAACATGTTATGTAGAAGGGAACCCCTATAAAACTACCATCAAAATTTTCAGGAGAAACTCTGCAGGCCAGAATAAAGTGGCATGATATAGTCAAAGTACTGAAAAGAAAAACTTCTAACCAAGAATATTTCTACCTACTAAAGTTATCATTCAGACTTGAAGGACAGAGAAAGTTTTCCAGACAAGCAAAAGCTAAAGGAGTTCATAAACAGCCCCAAAAGAAATGCTAAAGGGACTTCTCAGGCTGACAAGTAAGGGTCCTAATTAGTAACAAGAAAACATATGAAAGTATAAATCTCATTGGTAAAAGTAAATATATAGTAAAGTTAGTGGATTAATTACCTACAAACCTACTGTGAAGTTTAGAGATAAAAGTGATTAAAAATAACTGTAACTACAAAAATTATAGAATGTACAAGATAAAATTATCTAAAATGTGACATCAAAAACATAAGACATGGGAAGAGGGTAAAAATGTAGAGCTTTAGAATGTGTCCAAACTTAATCTATTACCAACTAAAATAAATTGTCATAAATGTAAATTGTTATATGTAAGCCTTATAGTAACCACAAAGCAAAAATCTATAGTAGTTGCATGAAAGATAAAAGAAAGGAATCGAAGCATACCACTAAAGAAAGTCATCAAATCACAAAAGAAGTGAGCAAGAGAAAAAGAAAAAAAGAAAAGAGAAACAAAAGAAACACAAAACAGCAAGAAAACAATTAACAAAATGGCAATCAGTTACATACCTATCAAAAATTACTTTAAATGTAAATGGACTAAATTATCTAATCAAAAGATACATAGTGGCTGAATAGATTAGAAAAAAAGTTAGACACATCTATATGCTGCCTACAAGAGACTCACTTCAGACAGAAGAAATCATTTCAGTATCTTTTCTTGACCACAAAGTTATGAAACTAGAAATCAATTTTTAAAAGAAAATGGAAAAAAAATCACAAATATGTAGAGATTAAACACCATGCTACTGAACAAGCAAAAGGTTGACAAATCTAAACCAGAAATCAAAAAATACCAGGCGCCTGGGTGGCTCAGTGGGTTAAAGCCTCTGCTTTCGGCTCAGGTCATGATCTCAGCATCCTGGGATCGAGGCCCGCATTGGGCTCTCTGCTCAGCAGGGAGCCTGCTTCCTCCTCTCTCTCTCTGCCTGCCTCTCTGCCTACTTGTGATCTCTCTCTCTGTGTCAAATAAATAAATAAAATCTTTAAAAAAAATACCTTCAGACAATGAGAATAAAAATAAAACATACCAAAAGTCATGGATGCATCAAAAGCTGTTCTAAGAGGAAAGTCCATAGTGATAAATGCCTATCTCAAGAAACAACAACAACAAAAATCTCAAATAAAAACCTAATTTTGAACCATCAGGAAATAGAAAAAGAAGAACCAGTGAAGCCCAAAGTTAGTAGAAATAAGGAAATAACAAAAATCAGAGCAGAAATAAATGAAATAAAGACTACAAAGACAATAGAAAAGACCAATAAAACCAAGAGCTGGTTTTCAAAAGATAAAGAGGACATAAACAAATCAAATCAGAAATGAAAGAGGAATTCTTGCAACTAAAACTACAGAAATACAAAGTATTATTAAAGAGTAATATGAACAGTTATACATCAGCAAACTGGATGACCTAGAAGAAATGGATAAATTCCTACATAATGCAACCTTCCAAGACCAAATCATGAAGAATCAGAAAATCTAAACAGTGACTGAAGATCTAAGGAGATGGAATCAACAATCAAAAACTTCCCTTGGGGCTACTGGCTAGCTCACTCAGTAGAACATGCAACTCTTGATCTCAGGGTTTTAAGTTCAAGTATACCAAGTTGGGTATAGATATTCCTTAAAAATAAAATCTTTAGGGGCCCTGGTTGTGGCTCAGTAGGTTAGGCACTCGACTCTTAATTTTGGCTCAGGTCGTGATCTCACGGTTGTGAGACTGAGCCCCACATCAGGTTTGTCACTCAGCACAGAGTCTGTTTGAGATTCTCTCTCTCTTCCTCTCCTCCTCCTCCTCTTTCTATCTATAATAAATATATAAATCTTTAAAAAATCAAAAACTTCCCAACAAACAAAAGTAGAAGAATGCAAAATTAATAATATATACAAATATCAAATTGTTATGCTGTATATCCAAAGTAATATAATGTTGTAAAAAATATGAAGAGATGCAGACATTACAAAACAAGAAAGATCTCAAATCAACAACTTGACTTTACAACTTAGGAAAATAGGTAAAGTAGAACAAACTAAACCCAAAGCTATCATAATTGAGGAAATAATAAGAACTAGAGCAGAGTTAAACAAAATAGAGAGTAGAAAAATAGGGAAAATCAATGGAACCAAAAGTTTTATCTTTAAAAAGATCAGTGAAATAGACAAACCTTTAACCAGATGTACCAAGGGAAAAAGAATAGAGAAGATTCAAATTACTAAAATCAGAATTGAAAGTGTACATTTTTACTGATTCTACAAAAATGGAAAGAATTATAAGAGAGTATTATGAATACCTATATGCCAATAAATGGGATAAACTTGATGTAGTGGGCAAATTATGAGGAATATAAACCTATCAAGACTAAATCATGAGAAAAAAAAGACTAAATCATGAGGAAATAGAAAATATGAATAGACCTATAATTAGTAAGGAGCCTAATCAGTAATCAAAATCTTCTGACAAAGAAAAGCCCTGGGCCAGATAGCTGCACTGATGAAGTCTATCAAACTTTAAAAAAAAATTAATACCAGTCTTTTCAAACTTTTTCCAAAAACTGAAAATGAGGGTACACTTTCTAACTCATTCTATGAGGGCTAGCATTACTCTGATACCAAAGCTGGATAAAGACAAAACAAGACAACTACAGACCAATATCCCTTCTGAACATGGATATGAAAATCTTTAACAATATACTAGAGAAAACCAAATTCAGCAGCATAATAAAAAGATTATACACAGTGATCAAGTGGACTGTGTTCTAGAACATAAGGATAGTTCAACAAGTGAAAATCTATCAATGTAATACACCACATTAACAGGATGAAGGGAAAACAACACATACTCATCTGATGCAGAAAAAGAGTTTGACGAAATTCAATCCCCTTTCATGATAAAAACACTCAACAACCCAAAAAGAGAAGAAAACTATTCCTACAAAAAACAATATACTTAAAATCCACAGCAAATATCATTCTAAATGGTGAAAGACCAAAAACTTTTCCTCTAATATCAGGAAGCATGCCCAATTTTATCACTTCTATTCAACATAGCACTGGAAGTTCTAGCCCAAATAAATAGGCAAGAAAGAGAAAGAAGCGGCATCCAAATTGGAAAGGAAGAATCATTCATAGATGATATGATCTTATTTGCAGAAAACCCTAAAAATTCCAAACATAAACAAAAACTGATAAATTCAGGAAAGTCACAGAATACAAATTAACACACAAATATCAGTCGCATTTCTATGCACTAACAATAAAAAATCTGAAAAGGAAATTGCAAAAACAATTCCATTTACATAGCATCAAAAAGAGTAAAATGCTTAGTAATTAAACAAGGAAGTGAAAGACTTGTATAATGAAAACTATAAAACACTGATTAAAGAAATTAAGGAAGATATAAATAAATGAAGACATATCCCATATTCATGGATTAGGAGGCTTAATATTGTTAAGATGTGCATACTACCTAAAGCAATCTAAAGATTAAATGCAACTGCTATCAAAATCCCAATGATATCTTTTGAAGAAATAGAAAAACCCATCCTAAAATTCATATGGAATCTCAAGGGATCCTGAATAGACAAAACAATTTTGGAAAAGACAAAGCTGGGTGACTCAGACTTTCTGATTTAAAATCTTATTACAAGGTTACAGTAATCCAGAGTGTGGTAGTGACATAAAGACAGTTAAATACACTAATGAAATAGAATAGAGAGCCCAGAAATAAACCACATATATGTTCAAATGATTTTTGTCAAGTTTGCCAACACCAGTCACTGAAGAAAGGATAGTCTTTTCAAAAATGGTGCTGGAAAAACTAGAAATCCACATGCAAAATAATGAAACTGGACCCTTATCTAACACCACTTACAAAAATTAACTAAAAATGGATCAGACTTAAATGTAAGACCTAAAACTATAAAACTCTTAGGAGAAAACAGGGAAAAGTCTTCACAACGCCAGATTTGGCAGCAATTTGATTTGGATATGACACCAAAGGCACAGGCAACAAAAGAAAAAACAAGCAAATTAGACTTCGTGTAAACTTTTTTTTAAGATTTTACTTATTTGAGAGAGTGTGCACGCATGAGTGGTGGGTGGAGAGGCAGAGAAAGAAAGAGAAGCAGACTCCCAGCTGAGCAAGGAGCCTGATGCCGGGCTCAATCCCAGGACCCTGAGATCATGACCTGAGCAGAAGGCAGATGCTTAACCAAACCACACAAGTGCCTCAAAACTTCTGAAATTTCTACATCTAAAGACATGATCAACAAAGTAAATTGACAATCCACAGAATGAAAGAAATTATTTGCAAATCACCTACCTGATAAAGGATTAATATCCAGAATATATAGATAATTCCTAAAACTCAGTAACAACAACAAAGAACCCAATACAAAATTAGGTAAAGGAGTTGAACAGACATTTACATACAATGCAATCTCTTTCAGCCTTAAAAATTCTGGCATGCTACAACATGGATGAACCTTGAGAAAATAATGCCAAGTGAAATAAGTCAGCCACAAAAAGACAAATATATGATTCCATTCATATGAATTTCCTAGAGTAGCTAAAATCACAGAGATAGAGAGTAGAACTGTAGTAGTTGCCAGGAGCAAGTAGCAGAAGGGAATGGTAAGGTATTATTTAATGGGTACAGAGTTTCACTTTTACCAGATAAAAAGAGCTATAGATGGATGGTGATTGTTGCTGACTGTTGTCCAACACTATGAATGCATTAATATTCACTTAAAAATGGTTATGATGGTAGATTTCATGTTAGGTATATTTTACCATAACAAAACAAAATTTTTTTTAAAGAACCAAATGAAAATTCTAGAACTGAAAAGTACAACATCTGAGATTTTCTTAAGAACTGGATTTACTGAAAAGTAGAATAGAGAGGACATAAAAATCATTGAGCTTATAGCCAGCTACATCAATGATTATGATCTTATTATCAAATGTGAAGAACAGAAACAAAAAAGATTTTAAAAAATGAACAGTAACTTAGGTAACTCTTTTTTTAATTTATTAACATTATTTATTAACATTATATTATTTATTTCAGGGGTACAGGTCTGTGAATCATCAGTTTTATACAATTCACCACACCCACCATAGCATATACCCTCCCCAGTGTCCATCACCCAGCCACCCTACCCCTCCCACCCTCCTCCCCTCCAGCAACCCTCGGTTTTATTCCTGAGATTAAGAGTCTTTTCTGGTTTGTCTCCCTGGTCAGTCCCATCTTTTTCATTTTTCCCTCCCTTCCCCCCACCCCCACTCTGTCACTCAAATTCTACTTAGGGAACTCTTGGACAAAAGCTAAAGGTCAAACATATATGTAATTGCATCCTAGAAAAAAATGAAGCAGTATTTAAGGAAATAATTGCTAACAATTTTCCAAATTCAGTAAAAGGTAAATTTTCAGCTTCAAAAAGCTCAGTGAAGCACAAGTAGGATAAATATGAAGAGAACTATGCCCAAGCACCTCATAGCCAAACCTCTGAAAGAGAAAATCTTAAAAGAAGTCAGAAAAAACTGATAGAAGATCAGCAACTCAGAATGGCCAATAATTAGTCAGAAACCACTGAGGCCAAAAAAACCTTAAAAAGTACTGAAACAGAAAACTACCAACCCCGAATTCTATGTTCAGTGAAAATATTCTTCAAGAATATAAAAGTACAATAAAAATAATCAAAGATAAAATAAAACTAAGATAATTCATTGCCAACAGAAAATCACTACTATCAAAAATGTTAAAGGGATTCCTTCAGGCTGAATGAAAATGACACTATATGAAAATTCAGATCTTGAGAAGGAATGTAAAACCTTGAAAAGGTTTTTAGGAAAAGCTAAGGAAGCAAATATAAAAGGTTGTATTTCCTCTTAATTTCATTAAAATTCAAAGGACCATTTAAAGCAAATATTACATTATCTTGTGGGGTTATCATGAATGTAAATGTAATACATATAATAGATATAGCACAGTTGATGGACAGGAAATAGAGACCTACACAAGTCCAAGTTTACTCCATTTGACATTAAATGATACAACATTACTTACAAGAAAATGCATATGTTATCCTCTAGAGAGACTTCAGAAAAATAATGCAAGAAGGATAGCTAAAAAGTCAATGGTCAAACTAAAATAGTATGCAAAAATTATTCAAATAATCTAAGAGAAGTCAGGAAACAGAAAAAGAAACAAAAAAAGGGGGGACAAAGGGCACCTGGGTGGCTCAGTGGGTTAAAGCCTCTGCCTTCAGCTCAGGTCATGATCTCAGGGTCCTGGAATCGAGGCCCGCATCGGGCTCTCTGCTCAGCGGGGAGCCTGCTTCCTCCTTTCCCTGTCTCTCTGTCTGCCTCTCTGCCTACTTGTAATCTCTCTCTGTGTGTCAAATAAATAAATAAAATCTTAAAAAAAAAAAAGATCAGAGAAAAATCACTTTATAAAAAAAAGGGGGGGGACAAAAAAGTAACAAATGGACTAAATATGCCAGTTAAAAGGCAGATAGCAGGAAAATTTTTCTTCTAAGAGCAAGGCTCAAGTATTCACACTCTCTAAGAGATNAGAGAAAAATCACTTTATAAAAAAAAAGGGGGGGACAAAAAAGAAACAAATGGACTAAATATGCCAGTTAAAAGTCAGATAGCAGGAAAATTTTTCTTCTAAGAGCAAGGCTCAAGTATTCACACTCTCTAAGAGATCTACTTTACAAGACCAGTGCTCTAACCCCTGAGCTATGGAGCCGAGATCTACTTTAATATAAGAACATAGAAAAGCTGAAGATAGATAGATAGAAAAGATATACCATGTAAAAAATAAACATAAGAAAGCTGATGTGGCTTTATTAATATCAGACAAAATAAACCATGAGAGCATTACCAGAGATAAAATCATATTTCATAACAATGGAAAGATCAGCTCATCATGAAGACATAACAATCAAAAATATGCATGTGCCTAAAAACAAAGCTTCAAAATACATGAAGAAAAAGCCATAAAACAAGTCTCAAATTTTGCAAAATAATGTACCATTGAACAGTCAAGACACCTGAATTTAGCCATCTATCAGCTGACTGACTTTGGGCAATTCATATTATCTCTCTGAGACACTGTTTAATCATCTTAGAGATAATAATAACACCTATCATCAAGATTTGTTTGGGGGCTTAAAATAACGAAAGTGCATGACCTAGGATAGCATCTGGCAATCAACCGGAACCCACGAAATGCTTATCACATGTCTTGAATCAGAATTATTTTCTATTCTCACCACTGCCTAAATCAAGGTAAGAAATGAAGACTGAATAAGGAGTCGGTAACATGTTAAACAGTAACACTGCTGAAACACTTCTAGAGCAGAGGGAAAATGGGCTTTCAGTACTATTGCGGATGCAACAGGGCCCTTTGTATCTATTTCTTAGCTGCCATCCTAACCGAAAAGGGACTTTTCCCAAGAAAAGATTTCCCTGCTCATGTCTGTCTGTCAGAAGCTAACAAAAGAGCACACGTTTCAAATAAAATGAAAGCTGCAGGGCCTGACAGAAGCCAGTCCGGAGGTTAATAAAGAAATAAGGGGGTTAATAAACCACACAGCCAGCATTTTCTAGAGCATATTATCAGGAAACAAAATCATTGTAGAATTTACCTAAGTTATAGTATTTGGAGTCAATTTTGAGTACTTGTTAATAAAAAATGAGAATTTTTGACAACTAATAACATAAATAACTATCACAGTATCAAAATGGAGTACAAGAATGACATGGGACACACATAAATGGGAAGGAAAGAGAATTTCACAAGAAGAAATGCCACTTAAAAAAATAAAGTAAATAATAATAATAATAAAGTTGCCACCCTAGCAGTACCATTTTTAAAAGCTAAGAGGATACATGGGTACTGATGTCAGAAAGTGCCACATAATATTCACAGTTTATTGCATATGTTTTCATATGTGTCAATAATATTAAAGATTACATGGGTTTATTCCTAAATACATGTTCACTCTCAACCATTGTTTTTGTTCTCTTAATAAATTCCCAAGACAGATAATTGAGTCTATTATTGATGTATCTGGATAATCCTCTACCTGAAAACAGTAGGTAAAAGTCTGATGCTCAGAGTGATCAAAGTCAGAGTATTTTCACAGTGCTTGCTTCTTTCTGGGGGTCCTACACATGAATTTCCCCCCAAAAGGATCTTTTTAACACAGGATAGTATATTCTTGTTCCACAGTCAAGTGTGATAGTTCTTACATTGGTAAAATGATGAAAATTCAGCATTCATGACAAGATCCTAAGGTTTATACATTAACCAAATGTTCCTACTGTTTCTAGAAACTTAAAAGTTGTTATAAGGCAATCTCTACTTTTCTGTGGAAAAGATAATTACCTGACATAGATGCAACCTCTGAAAGACCTTGGGGAAAAAAACACATACATCAACCTGTCATACTATGATTTCTTGATAGGTCAAATTTCACTCACAATGGCTTGCCAAGTGCTGAGCATATTACCTCTTGCTATATAAGTGTAAAATAACATTAGCTTCAGTAATAACTCAGGCTCTACCTATGACTTTATGGGAAATCAATTCCACGACAACTTTTTCATGAATCTAAGTTACTAATTCAATGGGGAAATTATAATTCTACCATAATAATTTATATACTATATATTAATATTAATGATTCATTTCCTGGTAGTTAAGAAATACATGCTTTAAGTGAATAGTCATAAGCAAAAGAACCATGTAGTTCTGTCAGTCTTGCTGGTATTGTGTATCTTCTATATGTCAGTAATTTAAAATCGTCTGAAAATAGTCAGTATATTTCTGTCTAATATACACATAGGCCAGTGTGATTTTCTGTATCAGATACAGATCCAAAATTACAAAATCCTTTGCAGATATTAATATAAGACAAAAGGAACATAATGTGATGGCACTCCCTGCTGAGCGATGAACTAAAGAGGATATCCTAAATGTGGCCAACAGAGAAAATTTGTATTTTTCCTTGAGCTTAAAGCCCACAAATGAATCACTTGATCTCATTAACATGGTTACTAGACATTTTGTAAAAGTGGGACTAATAGACAATACTGGCAAACAGTAACCACAGGTATGGTGGCTCTGTTTAAGTCTAAGTATCAGGAACTGAAGGGGCAGAATCAGTAGCATGTTAGCGGGAAGTTCACAGGTGTGAGTGAGAGTCCGTAAGCAAAGTGCTAGATTATACGTCACTCAATGAACACTTTAGGCCAACCTGCAGGAAGTATCAACAACAACGGCATTTCTGTATGGACTAGCAGAGTGTATGCATAGTTGAAATGCTACAGAGTTTTATAAGTGACATTTACATCATGGACGAATAAGGTCAACAAGAATTAAATGATTGTCCAATTTCACACAGCAAGGCAGTTATGAAGCTGAATCTAGCCAACAGGAGAGAAAATTTGCTGCTTTCAAATATCTGAAATATATCTTATGTGGCATATAAGTTATATAACATATATATATGTATATATATGTGATATAACAACTATGTAAGTGTTGCTTCATGCTGAGCTATTTGTTCTTTACTGCAAGACAGTAAAAATAATAAATAAAAATTCAAAAAATAAAAAAGCAAAACAAAACAAAACACCTCACAAACTTCCACCAAATGCATGATCACCTTTGGATTTTCTTAAGGCATAACCATTGGAAATATTTATACCAGCAATAAACATGCTACTTTTCTTCCATGTTCCCACTGCTTTTGTTTTGATAAAGCTCTACATTTTACCATAGATGAACCCTTAAGTGAAGGAAATGCACACATTTTCCTTTGATATTTTAGTGCAAGTAGCATGAGGTACAAAATTATTGTTTTTGCACATACTCCAAGAAAATGTTCTCTTAAAATTTGCCTGAAAAAACTATGTAGCATTTCAACTTTCATAAATGAAAGTTCTTTTTTAAGAAGTGAACTAATAGTCTTTTACCTATAATGTCAGTGGGCAAATCACTTAGATTTAGAACTGAATTATGGTACTCTGACACTCTAAACTCAATTTTTATGTTGCTTTAATTCACTACATTTTAAAAATAGAGTAGCCAAAAGAAATATAGTTAGAAAATAAAGGGAAAAACAAATTTCTTATTGTACTAGCAGCATTATGTTTAATGATTAGATGATTTTAGGTATAAAAATGAAACTTTATAACCTTTACCTTCCATATAAACTATAAAAATTATATATTCATTATATGTACATAAACTATAAATATATATAAAATAGTTCCTATTCTTTAATTCACTAGCCAGTAAAGCATCCTATTATACTACTTCCTCCTTAAATTAGTACCTTAATGAAAATTATTTGCAATTTTTATCCTATCTGATATAGCAAAGAACCAAATTTATATATAAAATGGAAATCAACTGTTTCCAAAGAAAATAATTTTGATAAAGATGCATAATAGTGGGGCACCTGGGTGGCTCAGTGGGTTAAAGCCTCTGCCTTCGGCTCAAGTCATGATCTCAGAGTCCTGGGATCGAGCCCCGCATCGGGCTCCCTGCTCAGCGGTGAGCCAGCTTCCTCCTCTCTCTCTGCCTGCCTCTCTGCCTACTTGTGATCTCTCTCTCTCTCTCTCTAATAAATAAATAAAATCTTTTAAAAGAAGATGCATAATAGAAGCATGCATTAGCTTTTTAAATTTCTGACCGGCCACTTAAAATTGGTTTTCTCAATTATCAGGAATTATTTATTATATATCTATATTTATAATTATAATTTCCAGGTTGAATATATAATCCAGATTCTTTTTTTTTTGGTAATCCAGATTCTTGAAAATTTTGTCACTAACTTGATAGCTCTAAGAATTATGTTTAACTCTTGAAAAATAACCAATGAATAATTATTGATGTAAATATTATTTTACACATAAAGGTGATGGACGTATACTTAGCACTTTGCAAACCATTAGTAGTAAAGTTTGACTTACTAAGAAATCAAAATCTGACAGTTCAATGTATATCATCATTTCTTGAGTCATGTGGTATATATTTAATTTCAAATTAGGTAAATGCTATTCATGACTGATCTACATAGTTTACCTATTTTTCCTTTATTGCACAAAATATTATTTTTTGGCCTAATAATCTATGTATTCATCCCCCTTAGTCCCTAAACAAAGCCTCAATTATGTAGATCTTCACTCAATATATCTAAACACGTCAGGAATCCTGACAATCCAGTCTTCACTGAGACATTTCTGCCAGACACCTCTGAACCGCTCCAACTGATCAAGTTGCTCTGCAGTTACCCTGCTCATATATTTCTTCCCTCCCATCCTGAGATTCCCTTCACCTTTCCTTGACCTAGGTCCCACATTTCCTGGATCCTGCATATTCTCTTTTCCTCAATTTATTCCCTGCTTGAGGCAGAACACATATTTTAGTAGTTACCTAGAAAAGGATGCATGTAAGATATTTGTTAAACATATTTTGCATGTCTGAAATGTCCTATTTTTACTTTAACATCTGATTGATAGTATAGAATTCTAGCTTGGAAATAATTTTTACTGGAAATTTCCAAGACAGTCTTTTAGTTTCCAGCATTGCTGAGAAGTCTAATACCATTCTGCTCCTTAAACTCTTGAAGGAAACACATATTCTTTCTCTGAAAATTTGTACAGTTCTCTTCATGGATCAGGTGCTTTCCCTTGAACAAAAAAACCAAAAGCAAATTGTGATCAATTGTCTCTCTAGCCTATAATTTACCTGTTTTGGCTCTCTCAAATTGCTTGTGTACTTAAAGGGAGAAGCCAAAGGAGTTAATTCATGTCTTAAATATCTCATAAATCAAAAAAGGAACGATCTCAGAAGGAACGCATCCTGGATAAGGCTCTAATTAGTATTTGTCCCAATTCTCCTCACCATCAAAACCAGGAACTATTCTTTATTGGGCAGACAAACTCTCACCGGTTTGTTACTTTGGGACTTCATACTCATTGGCTCATTTAATCTTAAAATCCAATCAGAGGAGCAGAGGTCTATTTTGGAGTAATGAACATTTCACTGTGCTTAGAAACACAAAGCTTAATAATACTGAAAGCCAACATTTTATTAGTGGCCAGGTCACGGTGACCAACTAAAAATAATCTCTAAATCACTCTAATAACCATATGCTGATGATGACTTGCAGGGCCCCTTTTCCCACAGAGAAACATTCAAAAAGACTTTTCTTTCACTTTGCACATTATGTTTTATTGAAGTGTCATTGACATACAATATTATATTAGTTTCAAGTGTACAACATGGTGATTCAACATTTATAAACATTATGAAGTGATCCCCATGATAAATCTAGCTACCATCTGTTACCATACAAAGTTGTTACATATTATTACATACTATCAAAAAGATTTTTAAAAAACACACAGAGAGAGAAATTATAAAGAAGAACATCTAAATAAAGGCAGAGGATATTAGTCTATACTATCCTTTCCTCTATTGTATCTCCAAAATTATGGATTTTTTGCATAGTTTCAGAAAGTGCAAAAAATAAATCAGTGTTTGGGGTAATGAATCAGAAGATAAGCTAGGCACGTTTTCGAGATTCAATATATTTTATTTGCTTTATTGAAAATATTCTTTTTTAAAAATTCCAGATGAGAGGTCTGAAATATATACCTCAGAACTCTTAATCTGGTGTTTTGATTATTCAGCATAATTTAAAGATATTAAACCAAATTATCTTCTGTACATATTATCATGTTGATTTGGGGAGCTAAACAATGAACGCTGCTCACTTCACAGTTTTGTGCAGAACTTTCTATATACTTGGTTTTCCTTAGGCTTCACTGAAACTTTATGTTCATGAGGTAACAGTAAAGGAACTCACTTGTGGGACTTTTTCTAACTATCCATAGAAAGAAGAGCTTTTTTCTTCTTTTTAAGTTGAACAAATAATACACATTTGGCACACAAGAGAAGTCATCTTCATTCGTCCACCTCATAATATTAGTTCTCATTTGACTACTGCACAGTAAATATTTTTATTCACATTTTGAAAAATTCAAAAAGCTGAAGCTCAGAGAGATTAGGTAACATGACCCACATTCCAAAGTTCTAAGTGGTAACATTAAAATTTGCATGCAAGTTTCCTTTTAACTCAAATTCTTATGCTTTTCCAGTTTTGATGAGTAGATTTAAATAAAATATGATGATGTTTCCTTGACTTTCACTAATAGAGGGTTCAAATATTCAAGACATTTTCCCTCTAATGGGAAAAAAAGGTGAAAGTTTAAAAAATTGCTTGAAAAACTTTACAACTATTACGAAAGTATAGAGAGATCTTTAATAATATTAAGCATCCAGACATATCATTTTTATGATAGAATGCATTTGTTTCAACTTCCACTTCTAAAACTGGTGAACCAGGTAATTCAGGCAAGACCCTGGCTAAAGATCCAGACTGAGAACAAGCATCTTCTCCAGAGATTCTAATGATATACAAGTATGGATATAGTCATCAGGAATATGGGTATGGGGTATCACCAGTAGGTCCAGAAATTTAACACATTTCTGGAAGATGGAAAACATACTGGAGCATTTCTCTGGATAAATACAGGAGAGAGAATACACCATATAGTGACCACAGGGCCAGAGTTGCCCCCTTGGTCTGGTGAAACCCCAAAGGCAACAGATGCAGTGAAGGGGTGGGGAGAGATATGGGTCTGAAAACAGTGAAATTAAGTGAAGGTATGTGCACAGAACAACTGGAGGCAGATATCCCCTCATTCTTTTCCTCTATCCCAACTCAAGACACAGGCATATGATGCTTACTCCCGCCTTATCCCTATCCTAAATGGCTCGTCGCTAAAGAAATAATCATAAAAGCTGATGTATATATCAGCTCCCTAGAATAATAATCTCCTCATTCTGACATCTGAGAGCCTAAAGCCTGATCCCCAACTTTGCACTTGTTTATTCTGTTTGTCTGGAGTCAGTACAGGAAACAGAAAACATTCTGGATTGACTTTTCTTTGAAAGGGGGAGTCAATAAAAGAAATTTGGTTATTATAAAATCAATGGAAGTGATAGAGGAGCAAGATCTACAACTGGCTTTCAAATAGAACTCTCAGAACAGTAAAGAACTGATTTGCAGGAACAGTTGCTCCTCCTCAAAAAGCAGAACTATGAAAACTATTGAGCTCCTGAATGTACAGATCAGAAAATGGGAAATCAGGGGGTGCCTGGGTGGCTCAGTCATTAAGTGTCTGCCTTTGGCTCAGGTCATGATCCCAGGGTCCTGGGATCGAGCCCCACATTGGGCTCCCTGCTCAGTGGGAAGCCTGCTTCTCCCTCTCTCACTCCCCCTGCTTGTGTTCCCTCTCTCAGTGTCTCTCTGTGTCAAGTTAATAAAATCTTAGAAAGAAAGAAAGAAAGAGAAAGAAAGAAAGAAAGAAAGAAAGAAAGAAAGAAAGAAAGGAAGGAAGAAAGAAAAGGAAGGAAGGAAAGAAGGAAGGAAGGAAGGAAGGAAGGAAGGAAGGAAGGAAGGAAGGAAGAAAGAAAGAAAGAAAGAAAGAAAGAAAGAAAGAAAGAAAGAAAGAAAGAAAAGAAAGAAGAGAAGATTTGGGAAGAGAAAAGGAGAGGAGAGGAGAGGAGAAAGAAAAAAATAAAATGGGCATCAGGAAATAGCTGTTGCCTATTCCGACAAGCTCCAAAAAGCTGCAGATGAAAGCCTGGAACATTCCTGCAGAGGTTCACCTCCAGCACTTTTACCACCAGCAGAAAATAGCTAAAAACAGCAGGAACAAGTTTTTTTTTTTTATCTAATGTGCAAGAACCAACTTTGATCCCAGAATCCTGGCCACTGGGGAGTCTCAGGGAAGAGATAGTTTCTTGTTTTCCAGTCAATGCAAGAACTAAGACTCACTAGAAGAAGTTGCAACTAGACCATATCCCCTGAACTCACCCCCAGGAAGAACTTGTGAACATTGCCTTATCCCACCAGGAGCTCCCAGTCAGGATATCAATCACAGCAGAGACCTGAAAGGAAACCACACCTACTGACACAAGAGCAAAGAAACCCCCTCCCTTCATGGAATCAGTGTTAATGACAATCAAAGATCATGAGACCTAAGAGGAGAACCAACAGTGTAAGAGAGAATGATGACCAAAATAAGAAAATAGGAAATTTAACATCACTCAGGAAGCAAAAGAGACAGCTCTAACATGATCAGGGAGATTGACTAAAGTTAGGACTCTTGAGAAAAGTGTCAAGTAGAGAACATGAAACTACTCTTAGAGAGTTATGCTAAAACTACTAAAATTTAACAGACAAAATATTTTTAAGTGTAGAGAGGAAAATATGGACAGAAAATATAAATGAGGGCGCCTGGGTGGCTCAGTGGGTTAAAGCCTCTGCTTTCAGCTCAGGTCATGATCTCAGGGTCCTGGGATCGAGGCCCGCATCGGGCTCTCTGCTCAGCAGGGAGCCTGCTTCCTCCTCTCTCTCTGCCTGCCTCTCTGACTACTTGTGATCTCTCTCTCCGTCAAATAAATAAATAAAATCTTAAAAAAAATAAAATATAAATGAAGAGGGTAAATAAAAGACCAATCTAAGAGATAGAGCCTCCATGGAGCACGGGTTCCAGAATTAGAGAACACCCTCAAATGTAGCCTACTCAGAGAGCATCCAGTCCAGACTAGAGCAGGATGATAGAGGGTCTTCAGGAGGAGAAATTCTGGGAAAAGGAGAACTCCTCACATTAGGTAGTATAATGTAAAACTAGAGAAGCTAGAAACACTTCTAAGAACAATATAATTTTAGTAACATCACTCCTATAGAAATAGAGATCTCATCCTAGCACACTATTCAACAATAAACAACAATATAAATGCTGCTCACTGATTCCTCACTTTTAGAGTTAACCCCAAATTACCCAGTTTTTAAATGTCAGCTCAGATGTATAAAATCACATGGAACAAATAAAACACACATATGGGATGAGTCTAGGCCCCAGGCCCCAGCCAGCAACCACTACAGCTATCAGCTGACAGAACTTTCAAAATGGTGGTCTTCAGCCAAAAGTTTTCTGAAGTTTTATTTAATTTGAGAAGTTTGTAGCTATTACTATGTTTGATCCAGAAAGTCAGGTGGAGGAGGAAAAGCACAGAAAATATGGTTGTGGTTTCAGAAAAAGAATATAATTATCAACACATTGAACAAAATAAAAGTAAACCTATAGCTGACTGATCATGGAAGACAGAAGTAGGGAAAGGTGAAAGAAAGGGTAGGGACATCGGAGTCCTTGTCTTGTGAGTGCAAACCCAGGAGACCCTGTT
Source organism: Ailurus styani (assembly GCA_002007465.1). Lineage (NCBI taxonomy): Eukaryota > Metazoa > Chordata > Mammalia > Carnivora > Ailuridae > Ailurus > Ailurus styani. The sequence goes on from LNAC01000106.1 coordinate 4,210,882, forward strand.
GGTAAGTTGAGAGCATACACACACACACAAAATGCAAGGGTAAACATAGTATTAGAATTGCAGAAAAGATCAACAGAAGAATTTAAAATAATTAAACTATAAATATTTGAATGTAAGAGGACAAAATGTGAGCCAAATTCTCATTTTTCAGAGAAGGTGTCAATAGATGCATATTAAACACCTACTGTGTGGGGCTCCTGGTGGGCTCAGGCAAAAGAACATATGACTCTTGATCTTGGGGTCTGTTAAGTTTGAGCCCCATGATGGGTGTAGAAATTGTTAAAAAATAAATAAACTTAAAAAAAATTACCACTCTGTGCCAGGCACTAGGCCAGGTGCTGAGGACACAGTAATGCACACAGGAGGAGGAAGGGGAACGTGACCATGACTGAAGAAATAGAGGTAAAAATATATCATCTAGGACTACAGAGGTAACCATTAAGAAATACCAAAAAAGGCATAGTGGAACAAAGTTGCCTATGGGTCGCAGTATTAGTGATAGGTTTGGGAGGTTGTGGAGAAGGACGCTGTTCCTTTCTCTGAAATGCTCTCTGTACAATCTAAGAGGCCACTATGGCTGAAACTGCAATGTGGCCCCTTCAGTGACAGACCTGTGACCTGGATGCTGGGAGTGCTGCTCACAGCCAGCCTTCCGTATCAGCCCCTTAGGCAACTGTCTCAGCTGCAGAAAGCCAATCTTCCCAGAGTAATATAACTTCCCAGGCAGCCACACTCAGTGACCAACTGATTCTGAATTTGGGCTTGGCCATCTCTACCCAACTTGGAACTGATAACTCTTCAGAGCCACTCTAGCTCCTGAGAGTCAGTAGATATTGTCATTGGGCCTTCACTTCTACATGTTTCTGCTTCCCTTTGTTCCCTTCCACAAGGATTAATACCAAAGGTCTTCAGTGATAATCCATACACTACCCTCTGGCTCAGAACCTGCTTCCCAGGAAACCCATCTCTATGACAACCATTTGGTAGAGATATTATGTTGATAAATACAAGTTTAAATGCCAGCAGAGTACCAGTGATGGCTTATTCACTGTAATGTAAACAAATGAATAATTAGCCAGCAAAATAGAATATTTATGACAATAGAATTTGCTTTCATTTTATTAACGTAAGTTTCACTTTGTTTTATTACACTTTGTTTTCTTTTGTATTTTTGTCAAGGATAGACTGCTTTTTACCTAATATCTAACCCCAAATATGAAATTGGAGTGTTATTTTGGATACACAGGAAATATTACTAATTTTTTTATTACTGTGAATTTCCTTTCTATTATACACTTTGATTTCATCAATACTTTTCCTCATGACAAGACATTATTTCTGATTGGGCAAAAAAACACATTTCAGTTATGAAATCTGTTAACTCATACGTATGTATGTACTTTACCACCAAATGATAGCAAATCCTTTTTAGCAGTGTGTCTCTCCATAAGGCAAAGTTTGTAGCTCCATTATTTACGTATCTGATTCCTAAATATTTCATATAAGGCAGATGGCCAATAAATTCTTAAAGCATGAGTGAATGAGTGAATGAATGGACTTGCTTCATATAATATTTCATCCAGAAATCTTTAAACAATTATTAGCATATACTGACTTCTTGCTATGTTACTTATGACATTCTGAGTTCTAGGTATGTCAATCTCCTTGCAGTTCCTACACTCTACAGGTCTCAGCTTCTCAATCATTAAATCCATAGGTATTTATTAAATAACTACTCTGTACCAGGCAGTATTTCAGGTGCTGGTGTTGAGGATATAATAATGTTTGTGGGGTGGAAGGAATAATGCTTGAAATACATCTCATTGTTCACTCTCTCCCTTCTGCCTGGAATACTTTATGGTTTGATTTTCTGGAAAATTTTTATTCTTCCAACATAAACTGGTCATTAAGAGCATGGATTCAAACCACCAGCATTCAAAGCCTTGTTCCACGGTTACTTGTTATGTGATTTTGAACAAGTTATGCAACCTCTAAGTCTGCAATTTTCTCGTATTTAAAACATGGATAGTAATTCTATCTGCCTCATACATAATTATATCTACTTCATATAGTTGTTGAAAGGATTAAGTGATGTAATGTATGTAAAGGTCTCAGGTTAGTTTCTACTTCCTAACTGTTTAGTAAGTAAGTGTTAACTATTACTGGCATTATTACTGTGTCCTGCTGCTAGAAAAAGTTGAATGCTGACAACAAATTCTAAGACATATCAGGAGCCACCAAAAGAGAGTTACTTTAGATCATCAACACATCTTTTACTATTTTTTTATCTTTTACTATTTTTTATAAAAAATGTTATAATCTGAAAAAATAAAATATTATCTAGTATGTACAACAGAGCATTAATAATTGAGGAGGCCTACCGTATTATCCAGAAATCACTACAATGTTGTGGAAACAGTGGGAAGAACAGCAAAATTTAGAAAGGAGCAAAGGAAGAGAACCCACATAAGTTTAAGGAAGCAAGTGTTTCAAAGCGTATCCATGTTGCTTTAATCGCTTCTTTCTTTTTTTTTTTTAAAGATTTTATTTATTTATTTCACAGAGGGAGAGAGATCACAAGGAGGCAGAGAGAGCAGGCAGAGAGAGGGGGGGGAAGCAGGCTCCCCGCTGAGCAGGGAGCCTGATGCGGGCCTCAATCCCAGGACCCTGAGATCATGACCTGAGCCGAAAGCAGAGGCTTTAACCCACTGAGCCACCCAGGTGCCCTTAATTGCTTCTTTCATCACTTCTGTGAACCAAGCAAAGCTTCCACAATTATCCTCATTGGAACTATGAAGATCCAAGAGTTAGAAACATCACATTGGTCTCATGGCTTCCTTTTATTATGGATATAAACCAGTACTAGAAACCAGAATGTATAGCTTCTTGTCAAATGTTCTTTCTATTATCCAAAGTTCTTAGATATGCACACACAGGATTTTAAATCAAAGCTTTAAAAGGTTCTTTCCTAGTTCAAACTTAGATGATCTAGTTGGTGGGACACCTGGGTGGCTCAGTCGGTTAAGTGTCTCCCTTCAGCTGAGGTCATGTTTCCAGTCCTGGGAGAGTTCCACATTGGGCTCCTTGCTCAGCAGGGAGCCTTCTTCTCCCTCTGCCTACCATTCCCCATGTTTGTGCNGTGTTTGTGCTCTCCCTCTCTCTCTCTCTCTCTCTCTCTCTGACAACTAAATAAATAAAATCTAAAAAAATTATCTAGATGGTTGGTCACTGTGGTATCACTTGTATGAGTGCACAGATGTGCAGCCTCTCCATCAACACAGCACAGAGTTCCAGAGGAGGGATGATGTGGGAACATGTGTTGTCAGGAAGATAGTGGATTGCTACTCCTTTCTGCCTCCTTTTCCAATCAGGCAATCGATCAGCAGCATGTATTAAACGCCAATAATATGCTCATTCGGTAGGTAATCCAGGATATTGAACCTGAACTTAATTTACCTGCAATTTAACTGAATGCCAAAGCTCTTCCCATGAAACAGTGAGTATTTTTTGGATGAATAATAGTTTTTCTACTTGGGGGTCTTGGATTCAAGTGCCTTATCTGTAGTAACATCTAACTTTCAGAGTTGTTACGAGGATCGGTAGAGTTACTATTGGAAAGTCACTAGGGCATTATCTAGCACATAAAAAGATCTTAGGAAATAGTAGCTAGTGCCATGGGTAATGTGGGTACCTGTAGTACTAGACAGCTAAATTTTAAATAGTTTAAGCCTGTGGGTTCGAAGGGTAATCACATGCTCATGGAAGATTAATGTGCTTCAGTTTGATGTCCATTTTCAGAGAAAGAGCTAGTATCAGATTTTTTTTTTCCTGAAAGAGCCTTCTGTATTCCTTTTGGGGGCCACCATAACAAAATACCACAGACTGAGTGGTTTAAACAACAGAAATCTATTTTCTCACAGTTCTGGGGACTAGGCATCAAAGATCAAGGTGTTAGCAGGTTTGATTTCTCCTGAGGCCTCTCTCCTTGGCTTACAGATGGCTGCATTCTTGCACGTTCCCTTGGTTGTCTCTGTGCATGCATGCTTCTGATATCTCTCTGGGCGTCCAAATTTCTACTTCTTATAAGGACTCCAGTCATATTGGATTATGGCTCACCCTCAAGACCTCTTTGTAATCCAATCACCTCTTGAAAGACATTACTTCCAAATATGGTTACATTCTGAGGTACTAGGGGTTAGGACTTCAATATACGAAAGTGGGGAGGACACAGTTCCGACCATAACACCTTTGCAAGGTAGAACAGCTTCACAGAGACGGATTATGTACAATATGCACTATTATTGCCTTATCAAAGGATGCCAGCGGAAAAGACAGCATAAGGGAGATAAGGTAAGAGTCTCTGACCGTTTTCAAAGAATGTGGCACACACCTAAAGTACAAAAGAGAACAGTGACACTCCGTGGATGGATCTGCAGGAGATTTAATCCAGTTCTGCAGAGGAAGGAGGAATGGAACTTCCCTCAGGAGGTCTCAGTAGGTGTAACTGCAGGGCACAGAATGAAAACATGTCCTCCTACCTCAGCGCCTGGAGTGATGATCATTGGAAAAAACCATCTCCTTCTTAAAGGCCAGCATTGCTTTCTTTTCAGAGTTACCAGACAACAGAGAAGAGGGTGCCTAGTGGCATTTGTGGTGTCCATGCACTCAGGGTCTAGAAATGCCCAGGGAAGATAACTATGCCAATACTTTAAAAATACACTTACATTTCTAAGAATGCCTGGGCATTTCATAATTGTGATTATGAAAGTGTTACTGCAGGCATCACGATCAAGTGCTATTTTCTGGAGCGACCTTAGACACCAGCAACATGACTGTCCTCCACAGAAGCTGTAATATATAACGGTTAACACTCCAGGCTGTTGCTGGAAGTTCCTGGCGCACCGTCAGAAGGGATAATTACTACTGGGTGGCTTTGGCCAAATTCCTTGACCACCAATTCAAACACCTTCGTATCTAAAATGGGAATAATACTGATTCTTTCATCACTAGGTAGCCTCGGAATTATATAAGTTAAAATGTGTAAAGTGCTAAGAATAGTTCATTACGAAGACATCCAGAGCAAAGAGCCTGATCTCACTAGACGAGGGGAAAGTTCCAAGATGTTCACTGTGAAATACAGCAAATAAAAATACTGGACGCCCAGTGAAAGTTTATTGTCATATAATAATGACTATTTTTAGAATAAGCATGTCCCAAATATTGCAGGGACACTCTTATACTAGCCACTTGTTTGTTGTTTACCTGAAATTCCAACTAATTGGGGATCTTGTATTTATCAGGCAACCCTAAAGGAAGCACGCTGAGTGATAATGGGAAAGAACATCAAAGAGCACAATACCTTGAATGTCATAGTTGTTTAATACACACATGTCTTAGGGCTCTCTGAATGATTTAGTAGAGCCAAGGGGCTGTCAGGTAAAGAAACTGTGATCGAAACAGAGCATTTGGATTGACGATGCATTAGGAAAACTCAGTAGCTACTTAAGAGTCGAGGAGAAAAATGAATTACTAAGCATCATGAAAGTAGCCACTGAATAATTGTCTCAGCTCCCCAGTAGAAGTTATGCATTTAGAAGACATTCATTAAAAGCTTGATACTTGAAATACTAGTGAATGATTAAACAAAGAAAGAATAAATGCTTGAATGAATGAAATATATGAAAATAGTGAATTAAAAAGTATAGAGTAAATGAAAGGAACCATGGATTCAGGGAGGTAAGTTAGGGAGGGCTTGTGGGAATCGAGCTGGAGGTAATGAACAGCAATCTAGAATCGGTGGAGTCGAAATGGAGAGAAAAGATTCTGAAAACATTTCAAGATGAAAGTCACAGGACAAAGGAACTATGCACAAGCTTTATTATCATCATCCAGGGGTGAATACTCTCCTCAGAAATGCGTTGGTTCAGTTGCCTCAGACTGTGCATAACATACATTTTAGGGGGAAAAACACATCATGTGAATCCCTCAAGGGTTTTCATTAGAAGGGTTCTGTTCTGGGGAACAATAACAGCAAAACAAAACAGAACCGAACAAATGGTTTTGCTGTCGCTGCTGTTTACTTTTTTTAAGCACAAGAGAAGTTTAATCATAACTAAAAGTAAATATTCATTAGACCGTGAAGAGTCACACTGTCTCTAAGAAGACTTCTAAAGAAGTAAAGGTAGGATTTGTGTACATTATCACTCGAGAGTCCCAATGTAAGTAAGCTTCGTCTAAGACTGTTCTTCCAGTATTCTGGTCGGTACGCACACCAGACACTGCCAAACACTCTCTCCTCTTGAACATAATACAAGAGAACAATATAATTCGGCCTATTCAAAGTGGCAGATCACAGAGGAGTTTCTCTTCTAACAGGCACACACTTAGTGCTTCTTGATGTTATATCATCACAACTGCTAAGGCACAAACCAACAAAGGAATAAAAAGAATTGAAAGAAAGTAAAGTCGTCATAAGGGTTCTTTATATAAACAAAGTAGGTCTCTCATTAGCAGAAAGGTGTTGAATTCTTCAGATTGGTCAGAAATTAGTTGCTATTTCTTTAAACTTGACAGCTATGGAAAATGTGCAGCAGGAATAATTTTTATATTTATTAAAAATAAGCATTATAATTAATAGGATTGAGTGTTTAGGATTTATAAGGAAATTACAGTAGTTTGTTTTTTTAAATATTTGATGGTTTTGATATATCACAAAACAATTTTTAAAAGCATTGTTCTATACTCTTCAAACTCATTTATTTAAAAAAAAATGTAATCATGTTTCTGATGCAATTAACCCTAGCTCAAATTTTCGAACACTAATTGGTCTCATTAGTGCAGATTTTTTACTTTTAACTGAGAGGGGGACAAGAGCCTTTCTAAAAACCCCCAAATAGTTATAGAGTTGAACTTTGAAATTTTCTCTGTGGAACTTCTGACAGAAAAGCAGGTTGTCTGATACCACACATTTAGTTGGATGGCATGAAAGTATTGCTACAATCCCCAAAATGATCAGGCTTGACATTCACACTGTCCCACTTTCATCCCCCTCACAGGTTTGCCAGAGGATGTCGTTCTCTCACTGTCGCATATTTAGAAATCCAGTTTCATATTTTCTGAGTATTTTATAATCCAGGAATTTAGGAGTACAAGTGCAGCAAGGACAGAACAGAATCAGAGTAGAGAGCCAAATGGAAACACCAACAAGAGTGTCTCCATCACTATTTCTCCCTCAAATGCAGGACCAATTAAGTCTCTAGCAGTGACATGAAAGTGGAACATTCAAGTTCAGCCCATATTCTATGACGACATTAAGTATTGGCTGCCGACTAACATTAGCAATACTCAAAATGAAGAGCAAATAATCAAAAGAATGTGAAGAAAAAAATTTCTTTCAAATCCTTAGTCTTATACTCTCACACTTAATTAGACCCCACGAATGTTGAGTTCTCTCAAAAAGCACTGATAATATTCTTACAAGAGAGTCAGAAAGCAATAATACCAACAAACCAAACTTTGTTTTTATTCACTCAATATTTACTAAACCATAATTCAATGTGCTGAGAATGTATTAAGTATATTAATAGAAGTATATTAATATATTACATTAAGTATGACACATAAATAAGTCTTAGTGTGGTTTCAAGAAGCTATGAACATAAAAAGCTATGTTAGAAGTACACACATGAGAGGTGCCTGGGTGCCTCAGTTGGTTAAACCACTGATTCTTGATTTCAGCTCAGGTCATGATCTCAAGGTTGTGAGAGGCAGCCCCAGGTCAGGCTACATGCTTGGCATGGAGTCTGCTTGGGATTCTCTCCCTCCCTCTCCTTATGCCCCTCCCCTCTTTTCTCTCTCCCTCTCTTTAAAAAAACTAAAAAAGAAGAAGAACACACACAATGGTGGTCATGGGTGCCACATCATGAGTACAGATCCTACGTACTTCAACAAAGTTTAGTTCTTAGCCTGTGAAAACATCAGCATTAGTTACCTAAGTTAATGTATCTTCCCAATGGAACAATTTATTTTCCAATAGAGGTATTAGGTTCCTATGATTTTAAGGACAAACATTGTAAGTCAAAGGAAATAAATAAATAAATAAATGAGATATTTAAGCTTGAAAAGGCAAAAAAGCTAATAATATTCTATATATCTGAAATCAGAATCATAGGTCTTGCTTCAAATGACTGTACAGTTCATCAGGGAAAATGGTAACTAAAAAGCTATAGTACAAGCTAGAACATGATTAAATGCCATAAAAGAGGACCAGAGTATGAGATGGTAGTTCAAAGAAGGGAGAGAAGGTATCCAGTTAGGAAAAGTGCCATATTCCATGGGGAGAAAGTACCTCAGTGTATGTTGAAGTCTTTGGGAGGGTTAGGACCCACTCAGCTGAGGGAGTTCTATGTACAGGGGATGCCGTAAGCAAAGCTGCAGAAGTGAGAAATTCCGAGACATATACCACCAGGTCCAGAGAAGAGTTCCACTGGCAAAATGTGCTATATATAAAGGGGAGATATGAATAAAAATACTAGGGAAATAGTGAGAACATCTAGGAAAATAAAATTTCTCTGATTTCTCAGTTCTCCTATAAAAATCCTACCCTCCTGAGACATAGAAGTTACAAAAAATATGTTTTCACTTTCCCTAGAAAAATTTTACCTTCCATATACCATTAGAATTAGATTGGCACTTATTTTTACAGTTAATTGCTCTGATCCATAATTATGATAGAACTTCTCATCTCCCCTAGAGAGCCAAATGGTAACAATGTGGATTAGGCCCCATGATTAAATAATCAAGGTATCAAGAAGACTGTTTCCCTAGGAATTTATAATTCAAAAGGGATGAAGCTCAGAATTTGGACACATCTTTAGGTCATAAAAGCTGTGGAGTCCAGGGTTTACACGTTCCTTGGAAAGATGTATTTGCATCCTAAAAGGTTGTGACAATCCAGAATCCTTTCCATTCCATTTAAAGACTAACGGTTTGCTTGTTTTTTTAATTCCCTCTCCTTTCAGAAAGGGGGAAGGAGCAGCTGTCTTTTCCCTGAACAAATCCATTTTTCTCCATATCTCCTCTAGAGAATGAAACTCATCACTTGGCTTGAAAGTGTCCACAGGAGCTTATGTTGCCTACAGTCTAGCCGTGGGGAAGCATTGTCACAACGTTACTGTTGATCTGGTTGTGAACATCAATACAGAACTCTTTTCCCTCATCCAGAGGCCTTGTGTTTCTGTACTAACATATATATAGATACAGGCATACACATATATATGTCTATACACACACACTATACATAGATATGCAGTATTCATGTAGACACATATACACACAAGGGAGAATATATCAGAACCTTCATAGTTCTTTTTGCAAAACGGATCACAAAGAACGTTCACTGGCAAACCAAAAGTTTTAATTTTAAAATGCTTCCTTTGAACTGCAGGAAAACCTTCCAAAAGCTGCAGGAAAGTGGTTGCTTTATCCCCGCAGACATTACAACTGCTTCCAGCATAATATCATTTCAGGGGATGTTATAAAGGTCGGTGCAGCCCACAACAGAGAATGTGGAGACAGGTGAAAATCAAAACAGCAGTTGCAACCTAAGACAATTTAGTTCAACAAAACTCAATTCTATTTAGTTAACTCTCCTCTTGGGAATTTGAGGATACTAAAAAAAGATATTTTTCAAGATGGCTTCCTTCAAGGAACTGACATTATTTTTTTTTTCTTGTGAGACAAGACAAATACACACTTGAACTAGACCAGTGCTAAGATTTTTAGTTTAGACAGTAGCTGCTAAAAATATTTAGGAAAGGAGAACTCAGTGCAGTTAGGAGACCATATTTCTGAAGGAGGTGTGTTCAGAAAGACTCTTCCCTACTTCATAATGAGTCATTTCCTTATATTGTGGTTCCCCAAATGGAACTGATAATTCTATACCTACCTGCCTGCAACCCTCTACATTCTCCCAAAGCACCAGATGTCAATGAACATAAGGATAGGAAAAGCTGGGTTGACCAGATTCAGAAATCATTTATAAGAGCATATAGAATTCACTTGATTTTTCTCATTCAAGATCTTTGTTCTCTTGGCTTTGGAGAGAGATAACTTTGAGTCTGATCTTGCACAGTTTACTTAATCTCTCTAGGATACAGAGTTTCTCTTCTGTAAAATAAAGAGGCCATGCAGATAAAATGAGATGCCAAGTATAAAGTGATCATCATATCATCTGACTCATAGACACACAATAAATACTGTTCTCTGCTCTACTGAAGCCACTCCCCCCATATATCCTTAATTCTAGAAGTGGCTTTCAAGTGAAATGTGAGACAACAGGGATGTCATTGTGTTGGGCAGAGGTGGACAGTCAGCAGTATATAAGGACATAAAATTGCTTATGATTTTCAGCTTTAGTCATAAATATGAAAGGTGACAGACATAGGAAAAATATTAAAAGAGAGTTCCCTATGGTATTGCAAGTTGCAAAATCAGGGAAAACATGAAAAGCAAGCATCTGAATTTTTTCTGCTTAATGAAAAAGCAATAGCAATGACAGACATACAAGTGGAGAAAAACATGGATCCAAATGAATTTTCAAAGTATGTAAACAGGATTGTATTCAGTTATAGGAAAAGTACTATCAACACAGAGGGTGATCAACAATGTTTCTAAGTTGGGTGCCTGGGTGGCTCAGTAGGTTAAAGCCTCTGCCTTCAGCTCAGGTCATAATCTCAGGGTCCTGGGATCGAGCCCCACATCAGGCTCTCTGCTCAGCAGGGAGCCTGCTTCCTCCTCTTTCTCTGCCTCTCTGCCTACTTGTAATGTCGCTCTGTCAAATAAATAAAAATAAAATCTTAAAAAATGTTTCTAAGTTAAAGGGTAAAAAAATTCATAAATTCATGATCTATTTTTGAAATTTTTCATAATGTAATTGGCTCAGATTTTCAATAAATTGCAAGGTTTTCTCAGAGGGAAAGAATAAAGAAGAGAAATAAATCAGATACCAAAAAGTGAAAATTACATTTAGTTGGATAACAGCAATGAATTTGAAAATGTGCTGGAAACTCAGGGAAGTTGACCCACTGTTGAGTTTCTTGAATGACTGCATCTGGGTCACTAATCTTTCCTGATTAATACTCCTTGTGCCTTTTACTTTTCAGTGTGTGATCATTGCCATCCTTTGATAAAGAGAAATTTCCAACTGGAGTAAATTAGTGAGTTTTCATGGTGATATCTGGCTGCAAATATGAGATGACATCAGGCACAGGCTCTCTTTACTAAAGTTTGGAGAAGGCAAACATGTAATTTGGTCTGAATATGTGCTTTTGTTTTTCAAGAGAGACTACTGCTGTTTGAGTTTGTTTTATATAGGTTTCTTCAAAAAACATGTTGATTTTACTGATTTAATGCCAAGATTTTGCTTTCTAAATAGGGAATTCTGAAGCTTCTTTTTTCTCATCTGATGACAGCTTTGCCCGTTGAGGACAGGAATTTCATGGCTCACAATTTCGCCCTATGTACCATATATTCAATTTAATAAGAGTCTTGGTCAATTTCCCTTCTAAGACTTCAAGCCCGCTTAACACCTGGAATGCATTCATTGCTTCCCTCTATCTTGAAAAAATAGAAATAGTACATTCATTGTATTAATTATTTTCTCAAATATATTTACCAATTTGCATAAATTTCTCAAAAAATAAATTTTGCATTTTTAATAAGCTTGCAAAGTTCCACTTAGAAACAATTTGCCACAAATGGCACTAAGCTACTTTTAAATGCTGTGATTAAAAAGCAGAGGGGGGAACTGTCCATTGACCCTGCTTCAAATGAAGTAATAAAATTACATAACCTTAATAAAATTATGATTAGATGAAATCAATGCCAAGGGAGGCTATGAGAGATCTTAGAACACCTGCTCCCACCTCAGGCATTTTTTTTTACCTTTTTATTGAAATATAACATGTATATAGACAAATACACAAGTTATTAGTATATCACTCAAATAAATGTCACAAATTTAATCTGCCTGTGCAATAAATAGCCTCTTGTGAATTACTGTTCTGGTCACTACTCCTCCCCAAAAGAAGAACCACTATTCAAACTTTTAAATCATAAAGTTTGCTGTTTTGAAGTTTATATAAATGGAATCACAGAGTACATGCTCTTGTGTACCATTTATTTTGCTCCATATTAGGCTTATGAGATTTATCTGTGTCACTGAATATGGTCAACCCACCTTTTAGGCATGAGACCAGGTGTGGACAAATCTGTATATTCTGCCTCCCAGTTGGTGGACATTCCCAATCTGCCATATTCACTATAATTCTTAAACCAGTAGAGTAATAGTTTTAAATTCTGTAAAACTGTCAACTTACATGAAAATTATTAAGCATATACAAAAATGGAAAGAACAAAATGAGCCCACATATAGCTATCATCTAGTGTCAACAACTCTAACTCAAGAATTCTTTTATTTATTTATTTATTTTTAAGATTTCTTTATTTATTTGAGGGAGAAAAACAGAGCAAGGAGGGGGAGGGTCAGAGGAAAGCCTTAAGCAGACTCCATGCTGAGCGCTGAGCCCCACTGGGGGCTCCATGCAGGGCTCAATTTCACAACCTGAGTTGATGAAACCAAGAGTTGGTGCCTTAATCGACTGTGGCACCCAGGTGCTCCTAGGAATTCTTGTTTCTTCTGCAATACCACTTGCTTCCCCCTCTTCGATTCACAATATAACCAATATCATTTCATCTATAAACATTTCAGTGCACAACTCAGAAAGCCAGGACTCATTCTAAAATTTAGTGTAAATACTATTATCATACCCCAAAATAATTTCTTAGTCATTGTTCTGGTTAGCATTCATCCAATTTTGTTATTTTCCGCTTTTTTGATTGTTTGTCTGCTTGGTTGCTTAAAGAAGAGTCCAAACGAAGTCCATGTGCTTTAAATGGTTAATATGTTCCATTTGATCCCCAGTCACCCCATCCTGGTTTTTTTTTTTCATTTTTTTCCTTGAAACTAATTTTTTTTAAAAAAATTTTAGAAATGGAGTGGTCTTGAAAATTTTACTACAGTATGAATTTTAATGCTTGCCTTCCTTTGGTGTCTTTTTTTCCTGGATTAGCTAGTGGCTTATTTTGTATATTTTTCTCCCAAGGAAATTAGCTTTTATGTTTATTCATTAATTCCATTGTTTTTATGTTTTTCAACTCATTAGCTTCTGTTTTATCTTTATTAATTCTACTCTCTTTTAGTTTACTCTTTTTCTAGTTTATTGAGCTGAGTTTAATTAATTTATTTCCTTCTTGTCTTATTTATATAGACATTTATACTCTACTTTTTCCTTTGATAGTTATTCTACTGTTGTCTCATAGATTTTTGTACGTTATACTCCATCACTGTGAAAAAATTTTGTAATTTCATTTTTTAAATTTGACCCAAAAGTTTCTTAACATTCTTTTTTCTTTCCAAAGTTGAACAACTTACTTGGTTTTCATTTTCTGGGTGGGTTGTTTTTTTACCATTATTCTTTTGTTTCATAACCATGTCCCTGTATATTCTGCTTTGAATCTCTTGCATTTTATGCTTTATGAGTTATTGCTGTGTTAGTGTACACATAAATATTAATAACTTAAATTTATTATGATTTATGGACTTTAAGATTATAAAGTATATTTATCTATCTCTGATGATTTTTGGTCTGACTTCTGCATCAAAAGGTGTGATTGTGAGCCCTGCTTTCTTTGATTTGTATTCACCTAGTATATCTTTGCCCATCTTTTATTATTTTTAAGGTTTGCTGAAACATAATTTACAAACAATAAAATTCACCCTTTTAGATGTACAGTTCTATGAATTTGGACAACTGTAAATAGTCAATGTTGCTACCACCACAATCCAAACATAAAATGGTTCTATCACCACAAAAAGTTGCTATTTTTAGTCAATGATTAACCCACCTCCATAATCCGCCAATTGCTGATCTGGTTTTACCCCTACCAAGTTCTCTTTATCCTTTTTTTTTTAGTTTTTATTTAAATTCCAGTTAGTTAACATACAGTGTTATATTAGTTTCAGGTGTATAATATAGTGATTCAACACTTTCACACATCACCCTATGCTCATTGTAGCAAGTACAATCCTTAATCCCCATCACTTATTTCACCCTTCCCCCTACCCACCTTCCATCTGGTAACCATCAGTTTGTTCTCTGTAGTTAAGAGTCTATTTCTCGGTTTGCCTCTCTCTCGCTCTCTCTCTTTTTTCCCCCCTTTATACTCATTTGTTTTGTTTCTTAAGTTCCATATATGAGTGAAGTCATATGGTATGTATCTATCTATGACTGACATTTCACTTAGCTTTACCCTTGCTTCTATAATTTAGCATAAAGCTTTTGAAGGCTATCCATGTTGTTATATGGATCATTAGTTCATTCATATCTGGTGCTATGTACTATCTGTTTTAGGGCATATACATTCACCAGTTGAAGGACATTTGTGTTGTTTCCATAACTGGGCAAATAGTGAATAAAGCTGCTATAAATATTCACATAAAAGTTTTTGTGTGAATATCTTCATTTTCCTTTAGTAATTACCTAGGAGTGGAATAGCTGGGTCATATGGTAAACGTATATTCGGTTTTATGAGAAACTGCCAGACTGTTTTCTAGAGTGGTTGCACTGCCTTGCATTCTTATTAGCAATGTATCAGAGTTTCAACTGCTGTCAGTTTTATTTTTATCCTCTTTTATCTTTGCTTTTCTTTATTTCTCTTCCTTGCACTTTCCCCTTTTAACAGGTATACTCTGTTATTGAATGGTGGCTTTAATTGGCATTTCCTATTAATTGATAACATTGGTGATCTTTTCATGTACTTATTGGCCATCTGTAATTCTTCTCTGATAAATGTATGTTCAAATTTGAGGCCCTGAATCATTTACTTTACATGGAGTTTAAGAGTTCTTCATGTATTTCAGGTATCAGATCTTCGATGTGTGTTTTGTAAATATTTTCTTCCAGTCTGTGACTTGTCTTAATTTCTTTTTTTTTTTTTTTTTTTTTTTTTTTGCCCAGGGGGGACGGGTTGGGGATTAA
>LNAC01000106.1:4226126-4293488 GCA_002007465.1 Ailurus styani
TTTGCCCAAGGGGTACAGGTCTGTGAATCATCAGGCTTACATCTTTCACAGCATTCACCAAAGCACAAACCCTCCCCAATGTCCATAACCCATCCACCCTATCCCTACCCTCCCACCCCCCAGTAACCCTCAGTTTGTTTTATGAGATTAGAAGTCTCTTATGGTTTGTCTCCTTCCCTATCCCATCTTGTTTCATTATTTTTCCCTCCTTACCCCCCACAGCCCCCCACCCTGCCCGATGCATTTAATTTTGTTGTCCAATTTGTAATTTTACTTTATGGTGTTTTTGTGCATGTGTGTTCTATTCAAAAAATCTTTGTCAAATCTAAAGTCACAAAGATTTTCTCGTGTTTTCTTCTAGCTTAATTTTTACATATAGTTCTATGATTCATTTTGTGTTACTTTTCGTGTATGGGTGTGAAGCATAGGTCAAGGTACAATATTTTTGCATGTGGATGTCAGGTTGCTCTAGCACAATTTATTTAAAAGACCATTCCTTCTCCACTGAATTGCCTTGGAAATTTGTCAAAGTAAATTGACGATATTTGTGTGGCTCTATTTCTGGATACTCGAATCTCTTCCATTGTGTCTATCTTTTCACTAACACCACATTCTTTTGATAACTGTTGCTTTCTACTAAGGACTGAAATCAAGCAGTTAGTATCCTCCAAATTTGTTCTTCTTTGCTATTGGGATTACACTGAATCTACAGATCAGTTTGGGGACAATTGATACATTAGTAATAATGAAATTTCCAATCCAGGAACACTAACATTTGTTCATTTACTCAAGTCTTCTTTGATGGTTATGATCAAAGCTTTATTCTTATTAGTATAAAATATTTCACATATTTTGATAGATTTATCCCTATTTTACGTTTTTGGTGCAATTGTAAAGGGTACTTTTTATTTCATTTTTTCGTTGTTCATTGCTAGCGTATAGATTTGATTTTTGCATATTGTGCTTATATCCTGTTACCCTGCCCAAGTCACTAATTAGTTTTAGTATCTTTTTTCAACATCCTTTGGAATTTTCTAACTCAATGATCACATTGTCTGCAAGGATAGTTTTATGTATTCCTTTCCAATCGGTATGTCCTTTCTTTCTCCTTCTTGCTTTATGACACTGCTAGGAGCACTATGGGATATGAACAGAAATGGTAAAAGAAGACATTCCTGCTTTATTCCCAATCTTGGGTGGAAAGCATTCACAAACAGATATGATATTATCTGTAAGGCTTTTATAGGGGCTCTTTCTCAAGTTGAAGAAGTTCCCTTTCTCTCCCAGTATAATTCCATTATGGTCATAGGTAATATTTTGTAGGATTATAATCCCTTCAAAACTATTTTTAGCAACTCATAATATGGCCCTTCTTGTTTAACATTCCATCATATATTTGAAAAGAGTCTGTGTTCTCTTGATATTTGTTTTTCTATAAATACTGACTAGGTTAAGTTGATTGATAGTATTTTTCTACATTCTTAGTGATTTTCTGTCTATTTGGTCTACTGATTACAGAAAAAGGAATATTACATCCTCCAAGTATAATTGTGGATTTGTTTATTTTCTCTGGTCAGTGCTATCAGTTTTTGCTTCATGTAGTTTGAAGCGTTATTGTTAGGTACAAACATATGTAGCATTATTATGTCATTTTGGTGAATTAGTTCACTTGGTGAATTATTCCCCCTTTATCTCTAGTAATATTCCTTGTTCTGAAGTCTACTTGGTCTTATATAAATATAGCCCTCCAGCTTTCTTTTTATTAGAGTTTGCACAGTACATCTTTTCCACACCTTCCAAAATTCTTATTTTGAAATACTTTTAGATTTATAGAAAAAAATGTAAAAAGAGTACAGTTTCCTTCCCCATCCATAATGTTAATACTATACAAAACCATAGAATATTTAAGAAAGAACAGGAAATTAATGTTAGACAAAACTAACAACTAATACACAGCTCTGTTCTTTTCTGGCTTTCGTTTTTCTTACGAATACTCTTTATTCTGGTATAGGATTCAGTTCAGGATCTCAGATTTCTTTTTTTTTTTTTCTTTTTTTTAAAGATTTTATTTATTTATTTTGTCAGAGATTACAAGTAGGCAGACAGGCAGGCAGAGAGAGAGGAGGAAGCAGGCTCTCTGCCAAGCAGAGAGCCCGATGTGGGCCTCGATCCCAGGACCCTGAGATCATGACCTGAGCTGAAGGCAGAGGCTTTAACCCACTGAGCCACCCAGGCGCCCAGGATCTCAGATTTCAATTAAATGCTGTCTCATTATTCTTCAGTTTGTGGTCTTACTTAGCTTTTCTTTTTTCTGTGTGCTACTGACACTATTGCAAAGTACTGACCACTTATTTTATAAAATTCCCCTCAATTTGAATATGTAATATTTTCTCATGATTAGAATGAGGTCACTTATTTTTGCCAAAAACAAAACAGACAGAAATCATGTTTGGCCCTTCTCTAACAATATCAAGTGGTAAAGGATGCTATGATTTATTACCACTGTTGTTAACATTGATCACTTAGCTGAGATGGTGGCTCTTATGTTTCAGCACTATAAAGTAATCCTTTCATTTTTATATTTATAAGAATCTTGTGGGAAGATATTTCAAGTTTATGGAAATTTCTTGTTTCTCATCCTATTTTGGCCACTAATTTTAGCATTGGGTTTTGGTTCTGTCTGTTAAAATTATTACTACGGTGTTTGTCTAATGGTGGTTTTCTATTTCCATCATTCCATCTACATTTATTAATTATATTCTACTATAAAAAGTGTACCCTTTATTTATTCATTCATTCATTTCTTTATATTTGTATAGACTTATATATATATGTATTTTCTTCTGAGTTACAATCTAGATTTTTTTCCTCAACTTGTCCCAGATTTGGGCATTGGAAGTTGGAAACTTTGTCCTATACACATTCTCTCATTATCTTTCAGTCCTTTCTTATTTTCTGAAAATACAAAATGTTCCGCATTCATCTTAAAATTTACATCATTCATACTTAATATCTTCAAGGACCCCTGGTCCTTTTTATCAGGAAAAGATATTTAGAAGCCATATCCTGCATGTAAGTTTTGCTTGCTATTATTTTAATTAAGTGAATTTTGATAATCAGAATTTCTTTAGGAAATTGTCCACTTCATCTACATTTTCAATTCTTTTTTCAGAGTTGCCTGCAATGTAACCTCATGATTTTTAAAAAACTTTCTTCTGATACATGCTTACCTCTTTATTTCATCTTAGTTTTTAGCTTCATGCTTCCTTCCTTTCTTTCTAATTAAGCCAATGAGTGATGTGTCATTTTCATTCACTTTTTTGAAAAAATGAGATTTTTGAATTATTACTTAGGTCCACTGTTTTTCTCTTCTTGACCTCATTAGCTTTTTATCCTTATTATTTCCTTCCTTGACCATTGTGGTAGGCAGAATAATGTCCCTCTCAAAGATGTACATATCCTAATACCAGAAACCTGTTATATAGCAGAAGAGAATCAAGGTTGGAGATGGTATTAAGGTCACTGATCAACTGATCTTAAAATAGGGAAATTCTTCTTGGCTTATCTGAGATCAAGGTTGCTGCAGGATTGATTCTTTCTGAAGACTTCTGGTGTCCTGCTGGCAACCTTTGACATTCCCAAACTCAGCCTTCATCTTTGCTTGGTAATTTCCCAGGTTACCTCAATTTGTCCAAATTTCTCCTTTCTATAAGAACACTGGTCATATTGACTTAGGGACCTACCTTATTTCACTATGCCCCCATCCTAACTTAAGTAGTTACATCTGCAAAGACATCATTTTCAAATAAGTTCACATTCTGAGGTAGGGAGGTTTAAGACTTCAACATATGAAGTGAGGTATGGGGGAGGAGGCACCACTGAACAAATGACAAGGGCAATCCTTTGTTTCAGATCCAGTCCATTTTTGAAGTTTTACCAAATACATTACTTTCAGGGTAATTGCTAACTGATGGCTATAAATTTGAGGAGCTGGTTTAGTTCTTTATTAAGCACCAATTTGATCTTGAGATGCATTCTTTTTTTTCCCCCAAAATATTCAAATTCTAACATCAAAGGATCAAGCTGATTTATAAACTTCATAATGCTATGTTGATTTGTACTCATGACCTTGGAGATACTGATATAAAGCTTAAGGAAGTTTTGCCTAAAGTATAGCCTAAGAAACAATATACATAATACCTGATCAGGCATCCAGAGTTAAAAATAAATATTAAATTATATTAAATACATTTAAATTATTTTAATTGCAATATAAATATGAATTTTATATAAGTATTAAGCGAATCATTGTACATATAATTAAATCAAATTAATTTAAAATTTTGACAATTATTTAAATACTAATTAATACTTGTTATAAATTAATATTAGAAATATTTATACAACTCTATATTGCCCATAAATATCTGAAAAGGGGGTCTGGGAATCAATAGGATTAGCTGAGGTTTCTCCAAGTGATTGATGAAAAATGTGGGTAGAAATGTCCAAATTGCATTCCTCTGTCAAGGAAGAGTCAACTTTTGTTATGAAATATAATATTCTGTCTTAGTTCTCTGTAATGTATATTTCCCCAGGCCACTGTTTCTTGTGTAGGTGAAGATTCAGGGTGAAAATTAATCACCTAATGGTCATTAAATATTTCACTTTCTCTAAAATATCCTCCTCCTGCCTCAAAAGTTACATATGTGTATAAGGGTTGGTTATGAGGTTCCTTGGATTTGAAGTGGTTGGTTACTATATGGAATTAACACAAGTAAGGAAGGATAGATTGGGTCCTTCGGTCATTTCATTATGTTGTCTTCTATCTATGAAGCAAGTTCTGGTAAAAACAGAACATGTGGCCTCTCCAGTTATAAACAACTCCACTTAATTGTCAAAGAAACACACCTGCCATGTACTCTGAGTCTTGCTGAACTCCCATGAATTGTTTATCCATTGCAATTCTGCATTCATGGGGCATAGTATACACTATATGAGAATGGAGAAGCAAGGAACACTACACATATTATCTTGTGTGCATGCTCCCATCATTCTCTTACAAATCACAAATTCAAAGATAAAATTAAGAATGTCAAGATGGCAACAGTAAAGCATTAAGCCAAGCATAGGGCCCTTCTGACTGTGGAGTCCTGTCAGCTGCTTAGGTCATATGCCATAAAGTCATCTTTACTCTCAAGTTGGTGGTCACATACCCCTGACATAAAGTGATGAAAAAGGTACATCACCTGTATATTTTCTAAAAGCTCATAATCCCAGTCTAATGGTGAAAAATATATCAGACAAACCCATATTGAAGGAAACTACTAAATACCTGAATGGCCCTGTCAAAACTGTCAAGGTCATTGAGTACAGGAAAAAGCTGAAAAACTATCAAAGATCAGACATACTAAGAGAAAAGATGACTAAATGGGATATAACAGACTAGACTAGATTGTGGAAGAGAAAAAAAAGGCATTCATTAAAAACTGGTAAAATCCAAATAAAGTGAAGTATTTAATGAAAAATAATGTCCCAATGCTGGTTTCTTAGTTTTGACAGGTGACAATGGAAGCTGATAACATTGGGGGAAGCTGAAACTGGATGAGGGTTTTTAGCAACTCTCTGTAAATTTTAAATTATCCCCAAAGAAAAAGCTTTTCCTTAGAAGTTACTTTATCCCACCTTCCTTGCTAGCCATTGTCCTCCCTCTTCATCTGACAAGTAAATAACGATAATGATAATATTATGTTTTAAAATGAACTTTTCTCAGAAGAATTTTAATGGCAACTAAGCTACAAATGGGAATATAAATTATATATATTCAAAGATATTATTAAATTATGCAGGAAAGATAATATATCACTGAAAGAAACTGTCCAAATTTTCATTTCCAAGACCCCTTAAATAAAGTCTAACAAATTCTTGGTTACAGAAAAAAATAGCATTCCTACAAGAAGCAATAGATTCTGCTTAGGTAATAACTTCAAATCTGCAACATGTACAGGAAATTCACATTACATCTTATTTAACATTCTCCCTCTTTGAAATGGCAAATTTCCTGTTAATATCAAAATGCAGTAACAGTTCCTTAGATCATTTTCATCTATTTTTCAACAAAAGCTGTTGAGATAACTATAATACACAAAGAAGTTCTGCTCAAGGTTAAGAAAAAAAAATGTGGGACGAGGATAAAACCTTTGTGTCGCCAAGTTTTATAGCTGATAGCAGATAGAAAAATACTGTGCAGACCTTCTCCAACTGGCATCTCGGAAATCCTTTGTGTATGACTAACTGCCTTGATAAACTGCAATTACATTTGTAGCAAAAGGTCCTGGAGAGGAAAGGTATTGACCCATGGAAAATGAAAAAATCCCAAGGCACTCTTTGAAGGCCATTTGTAGCCATACTTAAATAATTACAGTATGAGCCCAGCCTTTTTAACCATGTACCTCTCGAATTCATGAGGCAAACCACAGGTATGTAACATAGGTTAATACATCTTTTACTTAGTGAGAGTATAGGAAACAATTCAGGAAAGGAAAATCAAACTGTTATGTAAAGATACTGTACTCATGCAAATTTTAAGGTCAATATAATTATTCGGATAATGCAAAATAGTTTCCCTTCTTGTGGGATAATGGCATTTCCAGGCAATCATTTAAAATTTTAATTCAAAGTTTACCAATATCAACCTTACGTATGCACATAGTTTCAAGAGTCAAACAGATTATCCAAGCCTTCTCAAGAAACAGCAGGTCCTTGCTTGACTCCATCCCAATCCTGAAATAACCAAACTCTTTTTTTTTTTCAGATGATTCATTAGTATATAATTCTGGTAAGGCTTTATATCTATATGCATTTATTTTATCTTAACTGTAACATTAGGTTTCTGTATCAGAGGCAGACCAACTGTTTACTCACAGAATTCCCTGTCTCAGTTCTCCACACTCCATTTTATCTACAGGCCAATTATTTCTCAAGTTCTTGTTGCAGGCTGTTTTGAGGAAACCTAGTATAAAACATGGTCTCCCTTCACTTCTCATGCAAGGGCTCTTTAATTCTGATTTCAGAAATTATGAAATTGGGAGATTATACAGGAGCTGTCCCACCTGCCCCTCTCCCCTGCAGTAAGACAGAGACAGAGACAGAAAGCCTTTCTTATAAGAATAAAGGAAGGTATCTACCTTCAAGTGTAAGTATTGGTTCTGGGGAAGATAAGAAAGCTTTTATTAACCTATTACCCTTTGAATGGGAGCAGATGGCTCCTTGAAGGACAAGTAATTAGGGGTCGATTAATCTTAGGGGTGTGAAGAAGAAATGGGTCTGGGGGGGAGAAGAGACATTCTCTCTCTTTATAGTGTATTGATTTCCATTGTTCTCAGAAATTGCCCTACTGGGCATTTACCCCAGAGATACAGATGTAGTTAAAAGATGAGCCACATGCACCCCAATGTTCATAGCAGCAATGTCCACAATAGTCAAACTGTGTAAAGAGCCGAGATGCCCTTCAATAGACAAATGGATAAAGAAGATGTGGTCCATATATACAATGGAATATTACTCAGCCACCAGAAAGGATGAATACCCATCATATACATCAACGTAAATGGAACTGGAGGAGATTATGATAAGTGAAATAGATCAAGCAGAGAAAGATAATTATCATATGGTTTCATTTATTTGTGCAACATAAGGAATAGCATGGAGGACATGAGGAGAAGGAAGGGAAAAAGCCATTACCAAGTTCTTGTTCCGAGGGAACCCAGTGTAAAACAGGATCTCCCTTCACCATCATCCTGGCAATTTTCTCCTTTGCCTTGGGTTGGCATTCCAGCTCTATGGATACTTCTCTTTCTCTTACCCTTTTTTTTTCCTTTTTTTTTTTTTTTTGTGGAACACGTCCTTCAATCATCTACTGAGAAAGTATTTTTCTGAGAAGTAGGAAGACATTCTCCAGAGTTTTCTGACTTCCAATCACGCCACCAAGACATTGAACGCTTTATAATAGACATTGTGTTAAATTTATTTTCCTCTCTGGAAAGTTGCAGGCTCTTCCTTTTTTTTTTTTTTTTCCCCCTCAGTGTGCTAGAATGTCAGTTATGTGGTTGTGGCTGTCATTCACTCAGTTAGTAAACTAATAGAAAATTCTGCAATCTCATATTCCTATTCTAGAAAACTTAATTGCATTTGTTAATGATTTCCTTTCCTCCATTTTGTTTTCCCCCTTTCTGGAAATCCAATTTCACAAATGGTGGGCTTCCTGGAATAGTCTTCTAGTTTCTTTATAGTTCTCTTGATAGTGCTCTTCTATTTTTTCATATCATTAAAAAAAATTACATCCTGGAGAGTTATTCAACTTTATCTTGCAATTCTTTCATTGAAGTTTTAGTTTTTACTGCATATTTAAATTTTCTAGATCTCTTTTTTCCCCCCTGAATTATCCTTTTTTATTTCACTATGAATAAAGGTCTTATTTATGGACTCCGTGTCATCTTTCATTTCATTGCATAAAATAATAATGGGGGCAGAGTGGTTTATTTTCTTCCCTGATATTGCTTGCTTAAAGCTACTGTTTTTTATTTTCTCTTTCGTATTTAATTTTGAAGCCCTAGAAGGTTGACTGGGTCCTTCTCTTTGTTGTTCACAAAATTTTCTGTAAAGTAACCAGGTTGGTCATTTTGTAAGGGCATTGCTCCTTTCGCTGACCCACACTGACATTGGAGTGTTGACCCTCTCCTACCTGGAAGGCTAAGTCTGTCTACCAATGTTCTGGACTAGAATAGGAGAAGAAAACTAGACGTCTCAGACAATGCAGAAATTCTTCGTTTTACTATCTCAAGAGACTAAAACTACTCTGTTCTCCTAGAATGGGAGGGGAGTAGTGAGCCCATCAGTGGAATGGGAGAAGGGATCTTGTGTACCCAAATGTTACAGAATCTTTCGACTGATCATTTCAGCCCCTCCTTTATCTCCAACTCTATCAGTAACAAGAAATAGTCAAAGCCGGAGCCTCTTGGGAAATTTTAGTTTTTAGTCATTGATCTCATCACTGCTGATACAGAATTCAGCATTCTTGCATTTGCTAGTCATTTGCCACTTTTTCTGGTTTCCAGTTAATAAGATTCTTATTACTTTCTCCTCACTCCTGTACAAATTCTTTGTCCATGTACCTCCTTACACCATTTTAAAAGTTGTATTACTACCATTTCAGTGGTATTTTAGGAGGCAGTGATATGCAATTGTGTACAAAATGTTAGTTTCAGTTGGATAGGCTATAGGTTCTTGAAATTAATAAAATGTTCTTATACAGAAATATCCTTTTTTATTTTCTTAAAAAGGGTTTATGATAAATAATGTTACCTTTTTTGCTAATTTCTGACAATGTGATTTATCAATTATATGATTTTGGTACAATAAATTAGATCTTCAAGATTTTATTTTGTAATATATGAGACTACTTATCTTAAACTAAATGGCCCCCAATTTTTCTATTTTTTTCTTAAGCTTTATACTTTTATTCTATGATTCTTTGGTTTATTTTAACTAATCGTTATATCTCAGTACTGACAGGATGGATAAGTGGCTTCTATTCTACTTCTTTTACACACAATATGGAAGGCTCGAGTAGTTCTACTTTACAAATGTGTAAAGTATTAAAAAAAAAGTTTTTTGACAGGTACTTTGCTGCAGTTCCTAGCCCTCAATTTTTCCTCTCTTGCTTACATTTTTAATATGACTGGTATTATTATAATAGAGTCTTTGAATACATGAGGCTTTGTTGTACTTTAATAACAATAATAAAGATGATGGTAATGCTAGTAATAATAATAATTTCTAAAATTTATCAAGGACTTACTCTCAAGTACTATTTTAAGTGCCCTATATACATGTCTCATTACAATCTTACAAAGCATTAGTACTATCTACAATATTTTATTGAAAAGAAAACAAAGGACTAGAGAAATGAAATTGCTTGTTCCCAGAGTAAAACAATGTCAATCTGGGATTTTACTTGCAGTCTGACTGAGTCCAAGGTCTCTGTTTTCCCATTAGCATGCTATACCAACCCAGCAAAGTAGCATAAAAGATGTCACAAATGACAATAGATATCACAAATGCATTTTTATATAATTTATAAAGTTTACATTGCAAACTAAGATTAAATCAAGAACAAGCGGCTCAATGAAAATAGACATTGCAGGCACAGGTGAACGCATATGTCATGGCTGCGAGTCCCCAATCCTGGAAGTCACGTCACAAGCCACCTCCGGAGTGTTAGATAGAATCTGACATAAAAGATGTAGGGGAGGGTGCCTGGGTGGCTCAGTGGGTTAAAGCCTCTGCCTTCGGCTCAGGTCATGATCTCAGGGTCCTGGGATCGAGGCCCGCATAGGGCTCTCTGGTCGGCAGGGAGCCTGCTTCCTCCTCTCTCTCTGCCTGCCTCTCTGCCTACTTGTGATCTCTCTCTGTCAAATAAATAAAAATTAAAAAAAAAAGATGTAGGGGGCACATGGGTGGATCAGTCAGGTAAGCGTCTGCCTTCGACTCAGGTCATGATCAAGGACTGGATCCTGGGATAGAGCCCTGCATCAGGCTCCCTGCTCAGTGGGGAGTCTGCTTCTCCCTCTCCCTCAGCCCCTCCCCCCACACTCATGCCCTCTCTTAAATAAATAAAATCTTTAAAAAATATTAAAAAATAAAAAATTTTAAAAAAGACATTTAATTATCATATGATCTCTCTGATATGAGGAATTTGAGAGGCAGGGTGGGGTGGGGGGGTGGAGGTCGTGGAGGGGAAGGGAAGGTAAAAATGAAACAAGATGGAAGGGGGAGGGAGACAAACCATAAGAGACTCTTAGTCTCAGGAAACAAACTAAGGGTTACTGGGGGGTGGAGGAGGAGGGATAGTGTGGCTGGGTTATGGACATTGGGGAGGGTATCTGCTATGGTGAGTGCTGTGAATTGTGTAAGACTGGTGATTCACAGACCTGTACTCGTGAAGCAAATAATATATTATATGTTAATAAAAAAAGATGTTTAACATCCACCATGATACTTCTTAGATCAAGGCAATATGCACTTAGTAACCATTCACAGATAACTGAAAAATTAGGGATATAAAGAAAACAAGATATACACTCTGTGCCTACAAGGGAGTTACAGTCTAGCTGGAAATGCAAAATTCATATGCAAATGTGAAAAATTTTACAAGAAAATTTCTTAAAGGTTTGAAATGCATGCAGTATAGCATTACTTCAGAAGAGAGTGCTCAGAGGGGAAGAGCTGGAGCTGCCATGGCGTGCAGGAGGCAGTTCTCAGGTAGGGAGGGGCGGGTTATGCAGCTTTCCTACTGACAATAAGGAGTTACAAGGTTTACTCATCATCAGGTAAAAGGCAGAAATGAGAATTATACAGATAGTTGCAGTGCAGAGAGAGGAAGGGAAATAGCACAGAGGATTCTCTACCTAGGGAGGGGAGTGCGAGCAATACAGTGGGAGAACAGAGGCAAGGTGATATAGTGCATGTCTCGCACAGGGAGCCATTCCATAAATACTACTCAGAATGGAAGACACCTGGCAAATCAGGCTGAGGAATCTGGGCAGTAGCTTTTGGCTAAAGGGGAGATTTCTTAAGTTCTTTCTAAGAAGAATGACATAATGAATCCTTAGGAAGAATCATCAAAGTGGTAAATAAGATGGAAAGAAGAAGAGCAGGAGCCTCTCATGGCTGATAAGCTATCAGTTAGAACAAAACCACAGAAATTTGGGCTTGAGGTTATAATTGCTTAGATACATGAGAATGAAGAAATGCAAAATGGGTGCCTACTTATCCATAAAAGAAGAATTGTCAGGTGTCATGGCTAGTTAAAAAAAAAAAAAGAAAAAGTTAAAAATAGTTTTCAGGTTTTCAGATCCATTTATCAGAAATATTTATGAAACTCCCAACACTCAGGATATGTAACATCTTAGTCATCCCCACTGAACAGGCTCCCTGTCCCTCTGAACTGAAGTAGTATTTTTGATTAGGGCCCAGCTGGTGGTTCTGGGACACTTGCCAAAGGATCTGGTGACCAGCTTAATAATTACATGTTGATTAGAATATGTAATTTATGAAAACAACTTGAAAGATGAAACCAAAGACTGCCTGGAATAAAAGAAACCTTATTACATACATAAACACGTTTAATTTATTAATTTTATTCTACTCTGAAAAGGAAAGAGAGTAAATTGTCATGACTACACAGAAAATCCAATAATTATTTACTCATTTAATTAATCATTCAATTAAGCAAATAATCCATCCATTCAACAAATATACATGGAACACCTTCTACATGCCAGGCACCATACTAGGTATTGAAGATAGAAATAATAGGATAATATCCTTCCCCAAGAGGCTCACAGATTGGTCAAAAGAATAACTCAGGATGTTGGAGAATCACAAAGGGGTGGTTGTTCCCCATGTCACCTCAGAAAACGGCAGGACTAAAAATGGGCAGGACTAATATGGAAGAGCAAGAAGTGTTGCATCTATTAAGTGAAATTAGTTTTTCTCTTTTACTCTAAGAGGTTTTTTTTCCTCTTACTCTAGAGTCATTTTTTATTTCCCGCTTTCTTTATACTCAACATCCAATCCACTGGCAAGTTTTATTAGGCCTACCTTCACAATGTATCCCAAATTTGATTGTTCCACATACGATCCACTGCTATGTACACAACTAGTTCAGGTTCCAGTTATCTCACATGCAGATGTAGTTCTCTCACTGGTCTTCGTGTCTCTATTCTGGTGCCTAGCACCTCTTCACCCAACATTCACAGTGAGCCTTTTGAAGTTAAGTCAGATTGTGTCACTCCATTCGTTAAACCTAAGCTCATTTAGAGTATAATGCAAAGTTCTAACAGTGCCCCGAGAGCCCTACACAGTCTCCATTTGCCTCCAACCTCCTCCCCATTCTCCAGCTCTACTTCCCATGTGCTGTATAACCTCCTTGCTGCTCTCCAGCAAACGAAGTGCACTCCCACCCCAGGCTTTCATCCTAACTGTTCTCTCTGCATGAAATGCTCTTCCTTAGATAACTTCTTCTCGTACTTGTTTTTGTTTTTGCATAAATATCACTTAATGTAGCATCTTCCATAAATCTTTAGTGCTGTTACTGCTTTATTCTTCTTATCACGTATTTATTGTTCATCCCTCCCTGATGAAATGAAAATGTCACAAGTACAGAATAGTTGATATATCTTTGTTTGCTGCAGTATCCTTAAAATAACACGTAGCACAAAGAATACCACAGACAGTATTTGTTGAATTAGTGAGTCAAAAGTAACTGACATGGCTTAGGGCTTTTTCCTATTTTTAGCCTACTTAAGTGGGCAAATAAATGAAGGATAAGTATCAAAGGGCTAACCCTCTTTTATAGTCAGTGAATCTTTAACCTGTAACCCCTGTAATGTTTAAGGAGCCCATAGGTTACTTTTTTTTTTTAACATGTAGATAGGATTTTACAGAGATTTTGGACTAAAAAGTTATAAGGTCATTTTAGAAAAATTTAAAAAATAGAAAAGTATGCCTTAAAAAAATCACCTAGACTCTCATTTCCCCATGTTACCCATGGCTGACATCTTCATGGTGGGTCTCATATTGTATGGATAATTTTATGCTCTGATTTTCATTATCTAATATTTAGATTTTTCTTAGCATTAAGCCCTTAAAGTTCTTTGAAACTATGATATGTGTGTTTACATACAAATTGCTTTCCAGAAAGGATGTATCAGTATACACCTCAATGAGCACACTTGGTGTCTATTTTCCTTACCCACCCTGAGAACTCAGAGGAAATGTAGTAGCATGGGTGAGAACTCAAAAGCCAGGGGCATGTGGGTGACTCAGTCAGTTGAGTATCCAACTCTTCATTTTGGCTCAGGTCACAATCTCAGGGTCCTGGGATCGAGCCCCACCTCGGAGTCCATGCTTAATGTGGAATCTGTTCCCTCTGCCCCTCCCCACCTCTTCCTCTAAAATTAAATAAATAAAATCTGAAAAAAAAATCTAAAGACGGACTGCCCAAGTTCCAATTCCAGCTTTGCCATTTGCTAGCTTTGTGACTTTGGGAAACCTGTATCACCTGGTACTGCCATAGTTTTCCTATTTATAGAGAGGAGATAACAATGATACCAAGCTCATAGGTTTATCATGAGAATTAAGTTGAGTAAACATATGCAAAGAGATTAAAAGAGTTATCTAGCAAATACTTAGCATATATAAATGTTAGCCGGGAATGAGAAGAAAGTAAAATTCAATATTGTATATTAACATTTAAAATGTGAGAGAAAAGTGATAATATCCCATGTATCTTTGATTATAAATATATTGACTAATTTTTTATTTCTTGACCATTTTGTTTCTTTTTGTAATTTGTCTACTTAAGTCCTTTTCTCATAATTTATTCATTTGTAAGGGTTATTTATATATTGAGATTAACTCTTCACGTATTTATTGAAAATATTCCTCTAATGAGTTTTATCATTGGTTCATTAATATTGTGCATTATATTTGTAATGTACAAAAATCTTTAATTTAGATTGTCAAGCCTGTTTATGCTTTAAATTTTTATTTATGCTTCTATATTTTCCCCAGTATTTTATGACTTAAAATTTATATTTAGCTCTTTAATTTATCCAGAACTTTAGCATATGGTAGGATATGAGAATTTACCTTAAAGTTTCTACAGAGAAAATTCTCTCAATACCATTTGTTATAAAATGAATACATATTTACTCTTTTATAATACTTTATATACATACACATGCACACCTATATACATACATCATATCAAAATTAAATTCTATATCCTAGAGATTATTCCACATTTTATGTCAGTATTTATAGAATAAATAAATGAAGCTGAGTTGAGTGGATAGTAAGCATAAAAATTGCATTGGCAGAGTTTTCTTT
Organism: Ailurus styani; assembly: GCA_002007465.1. Lineage (NCBI taxonomy): Eukaryota > Metazoa > Chordata > Mammalia > Carnivora > Ailuridae > Ailurus > Ailurus styani. The sequence goes on from LNAC01000106.1 coordinate 4,241,079, forward strand.
TGTCTATCCAAGGAGGGCTAAATATTTCCTTCACAGGGAACTTTTCATAAAGGTAAAAAGCAATGTGTGAGAACCTCCTGCAACATTTGCTGCATGCAGATATCTGTGTAACATGAATAGCTTCATATACTCAGTGTGATTGTGCATGAGCCTGTTACTAATAAGCCCACTCAAATAAGCTGGCTAATGTATAACACAATAAGTAGAACAATTAGAAATGTCACGGTGTCAACTGAAGCATTTGTGAAATCCTAATCTTTGTTTCTAACCATTTGGGCTTCTTTCCCTGCTGTTGTTTCTGAAGCTCACGCTCTCATTAATACTGAAAAGAACAGAGGCTTTCAAGAGTTATGTAGAAGGCATGCTGCTGATCACTGGCCCTCATGTGTTTAACGAGCCGGGCATCTGAAACTAAATGGATTTTAAGTACAGTATCTTGACCTCATTTCGAAATGCAGATCTCATTTCTAGTTCTTCAGTCATTAGAAACAGATAAATGAATGACTGAATAGATCAATCAATCGATCAACCAATCAATTAAAAAGGCTTCCACTGCCTGCCTTCTACAGTTGGACTAGATGACTGCAGGTAACTGAGCCCCTCCACTAGGGAGGAGGTGCAGCCTTCCTCGGGGTACACAGCAGGACAGATGTCCATTCTAAGGCTAGAATGGTTTTGGATCAGTGAGACAAATGATAAAGTAAAGGACATTTGCATCCAAATCACTTTATTTTTTCGATTTATTTAAGGCCAATATTCCCTGGTCAGTGTTGCTATAGTAAGATAAGCCTGCCTCCTACGTGATTTTTTATGAGGTATAAAAGCCAATTCTAATGCTTGTTTTCATTTTGTGCTGAAATGTCCTTAGTGTTTTCAGTAGATTTAAGCATGATGATAGGCATTGTCATTTGGTTGGTCGGTTTCACTTGTTTATTTGCAAAGTTTTGTGACCAATGTGTCCAAAGAAATGTTGTAGCAATAAAGGACTTCACTTTGTTAAAATCTTCTTGGGCTGTATTTTTTGTTTAATTCAACATAACATCATCTGATAACATGAATAGACTCTGATTAGGGAAAAACAGAGATTCTGTTTTAGAAAATAGGCATATACTGTGTCAACTGATGCTAACATCCATCTTGCTAATCAGGAATACAGAGTCTCAAAGGTCCACTTAGAGAAACACCTGTCATTCAAAATTCCCTACAAAATGAAGAAACTGCCATAGCATTGTACCACATTTAATCATCAGATGATGAAATCTATAGACAACAGAGTGAGGTCCGTTGTATTGTTACATTATATTCAAAAGGTCCATAGCAAGCTATGATGGAAAACTGGGACATTAGCAGATGTGTCAAATGGCTAGGAGAAAAAGATAAAAGTTTTTTCAAAGTCGTGGAGAATTCTAATCCTGTATTCCTTCCAAGTATGATCATATCATAGTTACAATGTGAGAACATTGGGAAGTCTTGGAGTGAGCTTCAAATAAGGCTCTTACATATGAATCATGTCCACAGGCTATAATCAATCAAGTATTCCATTTTCCCAGGAGAAATGTATTTAAATTATTAATCATGCCCAATCTATGAAGGACTGGTCATCAAGATGGTTTCTACAGATACTAAATTATCTCTCATCAAGGAATATTCCAAATTTAAATACCTCATATCTGAGTATCTGTTATCTTTTGCATGTTCTGATTTGTCATCAAGGCTTTCTAGGATTCTGAATATGATTGATTGTTTTAGTGTATTAAGGCAATAAAAATAGGGAATGTAAGAGAGAATCATTCACAGAATCCTTTTACAATTTACTATATCAGAAATCCAAGTGAGAAAGAGAAAGAGGAAATCAGACCTTTCAAGAGAATCTTTTTAATTAACCTCATAAATGCTGCTGTGGTTCAGAAAAGGTGGAAGATACACAGTTCCCTTAAAATGTTTTCCATATTAAATATTTAAACCAATGATGAAGAGACTTCCAGGACCAGCTATGACATGCAAAGAGGTTAAAAGTTATCACACTCGTCCTTAACAAGAAAAAGCTGGGCAAACTGAAAATCAATGACTTCTTTTGGACCCATAAGAGAACTCACATCACAATATAAACTAAAACCCCATCATCTAAAGAGATATATACACCTAGAGACTCACGCTAAATCTGCTTAATTAATTTATTTATTTTTTTAAAAGATTTTATTTATTTATTTGACACAGAGAGAGAGAAAGATCACAAGTAGGCANTATTTATTTTTTTTTTAAAGATTTTATTTATTTATTTGACACAGAGAGAGAGAAAGATCACAAGTAGGCAGAGAGGCAGGCAGAGAGAGAGGGGGAAGCAGGCTCCCTGCTGAGCAGAGAGCCCAATATGGGCCTCGATCCCAGGACCCTGAGATCATGACCTGAGCCGAAGGCAGAGGCTTTAACCCACTGAGCCACCCAGGCACCCTAAATCTGCTTAATTTAAGCAGAAGCCTCTGGAACCATATGTCAGTAATTCTGATGACTTGCTAGAGGTTTAATAGTCTTAACTTGTCAACTAATACACATATTACTAACAACACACAGGGTGAGCTATCAAAAAATTCACTAACAACTCAAGACCACACACAAGGATCCCCTGGTCCTTCATTGATATTCCTTAGAGAGAGGTACTTGGACTACAGAGCTGGACTTGCTGGTGGAAGGAACACAGCTCCATTCCACTTTTCATGTTAATGGGCTAGCTCAGGAGCAGGAAGAGAACATCCAGTTTTCTATGTAGTAAGAGATCTCTTATCTGCTGACCCAGGAAATGGCCTTAAGCTACTCAGGATTTCATGATGTCTACACTGCTGACATTAGTCAAAAGCCTTGCTTTCCTTCCTAAACACTACTGTCAAACCAATAAAATGAAATGATGGGAAAGGGGACCCATGGTCAATGAGATCAAGAATGACCCTTTCCACAGGAACTTAAAAATGCATATCTATAACTTTCTTATCCCAATTAAAACACACACCCAGCCACCCCCCACACACACACATAATGCTCAGGATCCTCGGTTCCAACAACAACAAAAGGCTGTACTGACCTCTGAAAAAGTTATTTCTTGATATTGGTCTCTCATAAAGAAAAACATTTTTTCAGAATGCCAAGATATTGGGGCACCTGGGTAGCCCAGTCTGTTAAGTGTATGCCTTCAGCTCAAGTCATGATCCCAGGGTTCTGAATTGAGCCCCGTGTAGGGCTCTCTGCTCAGTGGGAAGTCAGCTTCTCCCTCTGCCCCTCCCCCTGCTCCGGCTCTCTCTTATTCTCAAATAAATGAAAAATCCTTTAAAAAATCACCAAAAGTTTATGAAATTTTCAGTCTATGCATACTACAATATATAATGACCACAAACAATTTTCCTTCGTGGCACACAGAGAAAACCATAATACATATACACAATCCAGTATACACTGGACCAAATTGGAATAAATTTTGGAATAAGTAGAGGGAGCTTGGTATAAGAAAATAATTATATGTTCTTTATATTATATAATTATAACAAAATTACATTATAAAAAATTAACAGAGACGTTAAGCTTTGAATTTATATAAAACTTGCAAAGAAAATCTTAAATTCAAATTTAATGAGAAATGTGAGGTTGTTTTCATATATTAACTTTTTTTTTCATATATTAACTTTTTTAATGCTTGGAATGCCTACACACAATTCCTGATTAAATATTTTAATAAGAATACCTTTCAATCCTTGGTAGTGAAGACTGATGAGAAACTTTTTTTGCACACATGATACAAACTACAGAAGTATATTTATTGTTTTACTCTTTTGTTGATATATACTTCTTTTTTTCCATTAACATGATTTTGGATAATCCCAGCTCTTATTTTACTTTAGAGTATGAGCATTCTTCAACATTAAGAGTTCTTCCTTTTTTTCATTTTTATATAAGTGTTAAAAAATCTTGAGACAATTAAAATGGATTTAAATTTCAATAGAAGTTTTCCATATTAAATATTTAAAACAGTGATGAAGAGACTTTGAGGATCAGCTATGACATGCAGAGATTAGAAGTTATCACTCTCATCCTTAACAAGAAAAAGCTGGGCAAATTGAAAATCACAATACAAACTAAAACCCTATCATCTAAAGAGATATATACACTCAGAGCCACCAATTAGGTCTGTTTAAGTCAAGCAGAAGACTCTGGGGCCATATCTCAATAATTCTGACGACTCACTAGAGGCTGAATAATCCTTCTTTGTCCATTATCCTAGTTTTTCCATTAAGATAATAATAAAAACTAAAATAAAACTATACAGTTTGGGAATGAAGAAATAAGCCCATTTTTATTCAAAGACAGCATGATTGGTTATGTAGAACATCCCAAAGAATCCCCAAAGAAACTCCTGGAACTAATAAGCAAGAATGCAAAATTTTAAGATACAACGTCAAAATAAAAAAGTCAGTTGTTTTCCTGTATATCAGGATTAAACAACTGGAATTTGAAAAGCAATCCCTTTTACAATGGCATCTAAAAACTGAAGTATTTTGGTATAAATCTAATACAGGGTATACTGGATATATAGAGAAAATTCAAACAAACAAACAAAACAAAACAAAAACTGAAGAAAGAAATCAAAGGGTCTACAAAACCCAATACAAAACTCAAGATCAGGGTTGGAAAACTTATATTACTTGATTTCAATACTACTATAAAGCTATAGGAATCAAGATAGCACATTACTAGAGAAACAATAGGTGTATCAATGGAGCAGAAGGAAAGCCCAGAAATAAAACAGCAATTCAATAAAGAAAAGATGCTGGAACAACTGGACATCCACAAATAAATATTTTTAAGGTTTTATAAATCCCTAAACCCAAACCTCACATCTTATACAAAAAAAAAGTAACTCTAAATAGATTTTAAAACTAAATATAAAACACAAAACTATAAAAATTCTAGAAGAAACACAGGAGAAAATCTGTTACTTCAGGTTTGGCAGTGAATATTTTTTAAGATTTTATTGATTTATTTGAGAGATAGAGAGAGAGTTAGAGAGAGAGAGAGAGATCATAAATGGGAGGGGAGGGGTAGATCAAGAAGCAGACTTCCCACTGAGCAGGGAGCCCAACACGGAACTCAATCCCAGGACCCTGAGATCACAAACTGAGCCAAAGACAGACGCTTAACTGACTGAGCCATCTAGGCACCTTGGTAGTAAGTTTTTAGATAAAATACCAAAAGCATAATCCAATTAAGTAAAACTTGGTAAGCTCAATTTTATTAATAAACTAGAGCTCTGTTGTATAAAATATACTAGTCAGAGAATGAAAAAGCAATTCCTAGCCTCAAAAAGTTAAAAATAGAGATACCATAAGACCCAGCAATTACACTACTGGGTATTTACCCCAAAGATGCAGATATAGTGAAAAGAAGGGTCACAGGCATCCCAATGTTCATAGCAGCAATGTCCACAATAGCCAAACTGTGGAGGAGCTGAGATGCCCTTCAACAGATGAATGGATAAAGAAGGTGTGGTCCATATATACAATGGAATATTACTCAGTCATCAGAAAGGATGAATACATACCATATGCATTGACATGAATGGAAATGGAGGAGATTATGCCAAGAGAAATAAGAGAGAGGGAAATGAACCATGAGAGACTATGGACTATGGGAAACAAACTGAGGGTTTCTGAGGGGAGAAGGGTGGGGGGAGGGGTGAGCCTGGTGATGGGTATTGAGCAGAACACGTACTTCATGGAGCACTGGGTGCTATACACAAACAACGAATCATGGAACACACATTAAAAACTAATGATGTACAGTATGGTGACTAACAACATAATAAAATAAAAAAGAAAAGAAAAAGAAACTCGGACTGGAAGAAAATAACTGCAAAACACATATTTGATAAAAGACTTTTATACAAAATACAAAAGAACTCCTAAAACTCAACAATAAGTAAGCAACTCAATTAAAAAATAGCCACAGATCTGAATAGACACATCACCAGATAAGAAACACAAACAACAACAGAAGATCATTTGTCATTAAAGAAATGCAAACTAAGTTAACAAGAGGTCACTAAACAACTATTCAACTAGTTAAAATCCAGATTTTGACAATACCAATTGCTGAAGAGAATGTAGAGAAACAAGAACTCTCATTCCCTGTTGGTGGAATGCAAAATGGAACAGCTACTTTGTAAGATCATTTAAGAGTTTCCTACCAAATTAACCATACTGTTTACCATACAATCAAGCAAGTGTGCCCCTACTTATTTACCCAAATGGTTTGAAATAGTTACTTCCACATAAAAATCTGTACTAGAATATTTATAGCAGCTTTTTTCATAGTTGTCAAAAATTAGGAACAGTCAAGATATTCTTCAATAGATGAATGGATAAACTGTTACATCCATATAATGGAATATTAGTCAGTGTTAAAATAAATGAGCTATCAAGCAATGTAAATAACAAGGATGAACCTTATCCACATATTTCTAGTGCAAAAAGCCAGTCTGAAAAGACTACATTCTGTAAGATCTCATTTACACGATGTTCTGAAAAAGGCAAAACAATAGCATTGGTAAATAGATCAGTGCTTGCAAAGGTTTAGTGGATGGGGTTGCTGAATAGGGGGAACAAAGGAGATTTTTTAGGATGATGAAATTCTTCTCTGTTTTCTCTAGTGGTAGCTACACAACACTATGGATTTGTCAAAACTCATAGAACTTCACAGTCTGAAGACTGACCCCTAACAAGTATATATTTGTTAAAAGTTATTTAAAAGGGATCTCAGGATGGAATGCATCTGGTGACAAAATAATCTACCTGTATCACAAGTGTGTGAAACAATGTTCTTGAAGTTGATGGCGAAAAAGGATGTCCACTGAAGTAATTCTGGAAATGAGTATAGACTGAAAGACTAAAGTCAAAAGAGATAGTACATAAGTACTCTACTACAATTGATAGTTTTTTTTTCTCCACAGGAATACAGAGTACCAATTTTAAAACTACAGAGTAACAATTTTAAGACTACTATACATATAGACTTCACTTTAATAATCACATAAATAGATGGCAGATGGTGGGAGACAGGTTTCTCAAGGCTGAAATGGACCATTACAAATAAGCAAGAATGAGGACTAGAATGATCCATGTTATAATGAATTAGAATTGGAGACATTAGTAAAACTCATGTCTAACTTCATAAAGATACATATAAGATACACACAGAAATACAGAAATGTAGATACCTGTAAATACTTGGGCTAGGAAGGAAAATACAATGAAGCTATGTCAATGTACCTGGGAGCCAAGTAAAAGAGCTCCTCATAACAAAAGAGGGAACATTTTTTGCTACAAATAAATAATGTGATATTCATACGGCTAAATTAAAACTCTTAAGTATAAAATAGGTATCTATAAGCTCATATTAATAAAAATAAATTACTGACTAAAGAAATAAAATGGGAAGAATAGGGCGCCTGGGTGGCTCAGTCAATTAAGCATCTGCCACTGGCTCAGGTCATGATTCCAAGGTCCTGGGATCGAGTTCCTGCTCAGCGGAGAATCTGCTTCTCCCTCTGCCTCCTGCTGCTCCCCCTGCTTATACTCTCTCACTCTGTCAAATAAATAAATAAAATCTTTTTTTAAAAATGGGAAGGATAGTTTCTATAGATAAATTCAAATAACTTATGTAGACACTGTGTGCTCAAGGAGCTGGGATTTAACTTCCTACTCCTTAAGAGTGGGTGGGACAGTGACTTCTTTCCAAAGAGTAAAGTATGGGGCGCCTGGGTGGCTCAGTGGGTTAAAGCCTCTGCCTTCGGCTCAGGTCATGATCTCAGGGTCCTGGGATCGAGGCCCGCATCAGGCTCCCTGCTCAGCGGGGAGCCTGCTTCCTCCTCTCTCTCTGCCTGCCTCTCTGCCTACTTGTGATCTATCTCTCTCTCTCTTTCTCTGTCAAATAAATAAAATAAAAATAAATGTTTAAAAAAAACAAAGAGTAAAGTATGAAAAAGTGGGGAAAATAACTTTTACTGCAGAGAAATTTGACAAACACTACCTCAACTGGGTGATCAAAGATAACACTAATAGTGAAAAGTCATCATGATAGTATGTACCCTTGAAATGACGTAATGGTAATAGCACTTTCCCTCTGTGGTCTTCCTCCTAAAAACCCAATCCCAGTCTAATCAGAGAAAGTTGATTAAGAAAGTTCCCATGAAATACCTGGCTAGTAATCCTCAGAACTGTCAAGGTCTTCAAAAATAAGTCAAGCTTAAGAAACTGTCACAGCCTAAAGGGTCTAAGGAGACATAACTAAACATAGTGTGGTATCCTGGCTGAGATCCTAGAACAGAAAGAGGACATGAAGTAAAAGGTAAGGAAATGTGAATAAATGTGGACTTTAGTTAATAATAATATACAATATGGTGACAGATGGTAAATACATTTATTGTGGTGAGCGTAGCATAATGTACAGAATTGTCGAATCACTATGTTGTACATCTAAAACTAGTATAACAACGTGTGCCAACTATACTTCAATAAAAAAACACTCAAATATCTTTAAAATAGAAAAACACATGAATGTACAACAAAAATTAATGAATTTATAATAAATAATAAGGTACAATCCTGGTTCATTAACTGTGGCAGATATACATACTAATTTAAGATGTTATTAATAGAGAAAGTGGTTATGAGGTATATAAGAATTCTCTATACTTTTTCACAAGTTTCCTATAAATATATAACTCTTTTAAAATTTGCAAAGTATTAATATATTTTAGAAATAAGATTAACCCCTTATTCAATTTATGGTTTTCAAATATTTTCTCCCATTCAGTATAATGCCTTTTCGTTTTGTTGACTGGGTTTTCTTTCTATGTAGAAGATTCTCTGCTTGATGTAATCCCACTTGCTGATTTTTGCTTTTGCCATTTGTGCTTTTGGTGTCATATCCAAAAAAATCATTGCCAAGACCAACATCAAAGAGCCTTTCCCTATGTTTTCTCCTAGCAGTTTTACAGTATAAGGTCTTATATTTAAGTCATATAAAGATTTCATACAACTCAATAATAAAAAAATAAACAATGTGATTATAAAATGAACAGAGGAAATGAATAGATATTTTCAAGAAGATATCCAAATTGCCAGAAGATATATGAAAAGCTGCTCAACTAATCATCAGGGAAAAGCAGATCAAAACCACAATGAGGGGCGCCTGGGTGGCTCAGTGGGTTAAAGCCTCTGTCTTCAGCTCAGGTCATGATCTCAGGGTCCTAGGATTGAGCCCCACATGGGGCTCTCTGCTCAGCAGGGAGCCTGCTTCCTCCTCTCTCTCTGCCTGCCTCTCTGCCTACTTGTAATCTCTCTGTGTCAAATAAATAAATAAAAATCTTAAAAAAAAAAACCCACAATGAGATACCACTTCACACCTGTTAGAATGGCTATCATCAAGAAGACAATTGATAACAAATGTTGGCAAGAATGCGGATTAAAAAAACCCTCATGCGGGCGCCTGGGTGGCTCAGTGGGTTAAAGCCTCTGCTTTCGGCTCAGGTCATGATCTCAGGGTTCTGGGATCGAGGCCCGCATCGGGCTCTCTGCTCAGCAGGGAGCCTGCTTCCCCCTCTCTCTCTCTGCCTCTCTGCCTCCTTGTGATCTCTCTCCCTCTGTGAAATAAATAAATAAAATCTAAAAATAAAAAAAACAACCCTCATGCACCTCTGGTGGGAATGTAAATTGGTGTAGCCACTAGGGAAAAGAGTATGGAGGTTTCTCAAAAAATTTTAAATGTAACTATNACAACCCTCATGCACCTCTGGTGGGAATGTAGATTGGTGTAGCCACTAGGGAAAAGAGTATGGAGGTTTCTCAAAAAATTTTAAATGTAACTATTGAAGGCTCTCATGCAGATGATTTGGAAGGAACAAGGGCCTAAGCACCAAACCTCGGCCCATCCCTGTGTTTTAAATGTATTTCTCGACTATCTCAGTTTCTAACTTAAGTCTAGGACAGCAACTACTTCATTGGTAATTACTTTGAGTAGAAGTACCTGAGTCTTGTCCCATGCTTGGATATTGGCCATCCCTCTCAGCAAGAAATGTCAGCACAAACAATGCAGATTACAAAATGAGAAAATCCAAAACAAAAGCACATGTACAAATCCCCCAGGTGTATAAAGTGGGAGGACACTGAATGGATGAGAAACATCACAACCAAAGATTCAAAACCTACATGAAACAACATGTTCTGGAGGTTGAAAAGTCAAAGATCAAGCTGCCTGCACACTTCCTGGTTCACAGATATTTCTTGGGTCTTTTCCTTTTTCCTCTTATGGATTACAGACATGGTGATGGTCATGATCAGTGGGAAAACTCAACTATTTTTCTCTGAATTTGAAGAAATCATCTATCAAGTTCTCCATTATCTAACCTAAACACAGTCCATGAATGAATACAACTCTCTACCCCTCAGAAATTGAGAATAGGAATATTATTATCTTTATGAATAATCCCTCCTTTAATTCTATAAATTGATTAAAGCCAATGGCTTGGACTATAATCTATACACAGTTTAAATCATTCCATATGAGGCAGAAGTACAATAAGCATACTCTGATACTAAGAATGATCTTAGAAGCTATCATATTTAAAAATGAGATTTAATGGAAAAAAGAAGAATTACCATTGATGTAGCAATCTTATTTCTGGGTATATATCCAAAGGAAATAAAAACTGAAGTATGAAAAAAAAATCTGCACTCTCATGTTCATTGTAGCATTATTTGCAATAGCCATGATATGGAAACAACCTAATTATCCATCAACAAATGAAAAGATCAAGAAGATGTGTGATATTGTGATATATACTGTGATACATAGGTATATCACATGAAAAAGAAGGAAGTCCTACCATTTGTAATAACACAGATGGATCTTGAGAGCATTGTGCTCAGTGAGATAAGTCAAACAGAGAAAGACAAATACTGTAAAAATCACTTACATGAAGAATCTAAAAAATCTGAATTTGTAGAAACTGAGATTAGAATGGAGGTTCCTAGGGACTAGGGGGATAGGGAATTGAGAAGATGTTGGTCTAAGACTATAAACTTGCAGTTAGTAGATGAATCAGTTATAGAGAGCTAAGGTACAGCTAGCACAGTGATTATAATCAACAATACTGTATTATTTACTTCAAAGTTGCTAATAGATCTTAAATGTTCTAACCACAAAAAATAAATGATATTTATGTGACATGATCGAGGTGTTAGCTAACGCTATGGTGGTAATCACACTGCAATCAACACATCACACACCTTAAACTTACACAATTATATGTCAGTAAAAAGGTATTAATAAAATGCAGACAATACTGAAACTTTACATGAAGTTACATAATTTTTTCCCTATAAAGTTTCATAATTAGTATTCAGGATTCAAATTCTAACTCAAATTAAATATTATTAGAAAGCATTTTAACTTCATTTTTCCAAAGTTTAATTTTGGCTATGAAAACACAAACCTTTTCAGTGTGTGTGTGTGTGTGTGTGTGGTCTTTGCACTTTTCTGTTAATTTGGAAATTCCCAAATTTCCATTAGGTAAGTCATTTTTGAAAGACAATAGATCTCTTTCAATAATCTCTCTTAAAGTGAGAATCATGTAGATACATTTGCTCCCCCCCTCAACACACACTCACAACAGTTCTTTTACTTTACAAACTCTTGATGAATTTCTTTCTTTTTTATAATCAGCGTTATTTCAGTAGGAAACAATAGAATATAGTGTTCTGATCCTATTTCTTTTTTTTTTTTAACCTATTTCTTTAAATAAAGCTGAAAATAGAATTGGAATGTTGAGGTTTGAATTTTAATAGATTTATCATTTTGACAACATTATTAATGTGGATTCCAGAACTCCAGGCAAACCTTTACATAGATTCTGTGTGAATAGAAAAATGTTTTACTTCAATTTCAGAGTTTTCAAATTGAACTTAATGTGCAACGCTTTTACACCTTCCTATCATTGCTGCAACACCATCAATATATAAACCTCTGCTGTGTTTCAGTATGATTTCATTTTTTACAAAGGGTTCATCTCCCATGTGAATATGCCATCTCCGAAGTTTGTTTTGTTCTTTCTTTCAAATCACTTAATGTTTCTCAGCATTTCTAAATGAGTCTAAATGAGAGGTAAGAAGAGTTAACTTTTTCAAGGCTGATCTCCTACAGACTGGTCTTTCTGAGAGGGCGGTGGCTGCCTGCAGAGGGACTAATTGGAAATGTAAACCACTCCACAGAAAAGAGACAGAAACAAGTACTAAGGTATTCAATTCTGTAAGAATGCTAAGTCAGTAGTAGAGTAGGGTTGGAAGTCAAAGATTTGTTCTGTCACAGATCTACAAGGGCAAGGCCTGGACTCAAGTCCCTGATCACAGCAGACAGGTTTGTGCTCTCCTAACCAAAACTACTGTGGCCAATCAGTGCTGATTAGCTAAAGTTCTATCACATCATCAGCCCACAGTCTAGGTTATGTGATGGTGCTTCTTTTGCTAGGGGACTAGTGCTTACAGCCTGATATCTAGCTGTCTTATATTCCTGTGTGCTTCTCCAAAGTGCCCTTGCAAGGGGAACTGTAAATCTACTAATCCTCCTACACCAGAAGTTTCTCTCTAGAAACATCATCCAGGTCTGATGTGTATGTTATTGGGTCATTTGTCCTCGTTCGTTTGATAATTTGGTGCAGAAAGCTAGACCTCTTGCCCCCAAACTCACTATAGCCTTCAGAGAGTGAACCAAGGGATTAGAGATGAAGAACATACCCAAGGAATGTTAAGAAAGTAGTGTTCTGGGGATAGTGGAGTCCATCAATGATAAGGATCTGATTTGCAGGTTAATAGTTTTTTACTTATCTCTTTTACTGACTGTATCACAAACCAGGGACCAAAGATAACATTCTTTTGTTAATGATCTTGAAGGGATTTTTCCAAGAAGTGAAGAAGCACCATAAAGGGGAGTGGGAGATTAGAGGTACAATTTGCTAACTCATATGGAAGAAATGATGCTCTTCTGATTTTATCCTTTTCTTCCAAAACTAAGAACATTAGTCCAGGACAGGATAGTACGGGTAGGGTGCTACATGTTCTGTGTAAGTAGAAATGAAAATAAAAAAAGGCCTAAAACATACAGCTTGCATAACTATCCCTCTCACTAGAAAAATAGGTACTATCCAAAGGTACCAAGTAAACCTGACAGAGTCTCTCAACTGCCTAACACCTAAGATGCGGGATATCTAAAGAGAAGACTCAGAACTATCCACCTGTGGATACACCCATATAGTTCAAGCACTGGAGATATTTAACATTGGCCCATCCAGATATCCAAAAAACAACAAAACTCTCTTCAATGACCAGGAAACACAAGAGTCTATTTCAGGTATGGGATCTAGTACCGTGCTCTATTTTAGTCATAGAGTGCAGTACACAGGAGAAACTTACTCCAAAATCCTAGGAGTCTGTATTATGTTCTCTTTGGGATGAAAGAGAGGCTCCTTCTGTCCTTTAAGTGCAATTGGATCTATTCAGTCAAAGCTCTGAACCCTCAACCTGTGGCAGATCCTTCTCTTCTTCTGGGCCCCTTCCAAAATCTGCAATTTACACAGTAAATGAATTGAAATAGCATCTCCACATATGAAGTATGTTGACTCTGATATTCAAGGAAGCCCACCAATTGGAATTCTTTCTTTTTAAGGAGAAGTACAAGGTAGAACAACCTCTTTCATTTAAGGAACTACCCTGACATTTTGAGACCATTCAATGCTTAGAGACTTTACCAATGTGGCTGCCCCTGCAGTTTTATTTCCCATCCTCTGGCTTAGATGTTTCTTACTGAGACATCTAGCTACTTGCTCATTTCCTGGTCACCAAATACCATTAGCATAATTTCATAGATGTAATAGACCATAGTAAGCATCTATAGGATGATTAAGGTCCCTTAATGATTATATTGTGATCAAAATCAGGAGCATTGGCTACTTGGGGGCAAAATAATAAATGTATACTATTGATCTTGGTAGGCAAAAGCAAATTGCTCCTGATTATCCTTACTAGTTGGTATGAAACAGCAAGTTTTTACTAAGATAATCTTTGTGCAAATCTGTCTTGGGCTGTATTGATTTGATATAATAAATATCCTAAAAAACTACAGTTGTGATTGGAGTCACCATTGGATCAATAAAATAGAGACATTCCACAGGACCTATGTGGCTTTTCAACAACCAAACACATATAAATATAGATATTTTAAAAATGACCATCTCTACATCTCTCAAGTATTAAGCCCATTATCCCTACTGAAATTAGGTAACTCAATTCATGGCCATATTCCACCATATTTTTATTTACCCTCTGCAGTGAGTAACCAGTGCAAAATTTTTCAAGGATTATGGTACTCTATTCACCAATGTATTTCTTAATTCCTTAGTGAAAGGCATGTGCCAGACCCTCCTAGATATGTAGTTAGGGAATGACTGAACTAGTTGTATACAGATATATGTACTCCAATATTTCTATTTCACTAATCTCTGGGACTTGGTCCTCTAAAATATATAAAGGAAGCTCTTTCATCTTACCTCAATCAACTGTGGGCAACAACTGTGTCCAAGCTTCAGTTAACCAACCCAGTACACATAATTCCACTCCCAATTGCTAGATGGAACAAATTTCAGGGAGTATATTCACTGATAAATTCAACCTGATACAATTGCATGTTTTATATTCCTTAGTCCTTGTCTAAGACTATTAAAATCTATCTCCATATGTGTTCCCAAGTTACAATATTGTTGGCAGGAATCTATAACTCCTTTGGTATGCAAGATACATAGAAATAGGCTTGACAATTATTCCTGTAAGATACAGTGGTATCAAATACTTGCCATTGGCCCAGTAAGGAATAAAATGCCAAAAACAAATAAGGAAAAAATAACTTTTTGTTAAATCTAATTAATATTTAACTGTAAAATTATATTAAGTGGAGGTAGGACTAATATTTTAGAAATAAGTAAGAAAACTGAAAAGCCTTAATAAAAATTAAAGAATACAAAAAATCTCATTTTCTTGGGGGGAATGGTGATATTGTTTGCAAATGTAGAATTTAAGAGAAAATATTACTTTTAAATCTGTGTGTTAAAAGAATGTAAGGATAACTACAAAAAAAAATACAACCTGTAGCATCTAAACCCGCAGAAGAAACAAAAAGTTTAAATAAAGAAAGGATCACTAGATTCACTTAACAGAATATAGGAAAGATGAAAACAACTTAAGAAAGAGCACACTAGGGCACCTGGGTGGCTCAGTGGGTTAAAGTCTCTGCTTTCAGCTCAGGTCATGATCTCAGCGTCCTGGGTCCTGGGATCGAGGCCCGCATCGGGCTCTCTGCTCAGCAGGGAGCCTGCTTCCTCCTCTCCCTGTCTCTCTGCCTGCCTCTTTGCCTACTTGTAATCTCTCTCTCTCTGTGTCAAATAAATAAATAAAATCTTAAGAAAAAAAAAAAACCACGATGGATGTAAGTCCATGTATCTAAGCATAGTCATCCCTTGGAGACATTGTTAGTTCAGTTCCAAACCACCATAGTAAATCAAATATTGCAAATAAAGCAAATGATTTTTTCAGTTTCTCAGAGCACATAAAAGTTACATTTACATTATACTGTAGTCTATTAAGTATGCAATAGTATTTTGTCAAAAAAACAAAAAAAATTATTGATAATAAAATGCTAACCATCATTTGAGCTTTCAAGTCAAAAATCACTGATAACATATGACATAACAAATAAAATAATAAAGGTATATGAAATATTGCAAGAATTACAAAATGTGGCACACATGAAGTGAGCAAATACTGTTGGAAAAACGGTGCTGACAGACTTGCAAGACACATGGTTGCCAAGAGACTCCTAATCTCACAAAACAAACTGAGGGTTACTGGGGGGTGGGAGGGTAGGGACAGGGTGGATGGGTTATGGACACTGGGGAGGGTTTGTGCTTTGGTGAGTGCTGTGAAAGGTGTAAGCCTGATGATTCACAGACCTGTACCCCTGGGAAAAAAAAAAAAAAAAGACACATGGTTGCCATGAACTTTCAACCTGTAAAAAACACAGTATCTGCAAAGTACAATAAAGAAAACACAATAAAATGAGGTATGACTGTAATAAAGATAAATGTAAATGAACTAATATTAGTTACAAAAGAACAAAGATCAGTAGAGTAGAAAATTATTTGGTCATTGAGTTAACAAAATCTATGGTGTTGTGACATCTCTACCAGGAGATCTTAAAACAGAAACATGACATTCATTAAATTATATCAGCTAGGAGGGAGAGCTATGTGCTATTCATGTCATTGCCATTAGGATTAAATATAAATAACAAATATAAGTTGCAATGTTCAAAGTTAGGTTTATCTAGAAAAACATTTTTGGGAAGTAAAAGAAGAGGAGGAGGAGAGGGAAGGGAGGAGGAAGACAAAAGGAGAGGAAGAGAGGAAGAGGAGAACTACTAAACAAAGGCTCATTATCTCCTTCCCAATTAGTGGAAGTCAATATAATTCATAATTAAATTAGTAAATTGAAATGCTGTTTAATGGCAGTTACTACATAAATTTGAGTGTTGTACTAATTTGATTACAAATCTTAGCAAATAATAATTTCCTGGATCCAGTTACAGTGGTTTGTTTTGTTTTTTTAAACCACCTACCCATTCTTCATATTTCTTACCTCCCCAGTTTTTAAGCCTTGTGGTTGGCTGTCTGTGTTTCAATGTTTATCAACATCTACACATTAGCCTCTTTTACCCATTATATGTTATATTTCTTGGAGTCATAAAACATACATTGCTGTTGTGTTTTTTTTTTTTCCTTTCTAGTGCAGAGTTTTGTTCATAATGGATGCCTTTTTGCTGCTTCTAGAGGTGAGTAATAATAGCAACACTAACATTTGTGGTGGGTGTCCACTAGAAAGCTTCATGCTCTGTAAGAATTGCCTTACTTTTATTAGCAAGTACCACCATCACAATGATTTACTTACTTTGCCTCTACATGGGATTATACCCTGTGGGAATAAATATGCATTTAAAATCCTAAATAATGGCAGCAAATTTGCCTAGAAATTATGCATGTGGGTTGTACAATGTTTTGGCATGCCTCAAATTCATCATAATAGATTTGGATACCTTTTCACAATAATTTACTTAGAAAAATACATTCAAATTTTCACATCCTTGGATAATGTAATTTGTGTCAAGAAAAGGATTACTAATTCCCTTAATGATTCATTCTATAGTCAACTGCAGAGAATGCAGGAGCTTAGAAGAAGGTATCATTTTGCAATAAATGTCAAAAACATGTTTTATCTAAATAGCTCAACATACAGTACTGACAAAATTTAGTTAGAGATTATTTATACCCTTCAGTGGCCAGAGTAATCTATGGGTTTCTTCAAATTGCTTTTGTCTATAAAATAAACTCAATTTGCTTTACTACATGAAGCACAAATTTAGAGCAATATTTCATAAATCTCTGTCACTGAAGATTAAAGTAATCTTTAATTTACAAATACTGCCATCAGCCTATGAGCTTTATGTTGCTGGGGTTTGAAAATTGAGTTAGACAACATAAAACTGATTTTCAACCTCACCTGCTAGTAAAGGCAAGATTTCTAATAAAATAAGAAGAGATAAGCCACTATTAATTGCCCCTAAAGATATCATATGTGCACTAATATGGTTCTAAACTCTTGTTTGTCTGAACAGGATTGTTTTAATAGAGCACTAGGGATAAGGCATTTAAGATGTGTCCACACTTATCTGTCATAGTAACTCCACATGGTAAATTTCACATAATGTTTACATCTGCTGCATAAAGTCAAGGACTTACACCATAGGGTCTTTTACACATATTACCAACAGACTCTCTGATCTAAAATGTTGGTTCAACAGTATATATTAGTAACAAGCCCAGTGTGAAATGTAATAAAAATAATAAACCACGTGTGTGTGTGTGTGTATGTATATATATATATATATATATATATATATATATATATATATGTAATTTCCAGCAGGCTAGGGTCTAACTACATCAAAAACTTCCATTTCAAGAACAAATGCAAGAAAATAGTTCAATATGGAAGCATAGGAAGATCCTGAACTCATCTCCTACCACAAACATATCATTTCAAATCCATAGCTACTCATGAAATAATTCCTCTAAAATAAACCTAAAAAGTAGTTGAATAGCTCCTTCACAATAAATAGTAAAAGGCCCATATCAAAATGGATATAACCAGCAGAGAAGATGTGGTCTTACCAAAAATCCAACCCCTGGCATGGTAACTCTAATCAAGGAGGAATCTCATAAATCTGGAGCTTCTCCCTGAAGAATAAGAGGTTGTGTCCCATATCAGGATCTTACCTCAACCTTTAGGACCTACATCAGAGAGATGAGTCCCCAAAATGTCTGACTTTGACAACCAATGGGGATCACAAACAGGAAACTCAAAAGGCTGTAAAGAACTGAGATACTTCTCTTGAAGGGCTCATATACAAATTCACTTGCCCCAAGGACCAGCACAAAAGCAGCAGCTTTAAAGTAACTAGATTCTGTGTGGAGATTCATTTGCTAACGTCAAAGCATCTGTGAAGGGGAAAGGGCATGGATTTGTTGAGACATTGTAGAGATGGATGTGCTGGTGGGAATCATTTCTGCATTCCTGCCCGAACTTGATGGTGCCGACAGGAACATGATGGCCCTACACTGCCACACTAAAGCTGGCAGGCACACCTCAGGCCTATCCTCTTCCACTACCTTGCTAAAGCCAGCA
The DNA here is from genome assembly GCA_002007465.1 of Ailurus styani. NCBI lineage: Eukaryota > Metazoa > Chordata > Mammalia > Carnivora > Ailuridae > Ailurus > Ailurus styani. Next base: position 4,259,963 of record LNAC01000106.1, read on the forward strand.
ACCATATTCAATCCACACAGGAGATGCTCCTTAGTCATCTGGCCTTCGTGGACAGAAGGACTTGAATTCCTGGATCCCACAGGACTATAACAATTAGAGAGACAGTTATTGGTAGACAATCACCAACAGGGCAATGCACAAACAGGAGAATAAAACACATCCTATTTTTCAGTGAAAAGGCCCATTTACTTTTCCTAGATCTTCAGCCTGAGGGTCAGACCTCACATCTGCCACACATCTACACAAGAACTCTCATGGAATATAGACAGGGAGACATCATCCTTGTACTCTCTTGGTCCCACTGTAGCTCACTAGTATCTCCCAGAAAGGAGCTTATACAGTCTTCTGAAGCTCTAAATATTGATATATCACCCAGTGGATACTTTCAGATCACCTGGTTTGGAAAGCCAGCAGAATTATGATGTGGTCCCACAGGAACATACATATTTGTATACATTAAAAGCTGCTGCTTGAGGTCAGCCTTCTAATCAGCCTAAAACTAGGAACTGACTGAGAGCCTCTCTTTGTAACACTGACAGATCTCAGCACACCATCAACAACTGGGACCTAGCCAGAATAAATTGGGATGCTTAGACAATCACAAAGGTTTGAGAGACAACCAAGAACTAGAGAAAGGTTGAAAGGTAAGTTCTGTCACCTACACAAGGCCACTCCTTCAATATTAGGAGAGAAAGCTATTTTGTCCAATATATAGAAACACAAAGAGTCAAGCAAGATGAAAAAACCAAGGAATACATTCCAAACAAAAGAACAAGACAAAACCTCAGAAAAACACTTTAAAGAAACAGAGGTGAGTAATTTACCTGATAAAGAGTTCAAAGTAATTGTTATAAAGATGCTTACTGAACTTGGGAAAAGAATGGATTAACATAGTGGGAACTTCAGTGAAGAGCTGAAAATCTAAGAAAGTACCAAGCAGAAGTCATAGACCTTAAGAGTACAGTAACTGAACCGAACTGGGGGAGAAAAAAAAAAAAAGCGGGGGGGGGGGGGGTCAATAGTAGACTAGATAAAGTAGAAGAAAGGATCAATGACATAGAATACAAGGCAGTGAACCTTACCCAAACAGAGTAACAAAAGGAAAAAAGAATTAAATTTGTAAAGATAGCTTAAGGGACTTATGGGACAACATGAAGCAGAATAATACTCGCATTATAGGGGTCATGCAAGGAGAACAGAGAGAAAGGGGAAAAAGAAATTTATTTCAAAAAATATTGACTGAAAACTTCTCTAATTTGGGGAAGGAAACAGACATCCAGATACAAGAATCTCAGGGAGTGCCAAATAAAATGAACCTAAGAGTGACCCACACCAAGATACACTAGAATTAAAATGTCAAAAGTTAAAAACAAATAGAGCATTTTAAAAGTAACAAGAGAAAAAACAATGTGTTATATATGAGAAAACACCATAAAACAACAAGGAGATTTTTTAGAAGCAACTTTGCAGGCCAGAAGGGAGTGGAATGATATATTCAAAGTCCTGAAAGAAAAAGAAAAAAAAAAACTTTCAACCCAGAATACTATACCTAGAAAGTTATCATTCAGAATTGAAAGTGAAATAGAGTTCTCCAGACAAGCAAAAACTAAAGCAGTTCATCATCTCTAAACTAGCCTTACAATATTAAAGGATCTTCTTTAGGCTGAAAAGAAAAGGCATTAATTACTAACAAAAACACATATTAAAGTGTCACTGGTCAAGGTAAAATAAAGGTAGTAGATAATCACTTATAAGGCTAGAATAAAGGTTAAAAGACAAAAGTAAAAATAACTGTAACTACAATACTACAAGTATTACAATACTACAATACTATAATACTCAGTTAAAGAACATCCAAAATTTTAAAAATGTAAAACGTGACATAAAAATCATAAACAGAGGGAGCAGGGAGTAAAAATGCTGAGTTTAGAATGTATTCAAACTTAAATTGCTATCAACTTAAAAAAGACTGTTATTCATACACACACACACACACACACACACACACGTGAGCCTCATTGCAATCACAAGGCAAAAATCTATAATAAACAAAAGATAATAAAAAAAGGAATCTAAGGAGAACACTAAAGAAAGCTATCATACCACAAAGGGAGAGAGCAAGAAAATAAGGAACAGAGAACTGTAAAACAGCCAGAAAACAATTAACAAATGGTAACAAGTACATAACTATTAACAATTGCTTTAAATGTAAATGAACTAAATTCTCTACTCAAAAGATACAGGATGGCTTAATGGATTAAAAAATAACAATAACGACAAGATTCATCTACATAATGCCCAGAAGACACTAATTTCAGACATAGGACACATAGAGACTAAAAATAAAGGAATAGAAAAAGATATTCCACACAAATGGAAACCAAAGGAATGTTGGGGTGGCTAAACATACATCATACAAAATAGACTCTGAAACAAAGACTGTGATAAAAGACACAAAAAAAGTATTACATAATGATAAAGGGATCAATCCAACAAAAGCTTGTATTATTAAATATTTATGTACCCAAAAGAGGAGCACCTAAAATATAAAGCAACCATTAAGGGACATAAACAGAGAAATTGAAAGCAATACAGTAATAGTAGGGGACTTTAATATACCACTTACATCAAAGGCTAGAGCATCCACACAGAAAATCAATAAGGAAATATCAAACTTAAATGACACATAAGACCAGATGAACTTAGTATGTATATACAGCATGTATATACAAAGCACTTCCTCTAAAAGCAGCATAATATACATTTCTCTCAAGTGCGCATGGAACATTGTCCAGGATAGATCACATATTAGGCAACTAAGTAAGTTTCAATAAATTTAAGAAGAATGAAATCAAGCATATTTTCTGACCATAATAGTATGAAACTAGAAATCGATTATAAGAAATACAGGAAAAAAAATATGTGGAGATTAAACTGCATGCTACTGAACAACCAATGGCTCAATGAAAAATGAAAGGGGAGATCAAAAAATACTCTGAGACAAATGAAAATGGAAATACAACTTAACAAAATCTTTAAGATGTAACAAATGCAGTGCTAAGACAGAAGTCCATAGCAATACAGGCTATCTCAAGGGACAAGAAACATCTCAATAAGCAATCTAAAGGATAACTGAAAGAACAAATGAAGACTAAAATTTGTAGAAGGAAAAAAACAATAAATATCGGAGCAGAAATAAATGAAATTGAGGCCAAAAGACATCAGAAAAGATCAATGAAACTAAGAACTTGTTCTTTGAAAATTTAAACAAAATTGATAAACTTTCATCTGCACTCACCACAAAAAAAGTAAAAGAACTTTAATAAATAAAATCAGATATGGAAGACAAGTTACAACTAATACTATAGAAATACAAAGGATGGGCGCCTGGGTGGCTCAGTGGGTTAAGCATCTACCTTCAGCTCATGTCATGATCTCAGGGTTCTGGGATCTAGACCCTCATCGGGCTCTTTGTTTAGCAAGGAGCCTGCTTCCCCCTCTCCCTCTGCCTGCCTCTTTTCCTACTTGTGATCTCTCTCTGTGTGTCAAATAAATAAATAAAATCTTAAAAAAAAAAAAAAAAGAAAGAAAAAGAAATACAAAGGATTAGGATCCACTGAGTGCTGCTGTCTGCTGACAGTCCAACTTGATTTTGGCTCAAGTTGTGATTTCAGGGTGGTAGGATCAAGCCTTGCATTGGACTCCACATTCAGTGCAGAGTCTGCTTGGAACTCTCTCTCCCTCTTTCTCTGCCCCTCCCTCTGTACAAGCACAACCTCTCTAAAATAAATAAATAAAATAAATCTTCATTAAAAAAAAGAAATACAAAGTATTATAATAGACTAATATGAACAGTTATACCAACAAATTGGACAACCTAGAAGAAATGGATAAATTCCTAAAACATAAAACTTTCCAAGACTGAATTATGAAGAAGTAGAAAATCTAAATAAACTGATTACTATTAAGGAGATTGAATCAGTAATCAAAGCCTCCCAACAGAAAAATGAAACTCCCGGACCAGACAGTTTTACTGGTGATTACCACTAAACATTTAAGATGACTTAATACTTATCTGTCTCCAATTCTTCCAGAAAATCAGAGGAGAGAATACTTCTAAACTAATTTTATGAAGTTAAAATTACCCTAATACAAAAACCAGAGAAGGACACCACAAAAGAAAAAAAAAATTACAGGTCAATACCCCTGACGAACATAGATCCAAAAATCCTCAACAAAATATTAGCAAACCAATTTAACCATACATTAAAAGTAACATACAGTGATACTAAATTGGAATTTACTATAGTGATACAAGGATGAATTAATTTCTGTTAATCTGCCTACATGACTTACCACATTAACAAATGAAGGATAAAAATCATATGATCAGGGGCACCTGGGTGGCTCAGTGGGTTAAAGTCTTTGCCTTTGGCTCAGGTCATGATCTCAGGGTCCTGGGATCGAGCCCCACATCAGGCTCTCTGAAGCATTTGAAAAATTTAACATCATTTATATTTTAAAACTCTCAACAAAGTGGGTAAAAGTACCTCAGTATAATAAAGGCAACACATGACAAAAAAAAAAGAAAAAATCATATGATCATCTCAATAGATGCAGAAAAAGCATTTGAAAAATTTAACATCATTTATATTTTAAAACTCTCAACAAAGTGGGTAAAAGTACCTCAGTATAATAAAGGCAACACATGACAAGCCCACAGCTAACATCACACTCAAAGGTGAAAAGCTGAAACATTTTACTCTACGAAAAGGAAAAAGACAAGGATACTCACCCCTGCCACTTTTATTCAACAAAGTACTGTAAGTATTAGCCAGAGCAATTAGACAAAAAAATAAAAAGAAGTCATCCAAATTTGAAAAGAAGAAATAAATAATCACTATTTGTGGACGACATGATTTTATATGTAAGAAAAGCCTCAAGGGTGCCTGGGTGGCTCAGTGGGTTAAAGCCTCTGCCTTTGGCTCAGGTCATGATCTCAGGGTCCTGGGATCAAGGCCCACATCGGGCTCCCTGCTCATCGGGGAGCCTGCTTCCTCCTCTCTGCCTGCCTCTCTGCCTATTTGTGATCTCTCTGTCGAATAAATAAATAAAATCTTAAAAAAAAAAAAAGAAAAAGAAAAGCCTCAAGATGGTGCCAAAAACCTGTTTGAATAAATAAACAAATTAGGTAAAACTAGAGAGTATAAGATCAACATGCAAAAATATGTTGCATTTCTATACACTAGCAACAAACTATCACAATGAGAAATTAAGAAAACAATTCTGTTTACAAATGCAACAAACAGAATAAAATACCTAGGAATAAATTTAACCAAAAAGTTTAAAGACCTATACACTGAAAACTGTAAGATACTGAAGAAATTGAAGAAGACACGAATAAATGGAAAGATATTCTGTGCTCACTGACTTGAAGAATGAATATCGTTAAAATGTCCATACTACCCAAAACAATATTCAGATTACCCAAAACAATGTTCAGATTAAATCCAATCTCTATCAAAATCCCAATGACATTTTTCATAGAAATACAACAACCATAAAATTTGTATGGAACCAAAAGATCCCAAATAGCCAAAGTAATCTTGAATAAGAACAACAAAGCTGAAAGCAGCATGCTCCTTGATTTCAAACTATGTTACAAATCTGTATCAAAACAATATGGTATTGACACAAAAACAGACACACAGATCTACGGGACAGAATAGACAGCCTAGAAATAAATGCACCCATATATGTCCAATTAACTTACAACATGGTAGCCATGAATACATAATGGAGAAAGGGCAATTTCTTTAATAATTGGTGTTTTGAAAACTGGGCAGCCACAGGCCAAAAAACAAAATTAGACTAACATCTTATACCATACACAAAAATTAACTAAAAATGGATCAAGACTTGAATTTAAGACTGGAAGAATACTAGAAGAAAACATAGGCAGTAAGTTTCTTGACATCGATATTAGAATTTTTTTTTAAGATTTTTATTTATTTATTTGACAGAGAGAGATCACAAGTAGGGGGAGAGGCAGGCAGAGAGAGACGAGGAAGCAGGCTCCCTGCTAAGCAGGGAATCTGATGTGGGCCTCGATCCCAGGACCCTGAGATCATGACCTGAGCCAAACGCAGAGGCTTTAACCCACTGAGCCACCCAGGGGGCCCGATATTAGAAATTTTTTAATAATCTGACTCCAAAAGTAAAGGCAACTAAATAAAAAATAAACAAATGGGACTACATCAAACTAAAACCTTCTGCATAACGAAGTAAGCCATCACTAAAATTAAAAGGCAACCCACTTGAATGGGAGAAAATATTTGCAAATCATATATCTGATGAAGGGTTAATACCCAAAATATATAAAGAACTCATACAACTAAACAATAATTAGAATGGCTACCATTAAGAAGAGAAGAGGTAACAAGTGTTGGTGAGGATGTGGAGAAAAGGGAAACTTCATGCACTATGGGTGGGAATATAAATTGGTGCAGCCACTATGAAAAATAGTATGGAGTTAATTCGAAAAAATTAAAATTAGCACTACAATATGATCCAGCAATTCTACTTCTGGATATTTGTCCAAAGAAATTGAAAACACTAATTCAAAAAGATATGCATCCCTATTTTCATTGCAGCATTATTTACAATACACAAGATATTGAAACAACCTAAGTGTCCATCAGTGGATGAATGGATAAAGATGTGCTTTCTCTCCAGGACCTGACAGATTCCCTGGGGAATTCTACAAAACATTCAAAGAAGAAATACCTATTCTCCTGAAGCTGTTTCAAAAAATAGAAAAAGAGGGAAAACTTTCAGACTCTTTCTATGAAGCCAGCATTACTTTTATCCCCAAACCAGGCAAAGACCCCATCAAAAAGGAGAATTTCAGACTAATATCCCTGATGAATATGGATGTCAAGATTCTCAATAAGATCCTAGCTAATAGGATCCAACAGTGCATTAAAAAGATTATCCATGAGGTGTCTCAGTCGTTAAGTGTCTGCCTTCAGCTCAGGTCAGATCCCAGGCTCCTGGGATCAAGGCCTGTATCATGCTCCTTGCTCAGTGGGGAGGCTGCTTCTCCCTCTCCCACTCCCCCTGCTTGTGTTCCCTCTCACTGTGTCTCTCTCTGTAAAATAAATAAATAAAATCTTAAAAAAAAATTATCCACCATGACCAGATGGGATTTATCCCTGGAATGTAAGGGTGGTTCAATATTCGCAAATCAATCAATGTGATAGAACAAATCAACGAAAGAAGAGAGAAGAACCATATGGTCCCCTCAATTGATGCAGAAAAAGCATTTGACAAAATGCAACATCTGTTCCTGATTAAAACTCTTAAAAGTATAGGGATAGAGGGGACATTCTTCAACTTCATAAAATCTATCTATGAAAAACCCACAGTGAATATCATTCTCAATGGGGAAAAACTGACAGCCTTCCCACTGAGATCAAGAACATGACAAGGATACCCACTCTCACCACTATTGTTCAACATAGTACTAGAAGTCCTAGAAACAGCAATCAGACAACAAAAAGAAATAAAAGGTACTCAAATTGGCAAAGAAGTAGTCAAATCTCTCTTTTCACAGATGACATGATACTATATATGGAAAGCCCAAAAGACTCCACCCCCGAACTACTAGAACTCATACAGCAATTCAGTAATGTAGCAGGATACAAAATCAATCCACAGAAATCAGTTGCTTTCTTATACACTAGCAATAAAAATACAGAAAGGGAAATTAGAGAATCGATACAATTTACTATAGCACCAAGAACCATAAGATACCTTGGAGTAAACCTAACCAGAGAGGTAAAGGATCTGTATTCAAGAAACTACAGAACACTCATGAAAGAAATTGAAGATACAAAAAGGTGGAAAAGCATCCCATCCTCAAGAATCAGAAGAATAAACATTGTTAAAATGTCTATACTGCCCAGAGCAGTCTACACTTTCGATGCCATCCTGATCAAAATTTCACTGGCATTTTTCAAAGTGCTGGAACAAACAATCCTAAATGTGTATGGAACCAGTAAAGACCCCGAATCGCTAAGGAAATGTTGAAAAAGAAAAACAAAGCTGGGGGCATCATGTTGCCTGATTTCAAGCTTTACTATAAAGCTGTGATCACCAACACAGCATGGTACTGGCAGAAAAACAGACACAGAGACGAATGGAATAGAGTGGAGAGTCCCGATATGGACCCTCAACTCTATGGTCAAATAATCTTCAACAAAGCAGAAAAAAATATCCAGTGGAAAAAAAGACAGTCTCTTCAATAAATGGTGCTTGGAAAATTGGACAGCTATGTATAGAAGAATGAAACTCAACCATTCTCTCACACCATACACAAAGATAAACTCGAAATGGATGAAAGACTTCAACACGAGGCAGGAATATATCAAAATCCTAGAGGAGAACATAGGTAGTAACCTCTTTGACATCAGCCACAGCAACTTCTTTCAAGACAGGTCTCCCGCGGCAAAGGAAAAAAAGGGAAAATGAACTTTTGGGACTTCATCAAGATAAAAAGCTTCTGCACAGCAAAGGAAGCAGTCAACAAAACAAAGAGGCAACCCGTGGAATGAGAGAAGATATTCGCAAATGACACTACAGACAAAGGGCTGATATCCAAGATCTATAAAGAACTTCTCAAGCTCAATGCCCAAAAAACAGATAATCATGTCAAAAAATGGGCAGAAACATGAACAGACACTTCCCCAAAGAAGACATACAAATGGCCAACAGACACATGAAAAAATGTTCATCATCACTAGCCATCAGGGAAACTCAAATCAAAACCACATTGAGATACCACCTTATACCAGTTAGAATGGTCAAAATCAAAAGGACAGGAAACAACAAGTGTTGGAGAGGATGTGGAGAAAGGGGAACCACCTTTCACTGTTGGTGGGAATGCAAGCTGGTGCAGCCACTTTGGAAAACAGTGTGGAGAGTCCTCAAAAAATTAAAAATAGAGCTACCCTATGACCCTGCAATTGCACTACTGGGTATTTACCCCAAAGATACAGATGTAGTGAAAAGAAGGGCCATATGTACCCCAATGTTCATAGCAGCAATCTCCACAATCGCCAAACTGGAAAGAGCCGAGATGCCCTACAACAGACAAATGGATAAAGAAGATGTGGTCCATATACACAATGGAGTATTATGTAGCCATCAGAAAGGATGAATACCCAACTTTTATATTAACATGGACAGGTCTGGAAGAGATTATGCTGAGTGAAATAAGTCAAGAAGAGAAAGTCAATTATCATATGGTTTCACTTACTTGTGGAACATAAAGAATAACATGGAGGACTTTAGGAGAAGGAAAGGAAAAGCAAATGGGGGTAAATCAGAGGGGGAGATGAACCATGAAAGACTGTGGACTCTGAGAAACAAACTCAAGGGTTATGGAGGGAAGGGGGAAGGGGGAAGCCTGGTGGTGGGTATTAAGGAGGGCACGTGTTGCATGGAGCACTGGGTGTTGTGCATAAACAATGAATCCTGGATCACTAAAAAAATAAAGAAAAAAAGATGTGCGCTCTCTCTCTCTCGCTCTGCATGTGTGTGTATGATGGAAAACTACTCAGCCATAAAAAAGATGGAATCCTGACATTTGTTACCACATGGACAGACCCTGAGGGTACACGAGGATATGCTAAATGTAATAAGTCAGACAGAAAAAGATAAATATGATTCACTCATATATGGAATTTAAGACACAAAACAGATGAGCAAAGGGGAAAAGAGAGAGAGAGGCAAACCAGGAAACAGACTCTTAACTATAGAGAACAAACTGATTACCAGAGGGGAGGGGAGAATGGGTTAAATAGATGATGGGGATTAAGGAGTATACTTGTGATGAGCACTGGATGTCATATCGGAGTACTGAATCACTATATTGTACATGAAACTAATATTACAATGTGTGTTAACTAATGAATTTAAATAAAAACTTTTAAAAAATGGTTGTGCCATTTTTTATTCCCACTAGCAAAGAGTTAGAGGTTCTTTTATTACACATACTCACCAGCATTTGGTGTAACATGTCTCAGATTTTAGTCATTCTAATAGGTATATAATAGTATCTTACTGTTGTTTTAATTCACAATAACCTGATGAAATACGATGTTGAGCATCTTTTTTTTTTTTTTAGATTTTATTTATTTATTTCAGAGATAGAGTAAGCAAGAGAGAAAGTAAAGGATCAGGGGCAGAGGGAGAGGGAGAAGCAGACTCCCTTGCTTAGCAGGGAGCCCAATGCGGGGCTCGATTCCAGGACCCTGGGATCATGACCTGAGCTGACAGCAGATGCTTAACCAATTGAGCCACCTAGGTGTCCCTTGAGCATCTTTTTATAAGCTTATTTGCCATCTGTGTATCTTCTTTACTGAGATGTCTGTTCATGTGGTTTGCTGTTTTTAATTTGGGTTGCTCATTTCCTTAGTATTGAGTTTTTGTTTCTGAGTTTTTAAGTGTTTCTGTTATACTTTGGAGACAACTCCTTTATTATATATGTGTATTGTGAAGATTTTCTCCATATCTGTGGCTTACATTCTCATTTTCTTAAAAGGGTCTTTCACAGAGCAGAAGCTTTTAATTTTAATGAATTCCAACTTACCATTTTTTTCTTTCTTGACTTTGGTTTGTATATAAAAATTCATTACTAAACCCAAGGTCACCCCCTATGTATCTTCTTTCAGTGTTACCGTTTGTATTGTATATTTAATTTTATGATTCATTTTTAGTAAACTGTTGTTGGAAGTGTGAGATTCTGTTATTCTTATTTGTATGAGAATATCCAGTGGCTCCAGCATCACTTACTGAAGACTAACCTTTCTCCATCAAATTTTTGTCATGAACGGGTGCTAGATTTTTTTCATTGTCTTAGTTCTCTGTCAAAAACAAGTTGGCTAATTCTTGTGGCTCTTTATTGTTTCATTATGCTATTTGTTCTTCTTATACCATGCAATCTTGTTCACAATAGCTACAATAAGTCTTGATGTCAGGTAGGGTCAATCTCTTTGACTTCATTCTTCTTCAATATTGTCTGGTTATTCTGGGCTTTTATATTTATATATAAACTTTCAAATCAATTTCTCAATATCCATAAAGTAATTTGCTGGGATTTTAATTGGGATTGTATTGAATCTATACAAAAGGTCAGGAAGAACCGACAACAGAATTGAATTTTCTACCCATGAACATAGAATATCTTTACATTTCTTTAGATCTTCTTTGATTTTCTATGTCAGAGTTTTCTAGTTTTTCTCTTGTAAATCTGGTATGAATTTTGTTAGATTTATACCTAAGTACTTCATTTTTGAATTACAATTAGTGTTGTATTTTTAATTTCCATATAAACAATTTTTTCTTTTTAATTTCAAATACTGGTGGTGCATTGCTTTTATATAGGAAAGTAACTAACTTTTGTATATTAACCTTGTGTCCTGCAACTTTGTTGTAATCACTTATTAGTTCTGTGAGTTGTTTTGTTGATTCTCTGGTATTTTATACATAACCAATTATGTCATCTATGAACAAAGATAATTTTATTTCCTCTTTCCCAATCTGTATACTTTTTATTTCATTTTCTTGTCTTATTGCATTAACTAGAACTTTCTCGTTAATATTGAATAGGAGTAGTGAGAGGAAATATCTTGCCATTTTCCTGATCTTAGGGAGGATGTTTCTAGTTTCTAGTCATTGAATGTGATGCTAGCTGTAGGTTTTTTGTAGATGTTGTTTATCAAGCTGAAAAATTACCTCTATCTTCCTAGTTTCTTCAGTTTTTGTCATAGAGATGTTATATTTTTCAAATACTTTCTCTGCATCTATTGATATAATTATATGATTTTTCTCTTCTAGTCTATTGATGTGATAAGTTATATTAATCAATTTTGGAATTTTGAACCAGCCTTGTATACCTAGGATAAATCCCACTTGATCATGGTAGATAATTCTTTTTATACATTACTGGGTTTAATTTCCTAATATTTTGTTCAGAATATTTGCACATAAAGTTCATAAAACCTATTGGTCTAGACTGTTCCTCCCTTATAATGTCTTTGTTTGGTTCTGGTACTAAAGTATATCTTAAAACCATAATCTGATTTCGGAATATGGTTTTAACTACTATATTCTACCACTTGAATGGGATAGCTACTATATTCTACTATCGCACTAAGTAAATGGATTTTAATTGCATTTAATTTTAATTAATTCAAGTTTAAGTCTATGTTCTGCTATATGAATGGGCTGAGTTTTGATATGACTTTCTATCATGAACAAGGCATTGTTAAGTATTTTCACACATATTGTCACATTTTGCTGAATCACATAGAATTAAAGATAATCCCAGCAGAAATGAGCAAATTTGTCTTATTTATGAGTATAATAATAGTTCCATCTCATGAGGTTTTTATGAGGAATAAACTATGTGATGAATGATAAACACTTAAAAGTACTTAAACACTTCACCTAAAAGTGTTCTTAAGGTGATAGTGATATCACAATTGAATTCTTTTGTGCTCTAAACCTGTATCTATACTGTTATTAGACATTTCTGCTTAGATGATGGATTAGTTCTTCAGAATCAATCTTTCCAAAATTAAATCTCTATTTCCATTCCAAAAACCATGTTACCTTTTTATTCCATACTACCTTTCTTTTTTAACAGTTTATAAGCTGACCTAGACACAAATCTATAAAATGTGGAGTTATTTTATTTCTCCTTTACTCAAAACCAATTGAGGAAATCTTGCCTTAGTTTCTCCCCCAATTTCCTAGAACCCTATTCATATCCTCTATTGTGGTACCACTTGTTTTAATTTGTTTTATTTATTCATTTCAATATAATTAAATTTAAATTCTCCACACTGTTTCCCTTAACTATGGAAAGAGTTACCTAAGGCATCTCACTACCTGCATTGTTTCATTCAGCTGATTTTATATGCTGCTGCCAGAACCGTATTTTGTCTAAGGTCAATACTATACTTCAATAGTATATTAATTTAATAGGTCATCTTATGACCTATTTTATTATAGCATTCAACAGCTTTAGCAAGCTACACAGATTAGCCACATATGTAGCCAAATATCACAGTATCTTACCTTCACACCTTCTACTCAAACCAAACTATAATATTCATCTTTCTCATTCCAAGTATGTGCTTTTTATATATATTCACGCTATTTATTTTATACAGCATGGCTTGGCTTTCTCTCTTACCTTTAAAATACCCCATGCAGGGGCACCTGGGTAATGCAAATGGTTAAGCCTCCAACTCCTGATTTCAGCTCAGGTTGTCATCTCAGGGTCAAGGGATTAAGCCCCAAGCCGAACCCCATGCTCAGGATGGTGTCTGCTTAAGACTCTCTCTCCCTGTCCTTCTGCCCCTCCCCTCTGTCTCTAAAATAAAGAAATAAATCTTCGTAAATAAATAAATTAAATAATCCCATTCATCCATAAAAGCCTGAAACAGATGTTTTCTCTTTCCTAAAGATTTGATAGACATTACTCTAGTATAGCTCTTTGCTCCAGGCTTCTATATTTTTTTCTTGAACAACATAGCATTTAATACTCTGCTTTACAGGTTTATGTGCCTATCTTCCTGCTCTAGGGAGTTCCTTGATATTGGGAATTATATAACTGATCTTTGTATCCACAGTGCTTAGCATAGTTCTTGGCACATAGCTGATAATCAACAAATCTTGTTAAATTGCATGCATAAATATTATAAATAATACTCCAAAATTTTATTTTCCTGTTTTTAAAGGAAGTTAAGATTTAAAAATTAACTATTAGTATTATAAATGGAGATGGCTAAAGGAGAAATAAAAAATCAATTATTTTAAGAAATAATAAGAAAACAGATTATCACATTTTCATGAAGCAAAGTACGTACATGAATTTCAATTGTCACTGTTCTGTTAAACATCCAATAAGATAACTTTTTTTAAAGGAATATAAAGACCCTATAATCGATTCTACTTCACCACATCAAAGATGTTGAGGATGACTCTTCAGATTAATTACAATGAGACTGTAACAGAGCATAGAAACTTTTCATTAATACATATTTTTAGTAATGTATCAACAAATGTCATGGATGAAAAAATTGATGTTCCAGAGTAGTCATACTATATTATAATACATTTTTCTCAAGTTCTGCCATCACTGAAATAAAGGATATGGCACTGCTCACCAGTGCACTGAGGAGGAATTCTACAGGCCAAATCACATTCTTTAGTAGAAGCAGAAGGGGACCATGCCACTCACTGTTCTTGCTGAAGTTTCAACATGAGACGTAAGTACCTATTTTAGGACCAAACAAAAATTTTTACCCTTGAAATAATTCTACCCTCCAGTCTTGCTATTCACCAGAAAAAAAAAAAAAGGAATGAGATACTCTAGATCAGCGAGAGCAGAGGAAAACCAACTGTGTCCAGGCTGTAGCCTATTACTGTAAAATAATGCATGAGCTAAGAATGATTTTATCTTTTTAAAAGTTTGTTAAACAAAGAAGAAGAAGAGTAAGAGGAAAAGGAGGAGAGAAGGAGGGGAAGGAGGAGAGTTTAAGACATAGACCATGCGTGGTCCACTAAGCCTAGAATATTTACTATGTGGCCCTATGAAAAAGTTTTCCAACCCTTCCTTCTGAACAACAGTGTCTAATAAAACTTTCTGTGATGGTGGTTATGCTCTATATGTTTGCTGTCCCAATATGGCAGTCACAAAACTCATATAGCTATTGAGTACTTGAAATGGCATTAGAGCCATATCTGTCTGGGGGTTACCACAATGGACAGCATAGCTCTAGAGCACACATCTTCCTGTTCCAATAGTTTTGAGCCTTCAAATGCCATGAACAATAAATGGAATAGAATCCAAGCCACTATTTCCTGATTAGCTGATCAGTATTTAGTTATTTAGATAATCTAACTCCTCCCAAAACATTTTCCTTTTCTTCCATTTTATACCTTCGATTATTCCCTCTCACCTATTTCCTTCCTGTGCATCTCTGGCCACCTTGCTACCCCATTCTCTTGTTTTAAATTGGAAAATAGAACACAAGGACCACCCAGGATCCTACTTCAAAAGCCAGATATACTTCTATAAGTCTAAGTCAAAATTCGAAATCATTGTCCTTAAAGGAGTATGGTAGGTGAAGGTTAGATTTTTTTTTTTTGATACTTGGCTGAATGATACAGATCAGACAGGCACATTATTAACAGGCCTAAAGACCCAACCACCATGTATAATGTAATTCCTGTGGGAAATTTGATTCTGAGTTCCAAATACCTGACCTAAAAATTTACCACAAACTTTATGACAAATCAGGAATAAACTGTGTATAGTGTAACAATAAAAATCACTTACCAGTTATGCAGTTCTATGAGTTATGAAGAGTATTTACTTAAATCCTATGGAAATTTTTACACAGCTTCATATATAATACATATACTCTGCATTTAGAACTACCTAGTGCCTTAGTACTTGCTTGCCCTTGACAATCATCTCTATTCCAGGCAGTTTTATTCTATCAGAGTGACATTTCCAAAATCAAACAAATCCTCCTCAGCCTAACAGGTAAAAACATTTATTGCAAAAAGAACTGGAACATAATACTACCCTTCAAACGTTTTCTGAAGCTGCATCCTTTTTAATATTTTACTTTATTAATCACAAGCTTCAGGACAAGATTCTCTATGTAATATATGTGCGTTAGTTCTTAGAACTTAGAATTACTGTTCCAGTTTGCTGATTCCCAAATCAATTAATCCAGAAAGTGAAAATTAATTCTTGGGTCGATGTGTTTTGTTAGGTTTTATTTTGAGTTGTAAAGTAGCCTATCTTTAGTGCATTTCTTTGTTAGGCAAAAACATAAAGTGGGCAATAGATAAATGTTGAGAATATCATTCAATCTTTTTTTTTAAATAGCTGTCAAATGCTCTCTTTAGAAAGCTTCTCAAGGGGAAATAGCTATGTCTAGAGTAAATGATACCAAGCACCATATAAATATGCCAAATGATTTTTATCTGTCAAAATGGCTAATAAAGGAAAAGTATAATTTCTGTTGGGGGTGGGAAGAAGACCTATTCCACATAATCCTTTAAATAAGAGGTTTTTGTGCAGTCTAATTATGTGGGAAAATGAAGTGTGTACTTACATGAATGGGAACTCCAGAGTCTTTTTCATTAGAAAGACAATGTACCAGACAATTGGCTGATTTTTAACTTTTTCAGGATATTTTACTATCATTAATATTTAGCCAAATTGTCTAAAAAATGCTTAACGAAAGAAAATATTAAAAAGCCAACACAAAATCTTCTGACAGATGTAAAGAACTACTAATCACTGGCAAAACTGTTGGGGAAAACCTTGTATATAGAAACATATCAATGATAATTTTGAGTTTAAAATTTTCTTGAGGTCATGATCCCAGAGTCCTGGGATCAAGCCCTTCTCCCTGCTCAGCCCGGAGTCTGCTTCTCCCTCTCCCTTCACTATGCTCTCTCCCTCTTTCAAGTAAATAAACAAAATCTTTAAATTAAATTAAATTAAATTAAATTTTCTTGAGGAACCTAAGGGCATTCTAAGTTCCCATGGTTTTACCTTACCTAACATTTAGGAGATTTTATTAAACTGTATATTATTTGGGTGAATAGAAGAATTCTTATTTTTGTTTTGCATATGCTCTGGATAAGGAAATTCAAGGCATAATACTTCATTTAATATTCTCTCACAGATTTCATTCTATAAAAATGAGAAATTCAAATGAATTATAACTAGCATTCAAGGAATAATAATTGAATGGGAAAGCAATAATAACTTTGGCTGGACAGATGGCAAATCTAAATACTCTGAGATTAAGAAGAGAATTAGGACCTCAGAGATCAAATAGTCTGTTTTTGTTTTAAACAAGTACATTGATTTCTTCCATTATATCTTATATACAGTTTCATTTCCTATACTTCAATTAACAAGGAATTCTCTACCTCCCAAGTCAGTCAATTCTACCTTTGGAACATTCTAAATATTAAAAAAAAAAAAAAAGTCTTTTTGGCAAAAATATAAACTACCCATAGTTTTCTCTTATGTTTCTCTCTTTAAATTCTGGTTTGGCTCTATCAGGTGCCAGTGGTAATTCAAAGAATTAACCTGAAGCCGGAAATGGAGTGTCATATAGGTCTACTAAGAGGCCTAAAAGGCCACCATGAAAATGATGGTTTCTGAGAACTGGGGATACAGATATCGTCCATTTCATGACAGATTAATGCAATAAAGAGTATGAAAACATATTCAATGGATAAAATTTCTTCTGTGTCTATAATTTTGGTTTTGACTTTAATTTTCATTTACAAAGTTTTCTGAGGAAGTTATTTTCTTCCTTCACGTAATGCTATTATAAGGATTTGAGAAGATGAAAATTATTTTGAAGAACAGGTACTATAAAACCACTGACATTGCTACTTACTAAGTTATAGTGGTAGTGGCAATGACGAGCTTGCTTTTTTAATGAATATTTTCAGAAGAACAGGAAACACATAAATCAAGATATGGGGCTGGGACAATAAAAGTACAGGACCAGTGTATCTTAAATCATAAAGTACATAGAATTATTCAGGACCTTCTTTAAATGCAGATTCTTTGTACCCCACCCCCATCCCCAACTGGCCCCTATTAATACGTATTTCTGTATTTTATTCCCAGTAAAAGTCCACATTTTGGTAATCATAAAGGTTTGGCACCAAAATAAAAGTCTAATTAACATTAAAAAAATGTTAGTGATGAAATATTATTTTGTAAACATTAGAAAGAGAGGAGGAAGGAGCACCAGGGTGGTTCAATCAGTTGTGTCCAACTCTTACTTTTAGCTCAGATCATGATCTCAAGGTCCTGAGATTGAGCCCCAGTGGGCTCCACACTCAGTGGGGAGTCTGCTTAAAGATTCTTGCTCTCTACCCCTCTCCCCACTTGTTCATACTTTCTCCCCCACGTCAAATACATAAATAAATCTTAAAAAAAAAAAAAAGAAAGGAGCAATTTGGGAAACATAAAAGTCTATTAATAAGAATAAACTTTAAAAAAAAAAAAAAGGAAGGGCGCCTGGGTGGCTCAGTGGGTTAAAGCCTCTGCCTTCGGCTCAGGTCATGATCTCAGGGTCCTGGGATTGAGGCCCACATCGGGCTCCCTGCTCAGCGGGGAGCCTGCTTCCTCCTCTCTGTCTGCGTGTCTGCCTACTTGTAATCTCTCTCTCTGTGTCAAATAAATAAATAAATAAATAAATAAATAAATAAATAATTAAATAATAAGAATAAACTTCTACATATGGATGTATAAGAATATAAAGAAACATAAGATTGTCTATCCATTTACAGATTCTAAAAATACATAAAGAGATCAAATGTTCCTTTAATTATCTTAATATCTGATAGGGATTTGAAAAGCCAACTACACAAACAATTAGGAGGAACATCTAAAAGAGGGGAAGGACAATATCAGAAGGCTAACGCTGGCTCACTTACTTGGACAGTATCACTTCAATAATAGGATAGATTTTTCTCAAAGGCCCTCAAAAAACAAAAATCCATGTACTTCAAAAATCACACTCTGGGGCACCTGGGTGGCTCAGTGGGTTAAAGCCTCTGCCTTCGGCTCAGGTCATGATCTCAGGGTCCTGGGATCGAGGCCCACATCGGGCTCTCTGCTCGGCAGGGAGCCTGCTTCCTCCTCTCTCTCTGCCTGCCTCTCTGCCTACTTGTAATCTCTGTCAAATAAATAAATAAAACCTTTAAAAAAAATCACACTCTGGCTGAACTAAAAGTAGAGGATTACAGTAGCAGTACGTGGAAAAAATTTATATCAAAGGCTGGATATAGTAGAAGTTAGTACTACTATTGCTATCTATGTGACCATGGGCAAGTTGCTTAGCTCCCAGGAATCTCAATTTTCTGTCTTGTAAAAAGGGGATCATGGTATCTGTCCTTTTCTACTTTAAGATGTTGTAGTATGGATCAAATGAAAAATGAGTGTGCTTCTAAAATATATAAACACTACCATGTGGATGGTATATGGGTATATTCAGAGTCTTACTATATAAGAGTTAAATCCATAGAAAGGCAATGGCTTTAGGAGAAATAATGGCAGGTTTTGGAGACACCTTTAATCTCATACATTCTGTAAGAGGGGTGGGAACCAATGAGAAGTATGATTTAAGACATACATGCACAAAATGAATTTTCACCTTCTGAATGGGTTTTGTTGTGACTTCTCAAGTACAGTTAATGAGTTTATCACCATAACCATAACTGACTCTGGGAAGAACTGACTCTGGGGCACCTTGGCTGCTAAATTCTGAAATTATCCCAACCATCTGCCATTATTACAAGGTTCTCATTATTCTTATCAGTTCTCACCACAGAGTCCTAGTAATAGTTGTGGTGAACACAGCCTATAAGTTCTCAGCTTAATTAAACTTTAGACAGCCTTATTCCTTACCCTAATCCTTGATCTTCCTTTTCTTGGAGCATTTATTTTTTTTTAATTTATTAACATATAATGTATTATTTGCCCCAGGGGTATGGGTCTGTGAATCATCAGTCTTACACAATTCGGAGCACTTACCATAATAGCACATACCCTCTCCAATGTCCCTCACCCAGCCACCCAATCCCTCCCCCCCACCCCCCCTCAGTTTGTTTCCTGAGATTAAGAGTCTCTTATAGTTTGTCTCCCTCCCCGGTCCCATCTTCTTCATTTTTTCCCTCCCTNCCCATCTTGCTTCATTTTTTCCCTCCCTACCCCCCATGACCCCACACCCTGCCTCTCAAATTCCTCATATCAGAGAGATCATACGTTAATTGTCTTTCTCTGACTTATTTCATTTAGCATAACACCCTCTAGTTCCATCCATGTCATTGCAAATGACAAGATTTCACTTTTTGATGGCTGCATTGTATTCCATTGTATATATATATGACATCTTCTTTATCCATTCATCTGTTGATGGACATCTAGGTTCTTTCCATAGTTTGGCTATTGTGGACATTGGTGCTATAAACATTTGGAAGCACGTGCCCCTTCAGATCACTACATTTGTATCTTTAGGGTAAATACCCAGTAGTGCGATTGCTGGGTCGTAGGATAGCTCTATTTTCAACTTTTTGAGGAACCTCCATACTGTTTTCCAGAGTGGCTGCACCAGCTTGCATTCCCACCAAGAGTGTAGGAGGGTTCCCCTTTCTCTTCATCCTTGCCAACATCTGTTGTTTCCTGACTTGCTAATTTTAGCCATTCTGACTTAGTGTGAGGTGGTATCCCACTGTGGTTTTGATATTTGTTTCCCTGATGCTGAGTGATGTTGAGCACTTTTTCATGTGTCTGTTGGCTTGAAACATCTACATTAAAAAGTTTGTAACTGCAAATTCCTTCCCTGCCCCCTTTCAAATGTAAATTTTTTAAAAAAGCATTGTCAGTGTTACAATCCAGGACTATCTGTCTCTGGGATCTGACAGCCATCCCTCTGAGGATTCAGCATCAAGGAAGATAGTTCTCCTATCTCCTAATCTCTGCAGGAGGACAGGAGCTGAACTTCAGTGGATGCCCTACTCCAAGTTGTAAAATTACCTCCTATCACAAAAATTGGAGAAAATTTACTTTTCTTTTGGAAAAAGCAAATTAGCAAACACAGATGGCCTGTGTTCTCTCTTACCCCAGTGCTTACAAATCTCCTTACCCTTTGTTTCAGATGAAATGAGTTCAGACTTTAATCTGATCTCCCTCTTGACTACAATAAATAAAACCTTGAATAAAAACTTCCTTACCTCTTTCACTTCGTCAGGTGCAATTTTTGCTTCGACGCTCAGGAACCTGTTTAGGACAGAAAAAAGGACTTGCAATTTGCAATCGTGGAAACAGCAGACCAGAAGGAGTGGCAGCGTCTGATAAAGATATAATGTAAACAGACTCTACTTTGTGAAAAGGTTGCTGTCAGTCATAGGAATTTGCATGAAGCTTGGAATCATACATTTAAACAAGGTCTAAATATAATTGGTCTTGGGCAAGGAAAATTTTTGTGCATAATTACAACACTGTCTAATAGAACCCGGACTGTGTTTTCCAGATTGCCGAAACTCACTCAACACATGGCTGATAGCTGGAGCTTTGGCAAACACGAAAGAATGCTAAAGAAAATGTTGCCATCTGGTAAAAGAGAGGAAGGTGGTGGGCTGCAGTCTTTTTCTATTTTTTTTATGAGACTTTATATATTCTGTTAGACCAAAATGAGCATATACAGATTTTTTAAAAAGCCTCCATTTTTATTTTAATAAATTTAAATATGAAGGAATTCATTAGGTTACTATGCTCTCACCACTCTTCCATTACTATTTTTAACAAATTACATTTCCATGTGATATGTTAATGAAGACATGATCTGGCATGTGCACTGGTCTGTGTGAGCACAGAGTATAGCTCTAACTATTCATATAGCATGTTGCCTTTCCATCCCTGTAACTGCAGATGATTCTTCAATGAATGTATTCATGTATTACATGGCTGATGAGTTTTAAGCAAGCCTAAATATAAATCTCAAGTCATTTTAAAATTATCCTGTAAAGCATCTATCCCGTTTTTTAAATTAGTGCCATACTGTTCAATCTCATTACTAAGTAATGGCAGTTTGTCCACTTGAAAGTCATTTAACTTTGCCTCCTCCTGTCATGTTTGACTGCTAGGGAGAGTCCTATTTTGCAGTTAAAGACTGTGTGTGATTAATATCCATAATTATAAGATATGACTGAATTAAAATCAATAACCCTTTTATTTGCAGTAGATATCTCTTAAGCCTTAATTGCTGATTTAGTAGTTAATTGAGAAAATCCTTGTTAATGATCTAATGTAGCTCTGAGGGAAATGTTGAATGAGTGAGAAATTGTTCTCCGGTAGGCATAAATTTCCCAACTGCATATGGCTGACCCTGGAGAAAGATGAACAGAATGGGTTGTGGAATCAGCAGTTCAATTTCTCTCAGCCACACAGTCACGCATGACTCACACACTGAAAATAATTAGGAATTATTCATCTTCATGAGAATCCTGATCAGTACCCCTTGTAATATACAAAAAGAAAAACCCAGAAAGAATATTCCCTAGAACTTACTTTTTTAGGAGCCTACAGGATATACTTTACTACAGAACGCCCCTTAGTTTGTATTTTCTAAATTCATCTGTCTTTTGCTTGTCTACTTTTGTGTGTGTGTCTCTCAGTGCTTACTTTGCTGCTGAGATAATTGCTCCTGGAAAGGAGATTGTTAATGGTTCCGGCGACATAAATTCTCCAGAATTAAACATCTCATCTCATCTGCGTTAGCCTCCTTCTGCTAATTTAAAAACCATTGCCCTTCACAGCCTTTACAGAAGGATCTCTCATTTTAAGTATGTATAATTCAGAAAAGAAGTACAGTCAATTCCATGAGACAATCTCCCTTTAGAGAGGAAGGAGGAGAAATAAACAATATTAGATGAAGCCCAAAAGTCACCACGTGTTGTCTTAGGTAGTTCCAATACAACATTTACACTAATTCTGACAGGCATCACGAGAAGTGCTTATAACTATTTCCACATAACAGATTAGAAAACAGGAAGACACTGAGGTTCACAGATGTTGGGTAACTTGCCCAGAGACCAATTGCCAGTGAATAATGAAACAAGGATTTGAAACATGACTTCAAATCTATGCTTTCTTGTTTCTCTCCCGGCAACAGGATGCATCTATAAAATAATCCGTATTTGGAAAAAAACATCAGTGTTGAAAAATGTGTTTTGAATTAAATACACTTGGATGCAAACTGTAATGTGTTTAGGTCAGAACTCTTGGTATGTTTTGTCATACCAAATGTCAAATAATGTCTATGCATGTTTCGCAAACTATGCAGCTGTGCCCCAGGATGTCACAGCAAATTCTAGGCACTAGGGAATACCTCAAATTTTTAAGAGAAACATGGTAATACTTGACATTTGTCAGAGTGCCACAAACTACTAGCTTGAGGTAGTTTGGTTTGGAGAATACATTGTGCTAAAATCCTTTCAATAGCATCTCTTTGCATAGCTGGATTTTCAGTGACTGCTGGGAAGAAAACCAAGTACTAAGCAAAAAAACTGATGAGGAGCACAGGTTAAATGAGGATCTTGGTGGTGTCTAGGGAGGTGCTAATATCTTAGAGGTGCGCCATACTCAATAGATACATACATCCCATTGGTAATTGTGCTTATATAAAAATTAAATGATTTTTTATAATTTATGTGTATTATTTTCTTCGGACATCTAATAAGTTGTTACATAAGTATTGATTGAGTTATTTGGACTTCACTGTATAACAAATGGAACTTTTAGGTATTTCCTTTAGCTGAGGACAGTGACAACATGAGTGAGGACAGTGACAACACCATGAAACAGTAACCTGGGAATCTCAGAAAACATTTAGTATCTTCTTCCTCTGTTATAGAGGTCTTGTACATGTAACTTAATCATGTGAGTAAGCCAGAAATCAATGAAGATTTCTCTACTCATGCTCATCTGTTGTACTTTAGAGCTAAAGTCAAAGTAATCTCAGAGAAGACTGTTATTTCAAAGGAGTATTTATTTCAAAACAGGTCTCAAGCTGAGCATGTGGCCACAACTTCTGAGGCTTTGTGACTGGCCAATTTACCTTGTGGACTGGTAATAGGTGCTATGTAGTGTAAGGGACAGAAGACTTGAAACCCAATTCCAGTTCTATCATTTGCTGACAAAACCAGTCAAGAGGCACCTCGGTGGCTCAGTTGTTAAGCGTCTGCCTTCGGCTCAGGTCATGATCCCAGAGTCCTGGGATCGAGCCCCACATCAGGTTTCCTGCTCTGCTAGAAGCCTGCTTCTTCCTCTCTCACTCCCCCTGCTTGTGTGTCCCTCTCTCGTTGTGTTTCTCTCTGTCAAATAAATAAAATCTTAAAAAACAAAAACAAAAAAACTAGTCAAAAATTAGTCATGCTGTCCTCATCTGAGAATGAATAGAATTCAGTGAGAAGCCCTACTTCCTATACCTCTGTTGTGAGAATTAAAAATCATATGAGCCAATGTTAGTTCTAGGTACAAACTAGATGCTTAACAAACATTACTGCCATCCTTCTGAGTTCACCTTGCCATTGCAGAGAGGATCAATAATTAATATTTATGCCTCATACCAAAGGATTGCCAATATTTTTTCAATTTTATTCTACCCTGAATAGGCACTATGGATTTGAAAAACTAGTCTCAGAGATTCTCTCCGAGGGTTTATTCCTTATTCAGTAAAGGTTTATACTGATTCTCGTTGGGTCATTTCTAGCATCTCCCAAATGACACCCCATTCTTAGTCTATTTAATTATGTCCATCCCACAAATATTAAACCAATATCCCAAAACACAAATTCAAATATGTCATCTACCTCTACTCAAAAGTCTTCAGTAGCTTCCCATTGTCTATAGAATTAAGTCCAAATTATTGACTACAACATCACTGGCCCTCCATTAAAGATCTCCCAGTTTTAAAGCAACATAGTCCAAGTGTTAAGAGCAGACTCAGAGTTACACTGCCTAAAATCAGAGCTTTGTGAATTTAAGCAAGCTATTTATCCTTTCCATGCCTCAAATTCCTCATCTGAAAATGGGAAAAACAGAACATACTTGAGATGGTGGTTTTGAGAGTAAATGAGAAAAGGTAAGTACTTAGAACAGTGCTTGGAAGAGAATAAATTCTAAGTGCTAGATTATTCCTTCTACTGCTCATACACAATTTCAACAAACAAAACTGCATGATAGTCTCTGAACAAAGCCCACATTTTTGGATGTCTGTGATGCTTATGTTTTCTCTGTATTTAAATTCCCTTCCTAAGCTTATCTCCAGCCCAAATCTTTGCAAATTATATCCACTTATCAAAAGCCCCTCTATGAAGCTTTCCCGTATTTCCTTCTTTTGCTTCTTAGGGGGAATTAATTTCTACCATTCATTTTACTGATCATTTTCTCCCTTGTGTTGTTATCTGTTTATTTTCTTCACAGCTCTAATCATAATTTATAAGCAAATATTTCCTTGTTGGCTAACTATAATTGTATTATTGGCATATTATTAAAATTCCAGAAATCCTTGGGTATGATTTGTTCACCTTGCACATACAGCTGCCTTGCAGCAAAACCAAAGTAGCCCTGTGCCTTCTGGTCCATGGAATGTGAACAGAATCAAGTGTAAATCTTCTAGAACATGCCCTTTCTGCTGGCTGAAATGGGGATGCAGTGTTAGAACTGGAGCAATCATCTCCTTCCATGAGATTATTTTGGGAACTGAGGTCTCTGCAGAGCAAAAAGAGAAGTCATATGGTTTTCAGACTCTGTGGAGTACCATAGTATGTTTCAAATGACTACTTCCAGACTCTAAGAAAGAAAGAAATTTCTTATTCTTATTAAAACCAAGGCTGTGGGGCACCTGGGTGGCTCAGTTAGTTGAGTGAGTGCCTTCAGCTCAGGTCATGATCCCAGGTTTCTGGGATCTAGCCCCACAGCGGGCTCCTTGCTCAGCAGGGGGCCTGCTTCTCCCTCTCCCTTTATCTGCTTCTCTGCCTGCTTGTGCTCTCTCTCTCTCTCTCTCTCTCTCTCTCTCTCTCTGTCCAATAAATAAATAAAAATTCAAAAAAACTAAATAAATAAAACCCAGGCTGTTTAAGGAGGGCATGTGATGGGATGAGCCCTGGGTGTTATATGCAACTGATCAATCATTGAACACTGCATCTGAAACTAATGATGTACTATATGTGGGCTAATTGAAATTTAAAAAGGAAAATAAAAAAAGAAAAAATAAAACCAAGGCGCTGTGGGATGTTCTGCTGCTTGTAATCAAACCAAATTCAATTAATACACATGCATAATCAATCAGACTGTTTTATTTTCTTTTACTCAGAACTTAGTAAATCTAAGATCAAGAGAGATAAAAAGTCCCCTGAGTTCTTACTCATGATGCAGTTACTACATGAAATCCCAAATGTAATACAGTTGATGCTTAAAACATGTGGAGATTCAAGGTGCCAATTCCTTGCACAGTTGAAAATCTGCATGTAACTTTCTGACCCTCTGAAAATAGCCTACTGTTGACTGGGTGCCTTACCAATATCACAGAGTCAATTAACACAAATTTTCTGAGTTATATGCATTTTTTACTGTGTTCTTACAATAAAATAAAGAAAATATTAAGGAAGAGAATATACATTTATAGTACTATACTGAATTTATTTTAAAAAATCAACATATCAGTGGTCCCATGCAGTTCAAATACATGTTATTCAAGGTCCACTGTATTTTACGATTTCATTTGTTTTAAACTTGGAATATATTACCAACCGCTTGAATTAAAATGAGATTACTTTGCATTTTATTTAGCATATATTAGACGTATTTTGCCTATTTCAGTTGTATCTAGCAACTTTATTCAGAGGAAATATTGACTCCTGGTGATCTAAGCTGGATCAATAATAGTTTTTTCCCCAGCAACTAGAAGGTTGAACAAAGGTACACAAAGTTGGAAAGTGGTAGCTGAGTCATGCCAGGTCAGCACTGTAGCAGAGGACCCCAAGTTCCTGCTGAGACCCCAGGATACTCATGCTCCTGCTGGCTGCAGAAATTTTTAGTTGCCTTTCTAGAATTCACCTTCCCTTCTCCAGTCTTAAAAGTATCCCCATGCCCCATTCATATAACTGGGATGGTATTATCCAATCTCTAGTTCAAGATATGTCCTAATTTGCTGAAACCAACAACATAATTCATCCCCATGCCACAGTTTTAGAATTAGGGGTAAGTGTGTAACCTAGGCCCCAGCCTACATCTGCTGGATCCAGCTCCTAGCAGCTCTCTGGAGCTAACTGATAAATTTCTTCAAAGTCTGCAAGTCAGTAAGTCAAGACTACTACACAGAGTCGAGTCATTATTAAAAACTAAATATGAACTCATACTTAAATTATATCAAAACATTTAAAACACAATAATTCCTAATCATTTTATATTATCTTACCTCTTACCTCTTACTTTATTAGAACTGATGTTCTTCAGACTGTGATATTTAGTGTATCTGTATGGTGGGAATTCTATATAATGTGCTTCTACATACCTTTTCTCAACTCTGGTCAGCAACATCATGCTGGTAGCCAAATAATATATATTTTTCCAACATTTTAAAACTATTGTCCAAATGAGCAGTAATTCACTCACATCATCAGTGAATGAATTGGTGAGGTTTCCCAACAGCTAGAATGTTTTCAAATCATTACTGGATTTCACCATAGGTTGGCTACAGATATGAGAGTCTGGTAAAAGTTAATAATTACAAGAATTAATTGGTCATACCAAATTTACATTGAAGAGTACTGTGTATTTTTTATATGTGAATTGTAGGCCAGACATCCTTTCCATGAGTAAAATTTATAATGATTTTATGGTTACATTTTTTTCAGAGAGCTGATTTTAATCATTGAGCAGCAAACCAATGCCTAAGCCAAGTAGTTAGTGTATGATTTTCCATGAATGAACAAGAGCTAAAATTAGTCCAGTCACAGGGAAGCTTGGGACTTTTATTCAGTGATTAAAATACACATATTTCTTTCTCTCTCTCTCTCTGCCTCCTTCCCTCCCTCCAACACACACACACACACACACACACACACACATGCTCTTGACATAAAAAAGGAAGAATGAACCCTCAGAAGCCTATGGCTGCAGTCCTAAGACACAAAGAAGGAGTCAACTTTAGAGTGGTACAAAGGCAGGAAAAAAGTAGAAAGAAGCTAATTTCTTGGTGAAAGTTTTGAGGTGCTGGATCAAACCAACACTGTAGCAGCCATGTTAGTCAATGAGTTTCCTCTTTGTTTAAGGCAGTTAGAGTTGGAATTTGTCCTTCCTGAGACCTAATTATATAGCTATTTAACTTTGTAAATGATCTCATTTTCCTTTCAAGAAACATTCTTATTTTTCTTTCATTTTTTTTTACCAAAAATAATTTTAACCAAAGTTTGTGACTCAATTTTCTAAAAGAGTAGGTAGGAGTTTTAGAGAAGGAAAGAATTGTGATATATTGTTCTTATAGAAGGTACAAATTATTGTGAAATACACAGAAGATATATTCTCAAGAGAATGTACCAGAGGCACAAAGGTAAAAGATTTGGAGCAAGTGCTACTTTTCAAGAGTCTCCAGGTTCTTGTGGACAATATACTTGGGTTGGTAGAAATTGTATTCTCCTACTCAGACCCTAGATCCCAATAGGTCTTGGGAAGCCACACAGGAAGCCTCCCTAGCCTTTTATACCACCAACTTTATGTCCCTGAAATAATAGCATAATAGTATTTTATGATTGTGAAGTCACTTAGCAAGCCAGGTCACCTGTATCTAACACCCACATTTCATGTACGATTTTATATTATGCCACTGTCTACAGATTATAAAGTAATTAAAATGCATATTACTGTGTTTACATTATATACAGCATAGCCACATCATGATGGTCAATCTGTGGGAAAGAAGCATCAGAAGGCCTAGTCAGGTACCATCACAGCAGTGTCTACTGCTTTCATCCACAGACACCTTAACAAACATGGAATTAGATACTAGGAGTAGGGAAAGGGCCACAGATCCCTTAGAGAAATTGATCTTTTTTTCAATGTGTTATGTGGTTAACATGGAACAAAAGTACTAGGATACTTTCCACATCTTCCAGGACAGAAAAGTTCTAGCCCATGATGGTACAGAGCAGTGAATTAGCCAATCAAACTACTGATTTTAGTTACTGGAGAAACAACAAAAGATGAAAAATTCTAGGGCTATGATAGTTTCTTTACTATATTTAATGGTACAGAGTAATTTAAAGTGAGAAAACCCTGAAAACAACAAACAACTGTTGCCTACCACAAGATTTGGACTGATACTCAGTTCCTGTATGTTACCATGCTGAAACAAATAAACAAATAAAACGCTATCTTTTGTCATCACAAAGCTGAAGCTAACTAAATATCAAATATAGGAATTGATTCTAGGGGTGCTTAACTAAAGCACCAGTTAAATTCACAACCTCACTAATTATTTTATATGGAAGATATACTGAGAGGAAATTAAGGAACGCTGATCATTAAAATAAGGGTATCCAGGAGCATTCAAAGGATCTGGATCCTCCCAATTCCTCAAACTACTCTGTAATGTTTCCACTGTGTCTTTCTTGCAGGACAGATCTAAAAATTTAACCAATTCAAACATTTATAGCCTCTCAACTGCTCCAATTAGTGAAATACAAAATCAGAATAGAGAATAAAAGCATTACACCCAAAGTAAGTTTTGTAGGTTTAATAGTTTCTAATATTAAAAAAAATGGGAATTTGTAGAGGATTATTTTGCAAATACTCAATCATGAAGAGCAGAGTATGATTTTGGATCAGGCTTAAGTCTTTGCTACAGGTGAACACACAACAATTTGGAATTCAACAGCTTGCAGATAACTAACTGTAATTCTAACAATTTGTTGGTTTAGTCAAAGCAAACCTAGATCGAAATGTGGCTCATGCTAAGTAATATTAAAAAGCCAGAAGCCTAATATAAAAGAAGGAAGTAAAAGACTACAGGAGAAAGTAATGTTAGATTAGATCCATCCTATACTTTTCACCCATATATCCCCCCTCCCCTATTTTCATCACCAGGGTCTAGACAACTCTTAACTATTCTTTTCAATTAGGAAATGACTAATGATGGAAGTCCTAGTTTCTCTGAAAAGTGCTTTACCAGGCTGAGAATTCTAGTGAACAAGGAAAGAATAAAACGGTGATCCATGATCTCACTAAGGATGGAATAAGCCAGGCCCAGCAGGGCCAAGACTGTGTTATTACCCTTCAGAAACAAAATATCACCTGCCATAAGATTACACTGTTCCTGTGACCTCCAATCTTCCAGATGTCTCAGCTGAAATTAAATCCCAGTGACGGTAAATTTGATTATTCAAATATGGCCCTTGTATCTGCCTGAGAATTAATCATTCAGTCACGGCTAGAAATATGGCTTGGTTACAGTCACTGGGGCATCACTTGAACATGATGGATCACTGTACTTTGATCTGTTTTGTTCTTTTTTACTTGATTCTTAACACACACACACACACACACACACACACACACACACACACACACACCCTTGTTCCCTTAATTCAAAAATGTCCCCACCTATTAAGATCTAAACTGTCCCACGCACATGTACTCCCTCCCCACTAGAGCACAATTTCCAGTTATATCGTGCAACCCAACTGGAGTTCTTTGCCCTATAGAAATAACCCAAAATTTCCATTTTGCCTTCCCAGGGTAATAACTCGTACTAAAAATTAAAGGGAGCCAGTACAGGGATTTGTTATTTTCCTTGTGCTGATAAACCGTTAACAACAGGTTTCTGGGGGAAAATACATATCTTGATTTATAGTGTTTGTTGATTTCCATAAACACTTCCACTATGGCCACCTCCAAGCTACCAAAGTCAAGTCACTGAACTGCAGAAAGAGATGTACACCATCAACTCTGTAAGTAAATACAAAATGGGTCTAGCACAGCTCTATAATTTTACAATCCAAAATTGGGGAGATCTGGAGTTTAGATAACCTATTTATTCTTGCCTTAGGCATATTTAGCTCATTTTCATTTAACCCCTTACCCTCAAAATCTCCGTTACTGGTAGAATTCACTGAGGTTCTGTAACATCAGGAATTAGTGCAAGTATCAAGCCAGGATCCAGCAGCCTCCCCCAAACTTTTTAATCTCCGTTTCCCTATACACTTACTAAATTAACCCACTCCACTTGAAGAAATATTAGAATGATTTTCATAGTATATACATTTACTGTAATAGCATCTTTTTCTCAAGCTTCCTCTTCTTCAAGAAGGGGGTTGCTCTGTTCAGAAACACAGGTGATATAGGAGTATCTGGTTGAGTCTCAGATCTCTCTGTCAGACTGTAATTCTTAAGTTTTTCTGAAAATCCAGTACAGCTTAATTAATTTAATCAAGTAGGAATAGTCAATTTTATATTCTTTGACCATATAATTAACTGACTGCAGCAGACATCTCTTGTCAGTCCACCCCCTACTCTGGGAGTGTTGCACTGATCTTACTCTCCATCCCCATTATGTAACCATATACCTATTTGCTTCAACTTAGGATCAATATAACATAAGCTCCATAAAGGCAGAGGTGTTGTATGTTTTGTTCTAAGAACAGATTCTGGCATTAAAAGGAAGGAGCAAAGTAAAAAGAAAGTGAAAAGAGAGGGAGAAGTGTAAAGAGAAGAACTAATATGACATAATCATTTAAACCTTAAAAGCATCTGATGTTATCTCATCCAATAGCTTCATTCAGAGATTAGGAAATGCAATCCCAGAGAGATCAAAATATTTGTTCGTGGATAGTCCACCTATAGTTGCCAAGTCAGAATACAAGTCCTAGAACATAGGTATCATTACCTTATAAAAGGCAGACTACTCTGACTTTTATAAGGCTATAAAATTGAGATTAAAAAACAGACAATTGCCTTGGAGATATACAGATAGGTATACAGACAGGACAAGGAAAAGCAGAAGAGATTATTTTCTTACACACCCGGATTGTATAAAAAGCATTTTTTATTGGAATAGATAAAATGCACCAAAACTCTGAGATTATTGCTTTCAGCTTCCTTATTCTGAGTAGACTTTAAAGTGATAAAGTTGACAATGAAGCTTCTGTTATCAAAAACACAAATGACATTTCTCCACGTGGTTTCCAGCACATTCTGTGGGGAATGGCCACTCCAAACTGTGTTATTTTGGTATTGCTCTGTTTGGAGGGTCACGAACCATTCACAGAAGCAGGCAGATGTGTGAAAGCCAATTTTTTTTATTATCTCTGTTATCTCCTGCACTGCTCCTACATAAGCCAAATTTGTATACCCCACAACGGAAAGAAGAATGAATCATCTGATTCTATTCAGCAAGATCATTTTTTGAAACACGAATAATCTAATACTAATACATCACTAATAATGATACTATTAATAAAATAAAATGAATTTTGTTCTTATATTTTGATTTATGAATCAAAATCTTTATCTCAATGTATAAATTGATCTTGAAGTATAAAGCTTGCTTTATCAAAATGCTAAATTAAAGGAAAACAACCAAGTAACTTTGAATATCAGAAAAGACTCAACTCTCTCAATCTCATCTGATCATGAAATGAACCATATTATCATTGTCGGGTAGAACATCCAATTAAGCTTTCTTAGAATTTGGAAGCTTCTGTTCTGGGGCATAGTTCTGTAATGACACTCAGTAGATGAAGCTTTCACTTTTCCTAGCTGAAAGCTGCTTTTTCTTAGAGAAGAAAATTGTGCCAATCAAATTTGAATTTTTCTAGAACAAGTAGGTGATTTAGGAAAAGACCAATGCGTATCATTTGTAGCACTTAAAAAAATTATGTTATTTCAGTCATCCTCTCAATATAACTTTAGCTGTAAATGTACACAAAGGGTCTAAAAAAAAGTTATAAAAAGGGGTGGTTGGATAAGCCCAGGGAAGGAGTGAGTTATGGCTAACGAAAGTGACACATTGGAAAAAGTCTGAAAAGTTGGATAATAATTCACCCAGTCTTTCTGTGATCCAAGTAATCCAGTTTCTCGTTTATGGAACGATGATGAAGAGAAGGAACGAGAAAGAATTATTAACCAAGCACGTACTCTGCAAGGCGCTGGGTAAGTTCCAAATCTCTCTGACATTAATACAATATTATTGAGAAGATATGTCAGAAAGATAAGATGCTAACAAAGAAGGAGGTTTATAGGATGAAGTTTTTAGGCAAATATTAACAAGATATATAGGATTGAACTAATCCTTGAAAGTTCAGCAGGATATTTAAAACCAGTGAAGCAAAGGGAAAGGGTCATAATATTACAGCTTGGAGAAAAATAAAAGGGACACTGTAGATCACACTTATATGGATTTGGAATTAGATGCAACTAATTTTGCCCTAAAATAAAGAAATCTAGGTACTTAACCTCAAAGTAAAATCATAACAATAATAATATTCATTAATAAATACTAAGTGCTTATTACCTGCCAGTGATTGTTTTAAAGGTCTCTACATGCATGATTTCATGAAATCTGTTAAGTCATTAGTTGTAATTATTCCTTTTTAGCAGATGCTAGAATTGCGACATACAGATGTTAAAAAATTTTGCCCAAAGCCCATTCGGCTAGTAAGTGGTGCATCAGGGATTCCAACACTCAAAAAACGGAAACAGTTTTTTCCTTAAACCATTTTATTTTATTTTTATTTTATTTTTTTTAAAGATTTTATTTATTTATTTCACAGAGGGAGAGAGATCACAAGGAGGCAGAGAGGCAGGCAGAGAGAGAGAGGGGGAAGCAGGCTCCCCCCT